>CM016727.1:21068067-21115406 GCA_005771605.1 Scutellaria baicalensis
AGTTTTCCACTTAAGGAAAATCTCAAGCACCTCATCTTTCTTCTTCATAGGAAACACCCATACTCTTCTGGAAAAATCATCAATAAAAGTGACAAAATAATGCATATCTCCAATAGATGGAGTCTTGGTAGGTCCCCAAACATCTGAATGCACATAATCCAGAATACCCTTAGTATTGTGGATGGCAGTGCCAAATTTCACTTTTTGTTGTTTTCCCAGAACACAATGCTCACAAAATTCCAATTGCAAACTTTCGAACCTTTCAATAATCCTTGTTTGGCAAGAGTTTGCAAGGATTTTTCTCCAGCATGTCCCAAACACATATGCCACAGCTTTGTTGCCTCTGTATCTTTGTTGCTACTCGAAGTTACAGCTGCTACCGTCCCAACCACTGTACTACCTTGGTAGTAATACAGATATTCTTACGAATACCTTTCAACATCATAAGTACTCCCGAAGTTGCTTTAAGAGTTCCATCTCGCATCGTCACAACTAAGCCTTTTGACTCCAAGGCCCCCAAAGAGATGAGATTCTTTTTCAACCTTGGCACGTACCGAACATCCTTTAAGATTTTGGTGGATCGATCATGATTCCGTAGCTTGATTGAACCTATCCCAGTTGTTTTACATAGAGTATCATCTCCCATGTAAAACAACTCTACAATCAATTGCTTCAAATCGAAGAACACCCCGCATGGGAGACATATGATAAGTGCAACCTGAATCCAAAATCCACTCATCTAGATGACATGTTGAGGTGAAACTACCAAAGAGAAATCCGTTTCTGCATCACTTTTATATTCTGCAACATTTGCATTTTGCGGACCTTTCTCTTCTTTTTCAACTTTGGACAGTCTTTCTTCCAATGTCCTTTCTCGTGACAGAAAGCACACTCATCTTTGGCAACTCTCTTTTTGATCTTCCTCTTTCTCCCCTTTGATTTGCCCTGCTGACGACCTCTCGCCATTAATGCTTCATCTGTTGTAACTGCTTTGTTTTCATTTTATCTTGTTTTCTCAATTCATGACTATACAATGCAGAACATACATCATCTAAAGACACATTCTCCTTCCCATGAAGTAACGTAGTTTCCAAATGTTCAAAATTCATCGGGAAGAGAATGATAACAACATCAAGGCTAAATACCTCATCTTCAAATTTTACATCCAATTTAAACAGGTCTGCTACTAATTGATTAAACAGAGTAAATATGTTCATTCATTAGTAGTACCTGATTGGTAATCAAATCGGAACAACCTTTTCTTCATAAGGAGCTTATTCTGATCGCTTTTCTTCAGAAATTTACCCTCCAATGCCTTCCATAATTTGTGTGCAGAAGTCTCGTTCTTGACAGCATACTTCTGCTCCCTAGACAGGCATGATCGAATTGTTCCACACGCCAACCGATTCATGGTACTCCAATCTTATCATCTAATTCATCTGGTTCTTTTCCTTAATGACAATGTTAAGGCCCTGCTGGAAAAGAGAATCCATGACCTCGCCTTGCCACATACCGAAATGGCCAGTACCGTCAAATATTTCAACCGCCAACTTCGTACTTGACATTGGCATCCTTGCCCATGTGGACGAGGAAGTCGATGCCCCTAATGTTACATGTGTTGTAACCTCCTTTGTCGGTGAATCTTCTGACGACATTATGACCTCAACTAACAGTATTCAATATACAAACAGAAAACCGAGGACGAACCTTCGGCTCTGATACCACTTGTTGGGGAAATCGAGCAGTTTCCACCACAAACTAGTGAATTATAATGATTCTATAACCAGGAAAGATTGGAGGGGTCACGATGGTCCCACTTAAAATCCAATCTCCTAGACAGAACTTAGAACCAAAATAAAAACACTAACAAATAAAACCCGACAGATAAATATTGAATACTACTACAATCGAAAAGAAACAACTATAAATAAAGTGCGGAACAAATAAAAGAGATAAGGAAAGAACACACCTAAAAAATTTGATAACGGAGTTCGACCAATTTTGGCCTATGTCTCCGAGCACCACCCAAAGAGTCTGCGCTTCTTTATATAAGAGAAGAATTATATAAAAGTACACAATTTTGGGATGGATAGAATGTAAAGGTGAAGACTTTATTTATAATGTCATAAAGCCTCCCCACCTTACAAGATTTCCAATGTGGGATGGCTTAATTTTTTGCCAAAAGTCAACAGCAGATAGTTGAAGATGATAATGGAAAAAGGAAATTGATTAGTGATTCAGAGAAATCGATAGAATCGATCCATCATCGAATTCTCATTTCTCTGAACACAGTCGCACAACAACGGTGGGGGATGGGGGGGGCCGAAGGGGGGCAGCAATTTGCAGAAAGGGTCGTTGATTTTGTGGAGTTGGCCGGTAGATGGCGGAGGGCGGCGGAAATTTTGGGGGGGGGGGGGCAGCAGGTGGCGGCTGATGCCGGAGGGCGGCGGGAATGGGGGGCATTTCTCAACTTTTTTTCTTATTTTGATTTGAACTTTTTTCCTTAAAAATGTTTTTAATTTTGTTTTTTTTATTTTTGATTTTATTTTTCCTTTATTTTAAATTCAGGTCAGCAAGTTGGCCAGGTGAGCCCGAAATGATGGCTACATGTGCATTGCACATGCGATTTCAGCCCAAATAAACAATACGAGCCGAAATTGGGCATAAATTTTGGAAAATTACTGTCCAAATTGGCCAGTCCGAATAAATAAAGTTCTAAATTGCCAGAGACCATATTTTTATGGGGCAAAAAAAGTAGTTTACTCTATATTTATATAAATTTAATATGCATGTAAATATATACATAAATATATTTATTATATAATTCTTATCATTACAAAAATAATAAAATATATAAAAAGATAACCAAAATATAGATACAATTTTATGTAATTTTGTTGATGCATAAAACATAATTGTTATATAAAGGAGTAGATATATAAAAATTAATTCGCCACTTGATAACCAATGTACATAAAACATAAAGTCAAAAATTAAATAATTCTAAATATAAAAATTAAAGATATTGTAATAATATTTCATATAGAAAGAAATTAAAGAACTCCACTTGATTTGATAATAAATCATATTTAATAATAAAATGAATATCATATTTAATTAATTATGATATTAATATTCTATAATGTGACATTATCTTTATATAATTTTGTTGATGTATAAAACATAATTGTTTATATAAAGGAGTAGATATATAAAATTAATTCGCCACTTGATAACCAAATCTACATAAAACATAAAGTCAACAATTAAATAATTCTAAATAAAAAAATTAAAAGATATATTGTAATAATATATTATATAGAAAGAAATTAAAGAACTCCACTTGATTTGATAATAAATCATATTTAATAATAAAATGAATATCATATTTAATTAATTATGATATTAATATTCTATAATGTGACATTATCTTTATATATAAGTCATTAATCTTCTATATATAAATAAAAAAGTCAACTGCCTCATTAATCTTCTATATATAGGATGAATATTATTACAAATTAGGGAAAAAAAAAGAATTATTGTCATTAGCTATCTTTCTTCTATTTAATACGTTTCAATTTAATAAAAATGTTAATTTAATACGTTTCAATTTAAAAACATGTTAAATTATTTTTATAGATTCAACTAAATGATTTTTCATCTAAGCATTCCATATGATTTATATAAAAATTTCTTAATGACTTACTCATCAAGTTATTTGACATCGATTACATATAAATATTTGTTTGTTTTAAAATTAATATAATTTGAAATGTCATTTTAAAAATATAATAGATGTTGATGCTATCGTTTTCCATCCATTAAATAAGATACAAATAAGTCTCTACTAAATTTCACTATTAAAATTGAATATACAATAATATGAGCAAACAAATAAGATTGTGATATTATCTTGATCTTGATTTTATAAACTATATATATTGATCAAAATTTCTATTTTGTAAATAATAAAATTCAATAAAAATAATATTTAATGTATAACATAATTTAATATAATAAAACGTTTTGATTTTATCAATAAACACATTGATTGTGAATGATGTGATTTGATTTCATGTATAGGAATTAAGTAGAAACCGAACATTATTTGCAATCATTATAATTGGGAAAAAAAAATCTATAAATTAGGAAGCAGCTAAATTATGACATACAAAATGCACTAATTCTATATCTAATGAATAAATTATGCCTATAAAAATGAGAAAAAAAACTTAGAATTGACTCACACTTTCTCTTTAATTTCTCAAATTCTACAATACAAATATTTTGCTTTCATGGTGCTCATGGGATTGTGTTCTTTTTTTCTTTTTGGTTTTAATTTTATTTGGTTATGATTTTTATTTGATCTACATCATATAGTTTGGATGGACGGTTAATAATTTTTGACTTTATCAATCATTTCTTAATGAGTAAAGTTTCTATCGTTATTCATATTTGGAGATGAATGTTTTTTTATTGGTATTGCATATGATTATTATTAATGTAATTTTGGTTTTTGTTTTTTTTTCTTTATGCAGGAATTTCGTGAAGAACCTGAATGAAAACTTACATGCAAAAGTGATAAAGTAGACTATAAATTTACATTACAAGGTAGATTGTTTTTTTTTTTTTGTTAGAAATAATTGGAAATTAATCATATATTTTGTTTTTATATTTCTTTTATGTTTTTGAGATTTTTATCATATAATTTATTTGTTTTAAAGATAACATGCTTAAAAGTAGTTAGTTGAATTATTCCTTTTATCTTATATGGAATATAGCTTTCATGTTGTGATTTGTTTACGTAAACATTATTCCTTTATCTTGAATAGTGTACTTGAAATGTGATAATTTCTATAGAATTCATATCCATCTTATTTATATATAAACTAAGTTTAAAATTACAATATCTTATTTTATTATTGTACCTAGAGATTATCCCAATAATTAAATATTTAAAATATATAATATATATATATTACTTAATTTCATTATATTACATTTGTATATACTTTTTTTTTTTCCAAATCTCAAATACAAATATTATAATTGTATTTTATAAAATTTTATCCCGTGCATTGCACGGGTACAAAACTAGTTCTTTCAATGACATTATTAATTGTTTTAGAAAATTGAAGGGGAAGATAATTTGTCGTCCAATAACTATATATGTTGTTTTCAATTCTGGCTCTATAATGATTATAACTTAAAAAATTAGATAATTTCATTTTCGGTTAGTACGAAAGACATTTTCCCCTTTTTATTATTAATATAATCAAGTATCCATATTTCAATATTAGTCTTCTATGTTTTAATTTTTTACCAATTTTAGTTCATTTTGATCGAAATTTCCAAATTATTAATGTGGTCATCGGTATCTTATGATGTGTCTGCCGAAAAATCTGACGTGCTAGCTAGCTAAATTTCAGTCAATATTGTCGTATTGAAGATTTCTAAAAACCTATTTCAGTCAAATATTGTCGTATTGAAAATTTATAATAACCTATAAGTGACATGACGACACGTGTCCAAAACAAGATTATGTGTATTTCTATTTCAATTTTTTTATTTGTTTATTAATAACTAAAATACACTTAAAAACATTATAGAAATGTTCAAATTTTCTCTCTATTTATATGTATATGCGCATGTGTTTGTAAAAGTAAATTAAATGAAAAACAAAAATTAACAAAAAGATATATATTATATGAAAAACAAGTATGGCTGAATCTTTTTGTGTTAATATATTATAAGTGGTTTTTAATTATTTTGGATAATTGGGATAATGTTTTAATTTTCTCTCCATTTATTTTGGATAATTCTTTTAGAGGCATATCTGTAATAAGATATTACGCTATATTGTTACTAAATCTTGTATTGTCTAGAATTAACTATTTTTTTATCCAATAACATTTTGGTTCACATAATAATACCTAATATCTTTTTGAGCTAGTGATTTTACCCTTTATTTAAAAAAAACCAGAACTTGACATCTATTCAACCCGAACGGTCAAATTGGTTTAATTCGCATGTGATTAATTAGCATGTCAAATGGTCCCGTTAATAGTTTCCGTGAGACAAATCCGAATATTCCATGTCTTTAGTCAATTTTCACAAATTCTTATATAAATTGCTAAGTATATATGTGTTCTGGGTTGACTCGTCTACACATAACAAGATCCGTGAGATAGTCTCATATCATACCACTCTCATATTAATTGACTTTCCGAAGGTTCTATAATGAATTAAGGAACATATATATGATTTGGACCACTTAAATATTTAACTTTCCCACCCATTGAAAAATCAACTTAATTCATTATTTATCTATATTATAACTTTCCCAACTTAATATAAATTATGAACTCTCCTACAGATTGAGATTGAGAGTAAAATAGGTAAAACCATATCAAATAATCAAAAAGACAATTATTTTGAAAATGATAATTAATATGAAATTGAGGTATTACATATTAAGATTCAAATGCAATCCAACACCAATTTTCAATTGAAAACAATATTGACATAGATTCCTTTAACAATTTCTATATACAATATCACAAGGAAATTATTCTTTATTCAAAATTGCATCTATGTATAGGACCGTGTTATTTTACAAGTATTTAAAGATTTAACAAAAAATTGAAATTTAAGTAATATATAAGGTGACTTTTTTTAATTTTTATAGTCCCATATACATACTGCCACACTTACATATTTTAGCTTATCGTGCCGAATCTTCTTTTGGAACAATGTCAGTCAATATTAATTTTGGCAAAAACTTGCGTACCCCGGTGCACCGTATCCCCAAAGGTATAATTAGTTTGGTATTAGGTATATATTCATGAGGTATTATTAGTGTATTCATAAGGTATTAGTGGTATATTCTTGAAGGTATTAGTGGTATACTCATAAGGTATTAGTTGCATATTCATAAGATATTACGTGTATAATTGAAATATATGTTTTAGTAAAGGTATTATTCAAGGTACTACTTGTTACATGTTAAGGTATTATACATATTACTTAAGGTATTATAATAAATGTTTGGGGGCACGGTGCCCCGGGGACACGCAAGACCTACTCTTAATTTTTGGGATAGTTCTTTTAGAGAACTATCAAATATCATTATATATTGTATTGGATATGAGAAATGTCTATTTGGGGTCATCATCCATGTTGAAAGATAAAAAAGAGCAGTTTGCATGTTACATGGGCAGATTGTGTTTTGCTTCTTAAAAAAAAAAAAAAGATGAACTCTTAACAAAAAGCATTATATAAGAACTTGGATCAGAATTAATTTAGAACTATAGTAACAATTAACCGAAACCCGATCATAATATTAAATATTGTCCATGGAGATTAATGTGCACAACCTAAAATATAATCCACAAATATTAAACTCACAACAAAAATGACCAACAAAGCATTCAAAGTCCAAGTCCAAAATATGTGGCACCCATTAAAAGATTGCTAGTAGATTTAAAAAAGAGTGAAACTTGTGTATGCCCCCAAATTAATCATCATATGATGTTAAATATATACTCTATAGGTATCATGTATATACTCTTCAGGTACCACATGTATACTCATATATACATATGATACCTATAGGGTATATTTATAACACCAAAAAACATGACACCTATAGAGTATATATATAACACCTGAAGAGCATGTATATAACCTAAATCCTACCCCTATGTGCCCCAGAAGTATATAAGTTTTTTGCCATAAAAAAAAAAAGTCTATTGTACACGAGTGCACTCAAAGCAAGTTTTTTATAATTCAATTAGTAACGATCATTGAAAGTTCATATTATTGCGTTATTGAATAACAATTTGTTAGACAATACTCAATGTAATTACCATAAAATATTCATATTTCAATACTTTAATTAATTAATTAATTGTTTCTATGGAATATCAATTTACAATTTCCAATCTATAAGGATAGATCTATAGAACATACTCTAAAAGCCCTCAATAAAGTTGTATAAAAGTTCTGTGGAACATACTCTAACTACATTACATTAAGTTGTGTAAAGTCTGATTCAAGTTGTATGTTCATATAAATCCAAACCAATTTTCTATCTAGTTGTCTAATTATTTTTATAACATGTGGTGAATTATTCTTTTCTCATATCCTTGAAATAAATATCAACTTATTTAACAAATATCTTTTAAAGAAACTAAATAATAATTCATGTACAATAATATCTTCAAAAAGAAGAAAAAAAAAAAAACAAAATCATATTCATTCTTTTATAAGCTTAGTGTTGTACAGATTTAAATGTTTAAACAATATTTTTTAACAATATTTTTTAAATACTTATAATTAGTTATCTCGCCATATTTTCCTTGTTAATCGAAATGTTTTCTTCACTTCTCATTTTGTTTTTTGCTGCTCTTCTCAATTGATACTACAATATATGATCTCTTCTTGAAAGTTTGGCCAATTAAACTTTGTCTGAAATTGGGCTTCCTAATAGGCCCGTTTTTGTGTGAAATTGGGCTTCCTAACTAGGCCCATTTGTAAAAAACAACAAATTGTATGTCTAGCATCTACGGTAATCTATACACATTCCAAAAAAAAAAAAAAATCTCTATAATCATGGTATACTTAATATTTATGTTATGTCTCTTTAATATGATTAAATTCGACCACTCAATATATAGGTTGAAATACATAAGGTCGAGATACTTAATTTTTAATTGGTGTTCATAAATTTTATTTGAAGTTATTTTTTTAAAAAAAATTAATTAAAAAATTTATTTCTCTACAACCATGATTTTTTTCTGTATTTCAATGTTTGATTAATTTGTAGTGTATAAATACAATAAAATTCCTAAACAGTCTTATGTTCTTAAATATGAGAATTAATGATTTTCTTGATGATGATCGAGATAGAAAAATGGTTTTCTAAAGAACTCGGTTACTATGGTGTTAATTATTTTAGTGAAATGTCCAACAATATTTTTCAAATATTAATTAATGGGAAAAATTCAATTTTAGTTCATTTAAAAAGTCATTGTCCAATTTTCGTCCACCATGAAAGCGGTTTTCAATTTTAGTCCAATTAAGTCAAAAATCGTCACTATTTGGTCCATTTTTTGTTTAATTGGACTAAAATTGAAAAACTAAAATTGAAAATCACTTCCATGGTGGATGAAATAGTGACAAAAATGGACCACATAGTGACAATTTTTGGCTTAATTGGACTAAAATTGAAAACCGCTTCCATGGTGGACGAAAATTGGACAGTGGCTTTTTTAAATGGACTAAAATTGATTTAACCCATTAATTAATGTTAAGAGGAATTGAATGAATGATCGCATTACAAGAAAATGAGTATTTGTGAAAATGTTGTCGCAAAAGCATTGATAATTGTAATAAAAACATTTTGTGACATCATCTTATCGTTAAATTATTATCGCAAAAACCTTCTTTTAAATAGTTTTTGTGTGACAACATTGTTCTCACTAATACGTGTATATAAAGAAAGAAAATAAAAAATAAAATCTATCTGATCACAAAATATTTATTCTCAAATGTGTATATTTGTTTTGTAAAATCTCCATTTTCATAATGTAATTGTATTATTGTATATGTTTCATAATCCTTTATAGTTACTTTTACTTAATTTTAAGGCAAATCCACACTTTCAAGAATGACATGCATCTTCCTCAAATGCTATATGAAAAACTCATCATTTTTGTAGTCTTAGAATGCAGTTACAGAGAAAAGGAAGAGGAGGATTTAGTTCTTTGATTTGAAGCACAACTTGTAGCTAGAACTTTTATATTAATTTCAAAGAAATTAGAGTGTATTAAATATAATGAAACACGAAATGAAACATGCAACAGATTAGGATCTCGACTACTTTCTATTCCACCCTAACTAACTTCTCCTTTCCATCAAATATCCTTTCCCTTGCTTCAATTGCCTGCAATGTTTGCACATTATAGTCACTAGCTAGATAGATATTTGCCAGAACAACATATCATATGAGATTGAAAAAATATATTAGCAGCAAAGCAATGAAAGAACATAGATGTGGACAAGAATTTGGAACTGATATATATATATATATATACCAGCTTCTCCCAATCTGTAAGGGCTGTTGTACGTAAAGAGCAAGTCGAGCTGCCTGAGGCTTTCCGGCTCCTAACTCATTCGAAATCTGAGTACTTCAAGACACATAGTATGTATGAATTGAGTTTAGATTCCCATAAGATCAAATATGTATCTTTTTTTAGGAATGGATAACTAGCTTAAGAACAAACCTTGCTGCAGCTCCAAAAGAATACGGTATATGATAGTGCAATGAAGTAGTTGTCATGCTGTTAAAATAAGAGATGTGTTGGCGTCGGAATTTGTATGGAACAAGCCTCTCGGTCCAACACCCAAATTAATCGAGTTAAACAAGAATAAACCAAATTAAAGATAAAACACCGGATCAAATAGAGAACACTTGGCCCCAAGCCAACTCGGGCAAGATTGTTCTAGGTTGGGTTTGACCGACCAGTTGGTAGGTCGACAAAGAGCTCTAGGCTAGGTCTGGCCGACCAGTTGGTAGGCCGGCAGAGAGCCTATATTATGAATGTGAGAGTAAAATAAATCTTCCTTTGCCTATTTACAATTGAGTAAAAAATGACTTGGATTCGGATTTGATTGAGATCCAAATCGCTTCTTTTAAACCTGTCTATTTACAGAGATACCTAGGGTATGATCCTTGGACATGAAGAATGAGATTCCATGATTTATGGATTTACATATGGAAAGAAATCAGATATTTGTCTATCTAGACAAGATATGATATTATCCTTAACTTGTTGCCTTAGTTACACGTGCAGCTCGGTCGTCCATTCAGGTCGGCTAGCTTATATGGTTCTGGCCATGCTAAATTCACCTTAGGTAGATCTAAGCATAGCTCGGCTTAGATCAGGTTAGTTTTCCTCGAAGAATCATCTAAAAAAATCGGATAAAATTTCGAGGGGTAACATCAACCCCTTAGGTTGTGGCGAAATGACATGAATTTCTGCTAAACCTAATATCTAAGTCGTCCTTCATGACACGTGTCAACATCTTGTACTCCGGAAGTTGAAACAACGTGGGTTAGGTTGTGTGTTAGTGATGCCTTAGTTCAAGCCCCTTGTCGTGCAGCTCGGGTCGGTCTGTTCAGGTCAACTTATATGGCTTTGGCCATGCTAAACGTTAAGTCGATCTAAGCGTAGCTTGGCTCAACTCAGCTCGGTTTTACTTGGAGAATCATCTAGAAAAACCAGATAATATTTCAAGGCGTAACAGATCTTATTATGGCGTTCAAAACAATCCAAACTCGAATCAAATGAGAATTGTGAAATTGGATTACTATTATAATTTGTTTCTGAAAATGGAACAAATTTGTGTATTACTCATGCATTTTACCTCATGTTTGGATGGAGAACCACAAACATATCTAGGAACTAAGGGAAATATCAATTTTAGTTCTGTAACGTGGGTCTTGCTCAATTTTGGTGCCCTAAATTTGTCTTTTGCAATTTTGGTCTCAAATTTCAATCTTTGTCAAATTTCCGATGGCCAGGTTTGCAATTTTTGTTGTTTTTTTTTTACCAAAACAGACTAAAATTGAAAAAAAAAAAGACAATTAAGGATCCAAAAATGGAAAATGCAAAGTTAGTGAACCAAAATTTGACAGGGATTTTGGGTCAAACTCTAAGTTACGGGACTAAAATTAACATTTTTCCCTTCGCCACCAAATAAAAAAATGTGCTAAAGCATAGGTTAGCGTTTTGAAGAACACTTTCCTTATTTCTTTTAATCTTCTGCAGTAACTCTATTGCAGTAACATATCCTAAGATAGGTTATGCTTATTAGAGTTACTTAAGGTTTTGTCTTATCAAAACATTCTTCAAATATATCCAACAATTTCCCCCTTTTTGATGATTGGTAAAACCTTTACAGAAGATCAAAAGAATATAATCACTCAAGCACAAAAAGTAGATTTAAAATATGACATTAGAGAGCATACTACTTTTATACACAAGTCACATATAAGTCTAAAAGAAAGGGCACAAGGAATGAACTTTTTGAAGAACAAAAGAAATTTTATTTAGATAAAACATCTACAATACAACGCAGTAAGCAAAGTACAATAAACATCCTATCTAGATTCATTCTTCTCTTCTTCTTGCTCTTTCCTTTCTTTCTTTTCCCTTATTGTTTGCTGCTGGCTCCTTTCTCTTTCTGCTTTCCTTCCCCCTCACTTGATGCAGTCACCTACTCCAAGTAGTTTCTTCTCTTCGGGTAGAGGGGAGAGTTGTTGGGAGGTGTGAGAAGCGATGCGAGAGAGAGAAGGAATTCGTTTGGAGGAAGGTGTGTAAAGAAGCAAGAGAAGTTCAGACGCCAGTAGCTTGCTGCCGTCCTTTCCTTCTCCTTCAATCTCCACTCATCCCTCCAACTATCCTTCCTTCTGATTCTCTTGCATCTCAAAAGAGAATTCACCACATAGAAGAAATGAAATCTCATCTTCTCCACCTCTGGAAGTCTTTTGATCTTCCATGACCCTTCGCAGCTTCTTCCCCCTTTTTGACATCATCAATGAGATGACGCCTTGGGGGTACTGGAGAGGGGTCCTTAGCTCTATCCCCCTGCCTAGAAGAGAAGAACTTGAGTGCAAGTTCTTGACAGGCGAGATGGGAGTTGAAAGCTAGAAGATCAACTCTTCTGAGAAGGGTTTGCTTAGCGACTGTCAAATGTGAAGGGTGATTGTATGAGATTTGGGGTGTGCTTGGTTGATTATATGCAGAAAAAGTGCAGTGAGGAAGGAATGAAGAGAAGGGTTTCCAACAATCTGGTGCCATTATGAACTAAGGATGAGAGAAAGAGGATATTTGTATACTTAATGAAGAATAAGGAGTGCAAGTATATATAGGGTTTGAGATGCTCCCTGTTGCAGTTAGATCTTCGAGGATCTCATTAACTGCTCTGCCGGTTTCCAATAAAGGTGTTGACAGTTTCCACAGCTTTATTTTTTTTCTCCTTTGTTCGAGATGACGTGGTCAACTGCTGGATCTCCACCTTTGGATTCTTCTAATCGCACGGCTGAAATTCTTCTAGGGTTCTGAAAAGGTAGTCTATTTCTGGAAAGGTGATCCATTTTTTATGTACGCACGTTACCGAGAAAGATTTTTCAGTAACTGCTCTATCTTGTAACCTCCAAGTGATCCCTTTTTCCAGTGACTTGATGATAAATTCTGATGTCTAGAAACATAGTATCCAGTATATTGGTGTCTAGTATCCTGATATACAGCGACCTGGTGTTCAGCAATCAAGTATCCAGCATCCTGGTGTTTAGCGTCCTGGTGCCCAGCGACCTAGTGTTCAGCGATCTAGTATCCAGCCTCCGGTATCTAGCATCCTAATATCTAGCATCCTATCATCCAGCGACCTAATTTCCAGTCAGCCTGGTATCTAGCATCCTGATGTCCAGCATCCTGCTATCCAGTGACCTAGTATCCAATGTCCTGGTGTCTAGCATTCTTCGTCAGAATTTATCTCGTTCCTTAAAAACGATGAGTCCTTCTACCTTTCTACTGAATTTAATGACAAGTGCTCTAACATTTAGTGGCTTAGTATCCAGTAGCTCGGTGTCTAGCGTTCTGGTGTATAGCGACCTGATGTTCAGTGACCTAGTATCCATCCTTCTGGTGTCCAGCGTCCTAATTTTCAGTGTCCTGTTATCCAACAACCTAGTATCCAACAACTGGGTGTTCAGCATCCTAAAGTCAGAGCTTGTCATTTTGTCAATAGTTCCCCTTAAAATCAGTAGCCCTTTGTCAGAGATATCTGCAAAACAACTTATCATGTATAGGTACTCATACAAGTATGAGTCCTTCTGAGTTAATGTTTTCTTTCAGAAGTTTAGACTTTCTTTACAGCCCGTGGTTGTTGTAGAGAGAGTTTTGACTCCTTCAAGACTTTTAAAGAGCAAAAAGCGATGGTGTGTGCAGGTGTTTTATTACTGTATCTATTTAGAGTGTGAACTCTCAGATATGGAATTGATAAACGGAGATATCTGTAAGGTAGACAAAATTCTTTCTTTTTCTGGAGTTGTTGTTCTGCTTGATTCCTTAGGGAATGTCAGTTTGTTACAGACTTTTTACAGCATACTCATATTTTGGGTTACTCCAAGGATTTTAACCTTTTACCTGCTAAGTTACCTTGATTTGTACTAGAAGTTCCCCCTTACTATATGATTCTCTCCATTAAGATGTGGGGTCACTACCAGTACTATTTTAGGTGACTATGTGGTTTGCATGAGAAGGTAAAGCGTTCTAATATGGAAATAAACATGCAGGCTTCCTTCTCATTTTTAAAGTCAAGTGACAACATTTTAAAGTCCATTATCTTAGTATAAAGTCACTTGAGTTTCTCAACATGATTGTGACCAAAATTAAAGAGTGTAAAACTAGAACGAGATACCTGGTCATTGTTTTTCTTTTAAAAGAGTAGGTCCTCTTTTCATTCTTTATTTCTGTCTGGAGGTCGATCTGATTGATAGAGTGAACTTCTTCTTCTTACTCCTTTGCTTGACATCCTCAGCATTTTCCTCCATGGTTGCTTGCTTGTCCGTTGCTGTAGACTTGAAGCTTTAGTGTGGTTCGTATCTCCTAGCTCAGTTTCGTGTCAGCTTTCCTCTTTATGCTCAGTAGCATGTCTTCTTTGTTGATCAGCTCCATGTTGGTTTGCTCCGTGATGAGTAGGGACTTACTTTTTTGTGCACAGCTTCCTTCTTTGCAGTCCTTTCTTCGGTAGCTTGCTGTTTCCCCCGATGAACATATTTTCTTTATAACTCAACTTGATTTTCTATATCTTTTAGTTGTTTGTTGTCTTCACATCAATCATATCCTTTTAGAGTAAAAGCCAATGAAATGATCTTTTGATGTGAGGGTGAGAGAGATATATATATATATATATTTGAGAGAGAGGCTTTTTCACAGATGGGATCTGGATAGATCGATTAGATCTTTTGTTTCATCCATCTGTTTTGATACCACTTGTTGGTATCAGATTGACCGGTGAGCTTGGATGAATAATCCACCTGCTCTGATACCACTTGTTAGTCCCAAAACTGCTGGTAGTAGGCTTAGAGGGGGGGTGAATAAGCCTATTATATTTTCAAACTTTTTTTCTTGCTCTATCGGCTCATTTCTAATATCAGTAACCTTCAAAAGGTTACTGATCAGAGTGGTTGCGGAAGCCTATTACAGAGACGAGTATAAGATGTGCAGCTTATCAGAGAGTATGCATGTAATGTAGTAAGCATATAAAGACACATGCGTATACAGAAGTTTGAATGTGGAGTAATCCTTCTACGTCTTCTCTGTCTCTTCTCAAGAAGGAACCTTTGTTAAGCTGGTTGATTTACATAGCCCTATCTATTACAACCCTCACTTAATAAGTAAGTAACAAGCCTTCACACAGATGCTTGCCTACTTTCTACACTGACCCACACAGAGTCCTAATCTACCCACCCAGGGTCCTCACTTTCTCTCCTAGAAAGTGGAAAACTCAGCAATACTTAACTCCTCGCACTGAGTACTCCAAGACCTCCCTTTTAGAAAGCTAAGTCTTCTTTTTCTTCAACTGGGTGCAGCAAGTTTGGCCTTCGTTTGCAGATTGATCTGTTGAAGCTTGCTGTCTGGACTGACTGACTGAGTGTGCTTCTTTTTGGGGTGTGGAGTGTTCGAGCTCTTCTTCTTTTCTTCTGCTCTACTTGAATACTGTTTTCTTCTCTTAACTTCCCCCTTTTTCTGTGCTTCTCTCGTGTGAGCCTTCTCTCTGTTGAGCTCTTCTCTCTTCTTTTGCGCTTCTCTCTGCGAGCTTGTATATTCTGATGTGCTCTCTATCTTCTCTCTTGCGCCCTTGCGCTCTCTCTCACTTTTTCAGTCTTCAGTCCTCCTATTTTATAGGCTTTGAAATCTGCCCGTTGAAGGTAGACAGATTTCCATCATTGATGCGCCGCACTCCTGAGTGACACACGCCAGCTTTTCACTTTCCATGTGTCTTCTTCGGATTGTCTCCTCTTCTCTTCTCTCTACCGGTAACTTCTTGTGTCTACCGGTAACTTTTGACTTTCTTCTCATGTCTGCTTGAGCTTCCTCCTCTTACTTCACTCTGGAGCTTCCTCTTCTGGCTTGCTCCTTCAGGTGGCTTGAGGCTTCTGTAGCATATTGTTCCTGCAGTATGTTTTTCGCATGGTCTTCCAGGTAGCTTCCTGTTTCGCTATATTCTGCTTCGGCGAGGTCCCTTCCAGTAGCTTCCTGTAGTCATCAGTATCCTTATTAGTTCACTAGATTCTTTTCCACCATTCTCTTCAGTATCCTTCCTTTGACATTTTCCCTGTTTCTTTTAATCTTCTGTAGTAACTCTATTACAGTAACCTATCCTAAGATAGGTTATGCTTATTAGAGTTACTTAAGGTTTTGTCTCATCAAAACATTCTTCAAATATATCCAACACATACCGTCAGCTGGTGGATATCTTGGTCCTGCCTGATGAGGAGGTGACAGGATCAGATATCACGAGAGAGGTTCCTACCCTAGAGGACACTCCGCTCCTGTCACCCAAGAAAAGGCTGACTCACCGATGAAGGAGCCCCCCAACTACTCCGGAGGCAGAAAAGTTGGAAGTCCTAGCCATTGTTGTGGAGCTTGATAAGACTTTTCAGGTTGCTCAGAAACCAGACGCATCAATAGCAGAAGGACCCTCCGTGCCACCAAACTCATGTGAAAAGGAACCTATGGAGGAAGATAAACCGGTACAGGAAGCTACTCCTATGGAAACAGAAGGAGTAACTTTTGAGGATCCTGCGAGCTTTGGTGAGAAGGTTGCAGAGGAGGCCGCAGCAGAACAGGCTGCTTCCACAGAGCCTACTGCTGAGAAGGTATCGACAGAGCAGGTTGCTCCCACAGAGCCTACTGTTGAAGAGTCTGCTCCCACAGAGACTTCTAAAAAATAGAAGGTGGATTAGGCTGAGAAGACGCCTGAAGAGAAACAGGGCCCTTCAGAGGAGGAATACAAGAAGTATCTGTCCTGGAAGGAGGATGTGTATCCTCAGGAAGAAGAGGCTGAAGAAGAGGAAGCTGAGAAAGAGGAGGAAACCAGCAGCTCTTCCAGCAGCGATGATGGTACACCCAGTGAACAGGATCATATTGAACCGAAAAATCCAACCAACTAACTTTTTCTTCTTCCTTGCAGGATTCTGAGAAGTCCATCTCTGAAGTGTTCAAGGCTGTTGAACAAGTTGGGAGGTCACTGTCCAAGGCTAGCAGAAGAACTCACCTGGAGGTAAAGAAGGATCGCAACAAGGCTGAGCTCTTCATGGATGCCCTCAATGCCACCTTGGCTAAGTTGCAGATGACCATCAACTCTCGACTTCTAGTAACTGGAGATTCATCAGTCGAAGCAATGAAGAATCTGATGGACAAGCTCAATGCGTAGGAGAAGAAGTTAATGACTCTAGAGATGGAGCAAAAATCCATCACCACTAGCCTAAAGAACACCGACGATGCACAATTCGAGCAGGATCAGACTCTGAAGGAGCATACTGACCTCCTTACCAGTATGCATTTTCAAATTCGGAGTCGGCTGTGGCTATGATGACAAAAAGAGGAAAGAGGTGAAGAGGATCGAGCAGAGAGCACGGGATCCTTCAACGTGCAAACAACTTGCTGTTGTGCCAAGAAAAGATTCTGGAGGAGATGGAGGAAGCAGAGGTGGAGGATCCTGAGGTTACTTAGACAACGGCACAAAGAGAAAATCTAAAGCGGTCTCAAGAACCATTCACCCGGGACTACGAAGAGGCCATGAAGAAAGGGAAGAGAAGAGAATGAAGGCTAAAGAAATGTACAGAGCGATGGATGAAGCCATTGAGAAGTCAACCAAGGAAAGCCTCTCAAGACTTTATCCAGCCCAAAAACAACCTGGTCTCACCTCCCTGTCTGAAAACGAGTCGGAGATGCCGGGCTCCCTTATTCTATTCCTATAAGAGAGCCCCGATGTCAGAAGCTCAAGATTTTAGGAGTGGTAATTTCCTGAATTTGATCTGTTACATCCAACCCAACCTACCTGCAGATCGAAAACCACAAGAGGGCAGAGTACCTGAATTACTACATGAAGTTGTGCAAGGAGTCTACTTTAATTCGAGGAAAACCCCATAGGGAATGACTTCAAAGGTTTAAAGAACTCGCCAGTAAGGGAGGACTCCTCATTCAAGTGAGGCTTCGAAACCGAATGGAAAAGGGGGAAGTTATTTCATTTTGTGAAGACTTCTGGCTCAGGTACGATGAAAGCCCAGATATGAAAAGAATGCTGGAGCCTACCTATCAAGAATCCAGCCTGGATTGGTGGAAAGGTTCCAGGAAAAGAAAAAGCGAGCATCCTGGTTGAAATTCTGAAGCTGGCTGCCTATCTCTCTTATCTCTTTATCTGTTTATGCTTTTGCACCCTATCCATGTATCTGTTTTTATGTTCCTTTATTATCTCAATAAAAATTAAATTTAGTTCTGAAAGCTCACTGCTCGTGAACTTATTCTTCTGATTTTATCTCTTACAATGTAGGAGTCACTTGATCGGAGGCTGTTTCTTATCAAGTGTATTCGTTCTTATTAGAAGAACAAGTGCTCTGTGTGGGCAAATACGTTTTTGGTCACTGTGCAGCTACTCTGTGTGGGAAGAAAGCTGACAGTTCTTGTTAAGTTTGTTTGTAGAAGTAGAGTCTTTGTAAATCAAATGTACAGTTAACAAAGTTCCTTCTTGAGAAGGAATAGAGAGGATGTAGAGGGATTACTCCACCCTCGAACCTATATAAGTTGTTGTGCCTGTTTTATTGCTTAGCTTACTGTCTATTCTTTTATGCATATCCTGCGTTTAAGTTTGATATTATCTGTCATTGCATCCTATTTAAAAGCTTTTCAGAAAACTCATTATGTTCAAAAGTATTTTCCGTTGTGCATTAAAACTCTGTTTTTTCTTTAAAGTCTCTAAGGTAACTGCTTAAGCAGTAACCTCTCTGAAGCAGTATGCTCGGTAGCTACCTGTTGTCTGGGACTTAAACATTCATTGGAGAAAAGTTTGAAAAATTTGAGTAGGCTTATTCACCCCACCCAACATCTAAGTCTACTGTCACTTGGGACCAACAAAATGTATCCTACTGTCACTTCGTACGACTTTTTTTTTTATTATATATGGTTATAATATATTATTGGAAAACTCTTTAAACATATATTAATATGAAATTTTAGGAAAAACGCAAAGTATACAATAGTAGTAGAAGAAGAAAAATCGAAACATGTAAAAAAACAAATTAAGAAAGAGTTTTGATATAGTAGGACTCTTCATTTTAAAGTAGAATAAAAATAGCTAATTAGAAAATTGCTTAACTATCCTTAAAATTTAATATTCACAATGTTATTATAGGGAGCGTTATAAAAATTGGTCAAAATAAGTCAGTTTTTATATAGTATTAGATTAGAAGATTAGATTAATTAAATAGATTAAAAGATTAGATTAATTAGATAGATTAGATATAATATATATATATCTATATGTATATATGTGAGTGAAGGAAAAATGCTAAAATGCCCACGGAGGACAACTTTTAATATGTCGATCGCTAACGTGTAAAGATATCATCCTCTAATTATATAGAAAGTTAAATTAATTGATATGCTAGATCTTCGCCACGTCAGCGGTGGACACACTAACATGTGCCCACGGTGGGTAGGCTAGCAGGACTAGTGAAGGAAAAATGCTAAAATGCCCACGGAGGGAAACTTTTAATATGCCGACAGCTGATGTGTAAAGATATCATCCTCTAATAATATAGAAAGTAAAATTAATTGATATGCTAGATCTTCGCCATGTCAGTGGTGGACACACTAACATGTGCCCAAGGTGGGTAGGTTAGCAGGATTGTAAAGTAGTTGTTAGCTTGTTTTATGAAGATTAAAACATTAAATGCTGAAAATTTGTCTCCTTTAACAGACAGATTTTCAAGCCTATAAACACAGATGAGTGAAGACTGAAACAAGAGACTGAAACTCGAAGCATACTATGCGATTCAAAATTCTAAGCTATCAACGTTCAAATTAAAGTTTCAGTCACTCAATCTAGCAGCAAACAACCACAGACCTACCTGAGCTTTCAACGTTCAAATTAAAGTTTCAGTCACTCAATCTAGCAGCAAACAACCACAGATCTACCTGCACTTAAAGATCAAGCTTGCTGCTCCAAGTTTAAAAACGAAGAAGAACCATCTTTTTACTTAGATTGTTTAGAGAGTGATTAGTGCTAGGAACAATTTCCTGTTAACCTTTCACTCTTCTCAAGAAATAGTAAGGATCATGTGTGGGTTATTTGGTTGAGTAGACAAGTAACTTGTGTGGGAGGCTTGCTACTCTTTGTTAAGTTCGAGTTGTAATAGTTAGGGTTGTGTATATTAACTGTTCTAACAAAGTCCCCCATTTGGATAGGGGTAGAGAGGACGTAAAAGGGTTACTCCACCTTCGGCCTCTGTAATCGTGTGCATTTCTATCTGGATGTTTATCTATGCTGTTGGATATCTTTTTGTAAAGCATCGTATCCCATGTGCATTGAAAATAACTTTTCATACTTATGTTTTCAAAGGTTTTTATAAAAAGAATTTATGTTGCATAAAACTCTACAAGTTCAAGCTGTTCAGTTACATTTCGAAGAAAGGTCACTGCAGTATCATCTGACTAGTAAGCTTGGTAAGCTACCTGGGCAGTGAGTTGAACTTAACATATTTTGGAGAAAAGTTTGAAAATTTGATAATGTTTATTCAACAACTACAAGAAAAATGCAGAAAGACAACACAATAAAGACAACGCTTTCTGTTGTCTTTCTGAAATTTACAACAGTTTTTACAAAAAGAGTTGTCTTTCTGTGTTGAATTGCGCTAAAAGACAACGCAAGTTCACAGAAAGACAACGCTTTTGATAAGGAGTTGTCTTTCAGCGCACTTTTGCACTGATAGACAACACTTGTTTGCAACGCTTTGGAGGGGCGTTGTCTTTCAACGCATTTTTTGCTCTGATAGACAACACTTTTTGCAACGCTTTCGAGGGGCGTTGTCTTTCAGCGCGTTTTTTGCTTTGATAGACAATGCTTTTCGCAATGCTTTCGAGGGGCGTTGTCTTTCAGCGCATTTTTTGCTCTGATAGACAACGCTTTTTGCAACGCTCTATATGTGTGTAGTAATTTCAGTGCATTTTTCGCTAATAGACAACACCTTTGCAACGCTATTTGTGTGCGTTGTCTTTTCTCGTATTTTTCCCTAACAGACTACGCTTTTTGCAACGCTTTTTAAGTGGGTTGTGCTTTTTTTCGACGATTTCTACAACCACTACAAGAAATTCGAGTTTTACCCACACATAAATAAGCTCACATTTTATGTGCGATTATTTAATCACACTTAATTTTAATATGTGTGGGTGATAATGTAGACCAAATAAATTAATTTGATGACCGTTATTATGTGTCACTAATTATTATTTTCTCTTTGGAACATTATTGTTATCAATATTATTTCATAATTAAGTTATATTTCAAAAAAATTAATATTTATTATTGAAATTATTGTTTGGATATCTTTGTTGATTTTTAATAAATTCTTCAATAAAAATTAATTTAATTAAGATCAATAAAATTAGAATAAATTAATACAATATTTATATTATTAGATCAAATGGATTAAATAGTAATTAAAATATGCAATAAAAAAATTTATTGATGGGACACTTACAAATTTTATTTTAAAAATACTTAGAACGACATATAATTTCATACTAAATACATTATATATACATATTATATATAACATAACTACATATGACAGAGATTTTAGTGTAACAATTATAAATTTTACATTCTTATTTTAACATATCACAACTCTTGTAATAATTTCTTGTATGAGATAAATTATATATTTCCAAATGAAAAATCCCAAATTCATAAGTAATACCTAAATATATATTAGTATTATATATAACATAACTACATATTACATATATTGAAAATAATGCTAAAAATTGCCTAAGTATGTAAAAAGAGTCAAGTATGTAAAAGTTGAAATCCCCAAATTGAATCCAAATTGAAACCTATATCTCTCGTCTCTCATTCACCCGCCCCCGCCCCTGTCCTAGATGTTGCGCCACTCCGCTCACCACCGTCGCGGCTCCGCCCCTGCCCCCACCTCGCTGCCGCCGCCGTCCCCCCTCTCTCAACCGCCACCGTCCCCTCTCTCTCAACCGCCACCCGCCACCGTAGCTCTCTTAGCAGCCGCCCGCCCCCGCCCCTGTCCCAGATGCTGCGCGGCTCCGTTCACCACCGTCGCGGCTCCGCCCCTGCCCCCGCCTCGCTGCGGCTGCCGCTCTAATTAGGTTTTTGTTTTTTCCACTACGACATTTTCTTATTTACTACTGCTCTAATTAGTTGATTCTACATTAAGGTTTGACAATCAGAAGAGACAGTAAGAGGTGGCTTAAGATCTCACACATTTTTTGGTCAATGTGGATACTCATGTTGTTTCCTTTGGTTTGTTGACACGGAACAGTTTCAGAGGTTAGTCAACTATTTCTATCCTTTTGTAACTTTGTTCCTTTCCATCTCACGGACAAGTGCCGTGGTGCTTCATTGTTATTATTCATTTCTGCTGGAATCTGAATTGAATTCTTGACTAAAAGCCTCAAATATGTGCAGACTTCGTCACCTGAAGCAGCTAGGTGAGGTTTGTAATTGTTTACAGTATGAATTCGTTATTCAGGTATGGTTTTGTCAGTTTTGAATTTAGGATATAATCGTCAAATTAGATAATGTTAAGTTTTGTTTGCCGGCGCACCGCTGCTATTCTTCTATCTTCCAATGCAGCGGCTCTTCCAAAGCAGCAGCAGGGCACAGTGCCATCTTCCTCGCAGCCGCAGCTGGGCACTATCTTCGCACGGAATCGAGGTGGACAGTGGGTTACCAGATATATCATATTCATATATATATATATTATATAATGTGCAGTGGACATATATATATATTAATATATAGTTGGGCAGTGGGTGATTATATTAATATATGAGATAGTGGGAGATATATTATATATATATATATATTAATATATTATATATGGGCAGTGGGAGATATATCATTATATGGGAGATAGTGGGAGATATATCATTAATATAAGATATATATGTATAAAGATATATATGATGTTAATTAGTATGTCTTGATTTGGTTATATAATATATATATATATATATTAGGTCTACGCCTCGGTTCCTACGCCTCGATTCGAATTGATTCCTACGTCTCGGTGTATTATAGGAAAACGTCTCGGTTCTAAAATAGTATTTTAAAACAATGATGTTAAATAAGTTGGGTGAGAAGTATGGGTACGTATTCTTGTCCTCGTTACAAAGCTGCTATTTGATAATAAAGAATTGATTCTGCATTTGTCTGACATAATTGTATTTATTAACAAGTGCACATATAAGGAGCTGTAAAAAATTGACTGCACTTATCAACGCAATTACTTTCTGCAGAAAATCTTCCCCACTTGGAGGAAACCTGCATTTTAAATGTTACAAATGCTTAATAATACAACTTTGTGTTCCCCACTGAAAATATGAAGAAAAGGTATGCATGTGCGAGTAGACATGAGTCTTTTGGATCCTCAATTCTTATTATGGAGTTTTAAATATCCTCTAGATTTATTTCAAATGCAATCTTAGGAAATTTGAATCTTAGAATTCTAATTAGTATCTTTGCAAATATTATACTCTATGTGCATAAATAGAGTTCTTCACCCTTTCTTTTTCTGAAAGTAGCCATGTAGCTTGTGAGGAAATTCGATGACATGACACTCTAATTAGGCTTCAAGTATTGCTCCTGTTGGTGACCTATCAGAGTATTAGGTACTTCAATTATCATTTTGATCTTGGTGTTTGGTTTTTCAAAATTCAATAAATGTTATTATCTGTTTGAGATGTTGTTGGATTATTGGGTTAATTGTGTGAAAATAAGTCTTTTGTTAGATAAGTCTTTTGTGTGAAAACACATGATATGTCTGTTTTGAAGTTAATAAATAATTTCCTACATGTCACGAGAGAAATTTACAACTCTTTTTAGTTGATGGTGCATTAAATATGGAAGTTAGCAGGTTATTTTCATTAGTGATAATTGCATTTCATACTACTTCATATTAGAAGAATTAGGCAAAGAAAGAGGATGACTTCTTCCTTGATTTGCAGACTCATAGCCTGCTAAGTGAATTAATATATTCAAATGTCTTAGGACCTAAATTTGCAAATTACACTCACGTTTTTTCTCATTTCTTTTCTCTTTAATTCACATTACCCCTTGGAAATTGCCAATGAATTGGCAAAGTAAGAGAGATTTCCATGGAAACCATTATTTGAAATATTACAATGTTTCTTGACTATTTCATTCCATAATAATAATTTGTAGATTGCCTTTTATGTGTATTTGGTCTACTATTGATAATAGACTGGTGACATTGATGTTAATTGGGAATATTTTATAATTTGAACTATGTCTATTTTATACTTCACTAAAATGAAAAATGGTTGACGTTTCTTGAATATTTTATTTTGCAAACTTTGCGCATCTTAAGTGTACTAGAGCTGATATTGATGAAGTGTGTGTTTAATGGGCTGAATGCATTCAAGATCACATGAAAGGGTAGAAGAAGATGATGGTTAGCTTCTACATTGCTAGATTTTTTTTTTTAAATTTTGGTTGTTAATCTATGTACAAATTTAAAACGTTATGTGAGTTTTCATGCTAACTTTTTTTCATACATTTGACAGATTCTAGGAAAACAAGGAGTATTTGTGAAGGTCATGATGCTGTTTTCCTGTGAAGGTTGTGATGTTTTTGTAAAGGTTTTATTGTTATTGAAATGATTGAATCTAGCTAACATTTGTTAATATGTTTTTATTGATGTTTTTCAAAAAGTACAATTTTTTAAGTTTAGATAAATGTTTTGTTGGGAGGATTTGTAAATATATGTTTGACATTGATTTATGTTGGAATACATTATTTTAATTCATATTTTATTTATACAATTATTGATTATTTATTATTATATAAATTATTATAGGATATAGAATATATAAAATAAAAAGAAAACAAAATTATAGAGGAAGACAACGCTTAAAAGCGTTGCAAAAGGGTTGTGTAATTCGAAGAAAACAAAGAAAAAAGTGTTGCACAAAAACGCTACAAAAGACAATGCTAAAAAGCGTTGCATAATATGTTGTAGAAACCTTAAAGACATGAGTGCAACCCTTAAAAAGCGTTGTCGTATCCCAAAAAAGACAACGCATTTTGTGTGTTGTCTTTCAGCGCCTGTCTTTTACAACGGTGGATACGACAATGCTTTTTTTTTTCTGGGAGCGATTTTCTTGTAGGCGCCTCTCTAAACCTTATACCACTTGGGACCAACAATAACTATCTTATATAATCATAAATTACATTTTCATTAATCTTCCAAAAAAATTATTTATCTTTATATCCAATATCCTTAATGTAATCTCCATAAATAAATTTATTTAATAACTTAAATACTAATTTATATCCTAATGAATATAGAAATATTGATTATAATAACTTAAATTTATACATATATCAGTCCTTCATGTTTTAAAGTTTATTCTAATATCAATTTCAATTAATCCTGAAATAAAATCTATTCATCGTACTAATATATATAAATCAATTCAAATTTATATTATAATTTGAATATATAAATGTTGAAAATAGGTTTAAACTCTAAATTTCAGTTTACGAAGGGTTGTAAAGTTTTAACAAGTTTAAAAGGTATTATAATAATATCAACAATAATAATTATATGTGAAAGTAAAACTAATAATAATTTAATAAGGTTGTGAGATTAAGTCTAACAAAAATGAAAAATTAGAATTTATAAATAAATTCAAATATATATGCAATATTAATTGTGTAAAATATAAAGATCAATAAACTGAATAGATATTTATAATACAAATAAATATTTGGTAATTATTTAAAATTGTTTGAAATATATAGATATAATTAAAAAAATTAAAAGCGATAAACTCTTCTAAAATTTTTTAATAATGGTATCGAAAATCTAAAAAAATATTGTTTTAAAATGTAAAGTTAATTTAAAACCCAAATTTTTAAATACAAACCAAGTTTTTGAATAAATATAATGTTTTTTGAACAAATTCATCTAAAAGCAAATAAGCAATGCAAAAAACTATTACTAATTCTAAAAATAATTTAAGAGAAATGTCTCTCTTCTTTATGAACATGATATATATAAATTAAAAAGAAAATTTAAATAATCATAAAACATGGTTTATAGAATAATAGAATAATTGAGAGTAAATATTAACATGACATAAAACTAAGAATCATAGAAATAAGTTTGAGATGGTGAATTCATACAGTACATGAATTATGCAGAAGAGTAAAACAATTGAATAACATGGAAAATTGGATGATATATTTAAAATGTTCTTATAAAATGATGTGAAAAAATTGAATGTTATGTTTAAAATATTCTTATAAGCATTTCAACAATATTTTCCCTACAAGAACAATATTGTGCAAAATATATATCAACAAAAGAATAAAAAGAAAGGGTTAGTTCAGTTCATAAACAACAATTAAGAATACATGTACCTTTCTATATCTGTCATCTTCTTAAATATTTCTATATACTTTCACCACGTGTAGTGACCTCTTGCGTGTAGTACTCTGTTTAACTCCAAAAGTAGAGCATCGATATAGTCATAATTGAAATCTAGAAACTCTAACCTCTAACATAAAAATTCATCAAAATGAGAATATAATCGTAAACTGATAACATAAAAATCCATCAAAATTTTGTGTATTTAAATATTTTAATTCAATTTTATTAATATATCATATATATCATATATATGCTAAATTTATAATATATTAATTACCCTCTAAGATTACATGTATTATAAGTGTATTAATCATATAACCAAGTGTATTCAAATTATTTATATATATATATATATATATATATATACACATATGTAAGTGAAGGAAAAATGTCAAAATACTCACGGTGGACAACTTTTAATATGCTCAATGTTGATGTGTAAAGATCTCATCTCCTGATATTACAGTATATGGAAAATCAAATTAATTGATATGCTGGATCTTCGCCACGTCAACGATGGACACATTAATAAATGCCCACGGCAGGTAGATTAGAAGGACTGGTACGTGAAGATAGATTATATATTAGATATTGGGTTAAATGCGCGAAACCCCCTTGTGATAAGGAAATGTTGCGTCGGATCCCCTTGTGAAATTGCATGTGAGTACACACATCGAAGTTCATAAACCCGACGCGAAACCCCCAAAATCGTTACAATTCACGGGATTGATAAGCATGCGTCTGAGCTGCAATTTTTCTTCATTTTTGACCGTTATTTGTTGGGGAAAAGACATAATTACCCCCACTTTGTCATTGTATATGTTTGTGCATAGAATCCCCTTCCCCCTCACTCCCCATTTGAAAAAATCGGCCCTGCATCCCAAAAACCAATCAGGTTATTTTTTTTAATTTTTAATTTAATTATTTAATTCATATTTAATTTTTGATATATATTTAGTTCATGTTTAGTATCCAAGTACAATTATTTATTTTAATTTTAATAATTGAGAAAAATGATAAAAAAAATTGTAAGGTCTCCATAAATATTAAAAAACAATATTTTGAAAATATATAAAAAACAATATTCTGAAAATTAAGGACTCCATTAATTTTAATAATTCTACACATCATCATACCATAAATATAAAAAAAACAATATTCTGAAAATTAAATATAAAAAAATAGAAAATGAAAAAAAAAATCCCAAAGAAACTTCATCTTCTTCCCACCTTCATCCACCACTGTCATCACCAGGGATTTGGGCAATTTGTTAAATTTGGGGGAGGATTTGATTTGGTCAGCGGTGGATCTGACAAAGTCGAGGAGAAAGGTGTGAGACGCTGTGTGGATACACTCTTTCTCTCATCTCTCAATCGCCGCCACCGTCCCTAGCCCACCCCCGTCCCCGCCCCTCCGCCGCTGCTGCCGCTTCGCTCAACAGTCATTAAAGCCCCTTCATCTAGGAATCTCATCGTTAAAGGAGTTGTTAGCTGTCAAAAAATGCCCCTTCAATTTCTGTTGACCATGAATAAAAATAATTTAGGTGCACCTACCAAATTAAGTGGTAAACAAAATAAAAAAAAATATCGGACATGTATAATGTACTCATCATTCATATAATAGTGTATTTGGACATTAATATCCATAAATGGTACAACCAGGAGGCAAGTAAGTGATTTGAATACAATAAAATGTAAAAGTCGTAAGTCTTTTTCTATAGGATTCATGCTTATTTAATTAGTGCAACTAGGCCAAAACAGGCTGGTGGTTGTGCTGTCACAATTCTATGAATATTTCCTCTTATTTAAAATTAATTGCCGCTTAATATTATCTTGTAGAACTAAAAGAATATTTAATATGAAAATCAGCAATGCATATTCATTATCTCCGTCAACAAAGTTGCTGCCAAACTAGCTAGCTTCTCCCAGATTCATTAGCTTGCCATACCAATTAAGTCCTACATTTGCAAAGCCTCTTCTAAACCATATTCTCAGAAAATATGGCAGCATATAATTCCGTAGCTTCACTTGCAAAAGCCATAGACGAAATCAAGAATCTGTTTTCTGTTCGTGAATATGAAGAATCATTGAAACCTATCAATGACTACGCTACTTCCTTGCTACCATTCTTGGAATATTCTTCAACCATCAGATTGAGAAAATTATTAAGCAAAGCAGAAGAGAAGATGGGATATATATGGTTGGGAAATGATGAAAGGATTTCAATATCTATAGAGAAGGATGTCATTGAAGCACAGTTAGAAGATTCAGAAAGATTGAATTGGTGGCTCATCAATGATTCTGAAGCAAAAATAATGAGTTCGGAAATGCGAGTGAGGGAATTAGCAAACAAAGCAAATGATAGTATCCAATTTTTTATTGAATTGATCAAGTCTAGTGCTGGTCGATGGTCAAGGTTTAAGTTGAAACGGAGGATGAGAAAAGTAGGAGAGGAAATGAAATCGATTGTTGGAGAGATAGAGATGATGATGAAAATGTTGACGATGGGTAAGGGAGAGATTTCAATAGTTGGTACTAATCCATCATCAACTTTTGCTCCAATTGATAAGCTTTTTGGTCTTGATAATGATTTGGAGCGGATAAAGGGAATGATATTCGACAGCGCTATAAAGGGACTCCGTCCGTTATCGATAGTTGGGAGCGGAGGAAGTGGTAAGACTTGTTTTGCTAGATATATTTATAATGATCCAGAGACTGTGAAACACTTTCAGATTCGTGTTTGGGTGACAGTGTCACAAGATTATAGCAGAATAGATCTTCTTAGAAACCTCCTACTTTCTCTGGGACAGATATTAGATTTATCTGGCATTTTATCTGGATTGCAGAGTAACAATTATAGGCAAATGGAATCGCTAGTTTGGCAATTGTTATATGAGAAGAGGTATCTCATCGTAATGGATGATGTGTACAGTACACAGGTTTGGGATTATGCAAAGTATTTGTTTCCGCATAACTGGAAGGGAAGTAGAATCATTTTGACCACAAGAAATCTGGATGTGGCTGCGCATTTGAATGAATCTCAACTGCGTTGGGATGGCATTTTATCCCATCGTCACGAGATGAAATTGATGGATGATGATCAAAGTTGGTATTTACTTTGCAATAAGGTGTTTGGAGAGGAAGGATGTCCTCTTGAATTTGAGCCCCTTGGAAGAAAGATTGCAAGAGGTTGTGAAGGTCTACCCCTTTCGATTGTCACCATGGCAGATCTACTATCCTCGATCCCCAGGAATCTAAATTTGTGGGAGGCAATTTCTGAAGATATCATTTCCGCTATTTGTACAAAGGATAGCCAACTGGAGAAGATAATGCTTGGGCGTTTCAATGAACTGCCTCATCATTTGAGGCAGTGTTTGTTATATATGGGAGGTTTTCCGAAGAATCATGAGTTGGGTGTCCCGGAACTCATCAAACTATGGGTAGCCGAGGGCTTCATAAAACCAAATGGATCAAAAACCTTTGAAGAGGTGGCAGAAGAGTACGTAGAAGATCTTGTCAAAAGAAATCTTGTTAAGGTTATTGGTAGGAAGAAAAATGGGAAAATCAAAAGTTACAGCCTTCCAAATTTGGTGCGGGACTTCTGCATGAGAAAGATCCAAGAACACAAGTTTCTACTGCCTGTTATGGATTACTTATCTGATACAACCCTTAGAAGGTTTTTTCTTCCAAAATGCCTAAAAAACCAACGCCGCGTAATTCTTGGCTCCTATGATCTACATCTCAAAGAAGCTATCGACAACTCACCAATGCGTACCATTATATGCATCAAGCAAGGAGAGTACTTGCCAAGGGCATCTGCACAAAAATTTCCTCTGCTCCGAATATTGCATGTGGTGGATAAGAGTGATAACTTGGGTTGGGAGTCTGATCATATATTTGAGCTCATTCATTTAAGGTACCTTGCTTCCAACATTCTCTCCTCCTCTATTCCTGCATCCATATCCAAACTTCAGAAGCTTCAGACATTAATTATTTATAGACATAATGTACATTTGCCTGAGGAAATTTGGAGTTTAACACGATTAAGGCATCTCATCGCCTTCTCGTTTCATCCTTTACCCCATCCAAAAGTAGCAACTTCTCCCCTAGAAAGCCTGCAAACTCTCTCATTGGCATCTAACTTTGAAATTAGTGAAACGATCGAGAAGATGATTCCCAACCTTAAAAGCTTGGAGATCTGTTATTCTGACGACACATCCGAGCAAGACTACCAGCTCAACAATCTTGCAAATTTTCATGAGCTTGAAAATTTGAAATTGGAGGTACATAAGGATTTTTGTTTTAGGCGAAAGCTTAGTCCAGGATTTCCTGTTCAGCTGAAGAAGATAAGCTTGAGTGGTTGTCGACTTCCTTGGAAAGATATGACAATTCTTGGTTCATTGTCTAGTCTTGAAGTGCTTAAACTCAGAAATTACGCTTTCCAAGGAGACGAATGGGAAACAACAGAAAGAGAATTTTTCCATCTGAAGTATCTTCTAATTGATGAATCAGATCTCCGGTTCTGGTCGTTTTCAAGAAGCTTATGGTTCCCCTTTGATGAGCTTGTGTGCCTACAACTCTATCATTGTCCATATCTAGAGGATATTCCTTATAAAATTGGATATTGCTCAAAACTTGAACTGCTTGAGGTGGATGGTGGAAATGAATTTCTTGTAAAAGCAGCAGAATCCATACTAGAAAGACAACACAATTATGGGGGTAACAAATCCTTTCGAGTTCAAGTAAAACATTTCTGATATGTCTGCTGATCGGATTAGAGATTATAAAAGTTGATTACAGTATTCAATTTGCAGGAGCTTTTATTTAGTCTGATTTGTTAGGTTATATTTGCACACACCTCTTCAACATTCTTTCATTATGTTTTCAAACTTCAATTTTTTTGTGAAGAATAACTTAACACAATTGGACCCCTTTAATTGAAATAGCAATTGGGCTGCCTTTTTTACAGCAATTTTTTCATTAATGACATATTAAAATGAAAATTTTAAGTGTAGACAATTTTTGTGAAACAAGTAAAATTGTATTTAATTTATATATGTGTGAATAATAAGTATGATAAAAATGTTAAAATCAAGAAAAGGACTGAAATAGTGTTTAATAACAATATAAATAGGTAATTTTCAAGAAAAAATAATTTAAATAGATAGAAAGATATAGTTCATTTGATCATTATTTACCAAAAAAAAAAAATGATTTCAAAAAACACAACATTTGGTGTATACAAACAATACAATCAGATTGCCAACAATTTGAAGCACAACGTAAGTGGATAATTGAGATTCAACAAACATTTCATTTCAAATGTTACACAACATAGCCAAATTTAACCATGGGAAACTAAAATCAGCCAATCAAAAGACTGTCACAAATGGTAATCTACACAAAAGCCCTTGCATTCAAACACTTGCAATGAAGAAAATAGGTATCATTAATCATACTCTACCAAACCTTGGTGTGAAAAAAACTTAACAAAACAAAATGATTTTGAATGTCTATCTATTATGCCAAATAAATAAGATTAATTGCTGATTAACATCATCAAGAAAGAAATAATTCCTTCCCACTCATGTATATTTGTCACTCCACACTAGGTAGATTGAAAACACTTATGTCTGGACTGGGGTGGGGATGGATTTTGTGAGTTTGGATTCAGGATTTGATAGAATTTGAAAAAGGTAGATTTTGATAATCTTGTGTTTGTATTGAGATTTTATATGGTAGGATTATAGTTAAGATGTCATTGTCATATTGAAAAGTGTAGAAAAAGTAAATGTTTTATATTGGGAGTTGTAGAAAAAGTAGAAAAAGGTGGATACTTTTATTGGGAATTGTAAAAAAAAAAAAGGTAAAGTATAGTAGGATTAAAGGATTTTGTAAATTTTTGTACAAACATGGACTGGACTGAGCCCATCCTAAATCCGGAAGGGCTAGTGCCAGTCCAAACAACCCCTTATTTTCACAGATTTAGAAGTTACACCCACTAAAACTACCTTAAATTACACGAGTTCGACAACATCACCTTCGAATGTGCACTGCTTCAATGTGCTTGCCTTTGTCCTCCTTGCAAGATTTTCACAAACTGGGCAGGCTTCTACTCTTGCAATTTATTTTGCTTCGGAAACTGAGTTGCCACTTTCCCTTGTGAGAACTGAGTTGCCACTTCACATGGCCAACCCCACAACCAAGCTTTCATGATGTGAATTTGTTTGAGAAAGTTCTAATTTTGTTGCCCTAAGCTTCGAAAACAAAGGAATGAGGAGGAGATATGTTACAGTTTAGCAATTGGAGTGGATCTTTCTCATTGCATTTGTTAAAAAAAAAAAAAAATTAAAGTGACTCAAGGGTAAATATACGATCCACTTAATAAACCCTTAAACCAAACACATTATTTGAAAAACTACAATCCTAAAAATGTTGCTAAACTTCAAACCAAACAAAAAAAACAACAAATAATAAGTATGATAAAAATGTTAAAATCAAGAAAAGGACTGAAATCTTTATATATATAAAAACACAAACATTTCCTCTTATAGAAATTATAGAATTTTCCCGCCAAAAAGTCATACCAAATCTGGAAATATATTTTTATTAAAAATAAATGATAAATGACAAATGATATTTGATTTAAAAATATATATGATTTATAAATGAATTCTAATGAAAATGGAATATTATCATATGATTTTAATGATGATGTATATATTTAAGGAAGTGATTGACAAAAAATCTTTTCACATATAAGTCTATATGGTAAGTCAACTTTAATTATTAAATTTCAATTGATATATTTATAATATGATTAAAACAATAATAACAAATTTATATATATACACACACATGATTACGTTGTATGATTAGTATAAACAATGATTTTACAATAATTATTTATATATAGAAATTAATATGCATATGACTAATATATATTATATAATTCACTCCAATATAAAAGATAATATTATATGATTTAATTTTTATCTTTATCTTTTGTAACACCCCCCTTCTAGTGGGGTTATTACCTCTATTAGAACATAGATAACCTTTACGACATAAAACTTCTTTTTATGATTTTGTAAAATTCTTTTGAATAAACAGCGGAAATAATTTTTTTTTTAAACATGCTAGATATTTTAGTTCTATCAAAAGCATTGAGAATCAAAAGTTGACATTTAATCATAACATCAAATTAAACATTAAACTTATAAAAATACTAAACCAATTCTGAGGTTCCGCCATCACCACCAATCACCCTTCAGTGCTGCTACCTCATCACATAACCTTTGACTTGATCTGCAGTATGAGGTAAATGGTATAAGCGAAATGTTTAGTAAGCACATCATCTAATCTCACAAAACATTTTTTTCTTGCAACTCTTAAAGAAAACTGGAAACATCAACTAATCAAATCAATATACTTGTATTCTTGAAAAATAATATACTATTATACTTGAAAATAATATACTGTGGGCCCAAACATGGTACCAATGCGCGTAACTCCCAAGAATCCGGGGTAGCTAGCCACCGAATCCAAACGGAGCAACTAATAACTGTAGGGCGGTCTGGGAGCCCTTAACTTCTTCCTATGGGCGGTCTGAGAGCCCGATACCAGTCTCTAAAATATATAAAATAAAACTATATACATATACATACTTTCTCATAATATAGTTTCTTAATTCATGCAATTCACTAGAATCTTGTACATGATCAAACACGTAATTCATTAGAATCTTGTACATGATCAAACACGTAAACACATCACTTAGCAATCATTAAAGCATACTCACACAACTCAACATATATGTAAAACGACATAAATAATAAACAAATAATTTGGAACTGCTCATACTGCAGGTGAGAGATGTACTTACCTGGAGTTTTCAAATTCACAATACTTCAAGACTCTTAAATACGTGTTAGGCTTTCTCAATCGAATCTAAACGTGAACAATTATAAAGAAATTTATTAGAATTTATTAATCTGCTGCAAATCTTAAAACTTATTGCCTAGATTATAGAATTTCGATGCATTCTGTTTTAGGACTCTCATGCTGCCAAAAACCAAATTTACTAACTCAATTCTTTATAATGCCCTTATAAACATTTCTCGACTGAAAAACGAAGCCCATTACCAATTATCAAACATATCACCCGTATAAAACCGTTTTAGAAAATTTAATAGTCATGAAGTTAACTATATAACAATTTATAAGAACCTCTACATAATTCATTATCATATTCTTAAATTCTATATACATGTATATACACACACATATGATAGTCATCCATCAGCTGCTTAATGTCACAATTATTCAAATAAATTTATGACCCATATCTAGTAGTTCACTGCAATTGACAATGCAATTATTACGGTTAAGTTAATTTAATTAATGATCTTGCAAAGCTATTACATGCTTGTTCATGACATTGACATACCTTGTGATAATTAAATTATCAAAACCTAATCCTAACTTACTAACACCTCTTATTTCACTAAAGTTGTCGGGCATTAACAAGAATTATGAACTGCATCTTCAAATCTCAATGGTTTATTTCCTTCTCAAGTTGATCCATAAAATTCCATGTATACTATTTTATATGAATTAATCAGATTACAAAATAATAACCAACATCATCTACCGATTATATCTGCAGACTCAAGATATTTCCACTACAAGATGATCTTTTATTTATTTATATCCACTCAAATCATAATCAATCTTATTCATACTACAAGTGAAAGAATCAATGTACTTCATCTAAATTATAATCTAATCCTAACTTAAAAAATTTATAATAGTAACAACAAATTATATAATTAACCACAACATGTAATCTAATTTGGGATTAAATTGCTATGCTCAATTATTAACTAATAATTTTAACAAGTTAATGAATTTATACTTAAAATATCATACTGAACTTTCAAGATACATTCTTAATGGTAAATTTATAAAATAAAACCTCACTAAATAAATCTATGGTGGTTCTACAAATCTAAACATGAAATATATATTACCTTGCAAGTTATTGAACATAGATTACTCTATGGAACTCTCTATTGTTTTCCTTTGCTCCCCCTCTCATGTGCTCTCTCTCTTTCTCGTGTTTCTTCTCTTTTTTTTTTCTTCCTGCTATCTATGTATGTGATTATAATATTATATACATATTTATAGTTAGGGTTTGAAAATCCTATCTAAATAGAAGATCTTAGGTGGCCTCCTTATTTTTCTCAACCATCTAATTTATTTTTATTTATCTCAACTAATTAATTAAAAAAATTTTAAGAAAATAAAGTTCTGGAATCTTATATGCAATCTGATATGATTTATTTATTTATTAATTATCTAGAGTCTCAATCATATATCATATATTAGTTGAATCACCACAAAAATAATTTCACTACAACTTATAATAAAATTACTAATAGCTAAAATTCTGGAATGTAATTTCATAATAAAGGTTACGTAAAAAAAATTGGGTGTTACATCTTTATATATATAAAAATATTAACAATGTCATATATACAAATGCAGTATTTACCATATGATTTTAATGATGACTAGTTTTTCACCCGTGCGATGCACGGAATTAAATTTTTAAAAGTATAATTATAATATATTAAAATAATATAATCTATATTTTTACATATATAAAAACTCAAACTTCTTTTATCTATTTTCATAAGTGGATTTTTTGTACTTATAGTTATAAAATTGATTTTCTTTTTATCGCGATAGAATAAAAAAGTGCGAATATAATTTCAAAACAGTACACCTCATTTATTTTTCATTTATTGTGTTTTTTTAAATTCTATTGTGTCATATATATTCAATTTCAAATATTAGGCCTCATATCAAAAATGGATTAATGAAAATGTTTTTTTTAAATATATATAGTTTGTGTATACATGGAAACAAAGGAAATCCATTTTAATTCTTTGATGAAATCCTATATCTCAAATTAATCTTTTTACACCATTTTCAATGTATGAGGTGAAAGTAGGGTTGGGGAAAAATATCGAAATGTCGAGGTTATCGAAATATCAAAATTTCGGCATATCGAAACTTTCGACATAGTATCCATATCAAAAGTCTTGGTATGGTATCAGTATGATATTCTTAAAATTTTAAATATACCGAAATACTAAAAATAATAGAATAAATTAAAATATATATTAATTTCTTATTAATAAATGAATAAATATGATATTTTGCATTTTGGTTTATCGGTATTTTCGATATACCAAAGTTTTGGTATATAATCGTCATTTCTGTATAACGGTATTTTCGGTATATCGAAGTTTCGATATATATTTTTCATTTTTGTATGACGGTATTTTCGATATATCGGTACGAAATGGTATGACTACCTATAATATCTAAATTTTGATATATCAAATTTCGATATACTGAACATTTCGGTACGATATGAGATTTTCGGTATGATACACCCCAAGGTGAAAGCAAAAGAATAAAAAATGAACAATCACGGTATGTTTCTACCAATTGTTTAATATCCCTAATTTATAATAGTTGACAATATGTTATATATTGTATTCAGATTATATATGCTCATTACTATGCATACTTTCTGGGTCTACATTAATTAGTTTGCTTATATAATTTAAGTTTTTTCGCATTGATTATAAGAAGGTTCCAAAATTCATATCTAATCAAAATTAAACTTTTTTTGTTTCAATTTATATATTTGTTAATTTTGTTCGGATAATCTACATGAAACAATTGAATCATTATTCTGAACTACATTACAATGTTTCTATATCTATACTAAATGAATAACCAAAAGTAACACATGTCATTTTCTGATTAATCCTAAGGAATTTTAATTTTAATTTCATTATTAATTAATGCATTTCATATTAGTATAATTTATTATATAAATCATTTAATGAGATAATAACAATTAAATTAAAAAAAATACTAATAATGTTGATTGATTTTAAAATTGTAACTTATGAAATTCTAAAACTATATACTAAAGAATTTCATGTTTGCAATTTTCTTAATTAGTAATACAGTACTCTTGTGATACACAGGACTTACGCTAGTATATACTAAAAGATTAACCAAGAGTGACATATGTCGCTCTCTAGTTAATCCTATTTAATTATAATTAATTTTAAATCAATTCATTTAATATTTATAATTTATTATAATAGAAAATTTAATGAAATAATAAAAAATGAATAACAAAATGCTAATAATTATGATTGATAATAAAATTGTAAATTATGAAATTTTAGAAAAACATTTTAATTAAAGTTGATGTTTGCAATTACATTAAATAATAATCAAAACTTTTCACACAATTAAATTTAAATTATATACTAATTAAACTCAAAATTAATGATAAATAATAATTAAATTTATTTATAAATTATAATTCTTGATTAGTATTAAAATAAAAAATGTAATACACGGGGCTTACATTAGTTTGTTTCTAATTCTAGTTTAAATGATTGTTCTTCTAACTTTTTTTTTATCATATAAAAAAAGTGAATCCTTTATGGGTAGATGTTAATTTGTTTAAATAAAATAATTTATAAAATTTAATACTTAAATTCCATATGAGAAAATACATTTAAATCTCAATATAATCGTGTATGGTACAAAGTAATAAAAAAAAATTGAGGTTTCAAAATTAAAAGTGTTTACGGAAATGTGTTCCACAAATTATTGGTCAATCATGATAATAAGGTAATTGATCTAAATATTCCTTTTAAAATGAATATCATTTTTATCACTATAATTTATAATTTACTTTTTTCCAAATTAATGATGAAGTTTTTGGGTGGCAAAAGATTGACAAATTATTTTTAGTAAATGTTATTATATATATATATATATGATAAAAATACAAATATATATATATATATATATATAACTCTCAAAAAACTAACACAACTCTAGTTTCAATAGTTATATTTGTATATCTATACATCAAAATATTTGACTATATATTTGTCCAAGTATGGTAATCTTCTGTAACATGTGAACTTTCACATTTCATCATCTAATCTACCAAGTCAAAAACTATTTCAAACATTCAAAAGTTATTCGCTACCTCCGATTGAAGCCAATTTTCTTTCATCAATGTCTGCATATAGGAATCTAACAAATAAAAATCATATTAGAGTAAGAATAGTCAATATGCAATCATATCATGACTATATAAATTAAAATAAAATAAAATTCATCAACTAAATTAAAAAAATATTGAATGATACAAATCAATCAAAATATTATCCTATAACATCTTAACTCATTCAATATTACATTAGTACGTAAATAAATGATTTTTATTTATCAAATAGTTACATTAGTAAATAAACAAAAATTTGGCTAGTATAATTGTGAGAAACTCCTCGATCACAAATTAAAAAACAAATGAAAAATTAAGATTGTAATCCCTCGAAAAGTTTTGAAGTCCAAAACATTTTTAAAGATTTACGTTGTTTTACATTTTGAAATTGAAGATATATTTGAAATATTGAGTAGACACAGATGTTATTTTGAAAACAAATTGAAAGAAAAGAAAATTAGAATTTGAGAAATGAAAGCATGAATTAAAATTTCATTAGTTGGTTCTCATATTTATAGTGGATAATTTCATAATACTATAGGAAAGTAATGTTTTTAAGGCAATTTTTTTTAAATTTATTTGATTGATTGTGTCATCCAATTAAGTTCATTACAAATATACCATAAATTTCAAATTTGTTGTTTATATGTATATGGAATATTATATTTCCTTATACAATATAATTAGTTAATACTATGTAAGGTTAATAGTGGTATTATATATACATTGATTATTTGTATGTATATATGTCTATATATATACATAAATTAAATATTTTAAGTATTATTAAACATAAAATGTAATTTTATTCATTTCCATATCTAGGATGAGATTTTGGATGGATAAATATTGCATTTCTCTATGGGGCAATGTTAATATTTTTATACATATAAAGATAAAATTAAATCATAAAATATATATTATCCTTTTATATTGGAGTGAATTATATAATATACATTATACATATTCATATTAATTTATATATAAAAATAATTATTGTAAAATCACTATTTATACTAATCACATGACGTAATCATGTTGTGTGTGTATATATATTTATATTTACTATTGTTTTATAAATATATTAATTAAAATTTAATAATTAAGGGGAAAGATTTATACCAACAATTTTTGTTCACTTTTTATTTTCTTTAAATTGACTTACCATATGACTTATATGTGAAAGGTTTATTGTCAATCACTTCCTTAAATATATACATCATCATTAAAATCATATGGTAAATACTGCATTTCTATATATGACAATGTTAATATATATATATATATATATATATAAAGCAAATCATATAATATTATCTTTTATATTGGAGTGAATTATATAATATATATTATTCATATGCATATTAATTTCTATATTTAAATAATTATTGTAAAATCATTGTTTATACACATTCAAAAAAAAAATCTCTATAATCATGGTATACTTAATATTTATGTTATGTCTCTTTAATATGACTAGTATTTACCCCGTGCGATGCACGGAGATAAATTTTAAAATAAAATATTTTTATATAAATACGATGTAAATAAATTTTTATATATAATAATATTTATATATATATATATAATATAAGAATTGAATGAAATAGAGTAATATTTCTTATTCAATATTAATATTAGTATTTGTAATGTAATCAAATAACATCTAAAAACTTTTTTTTAAAACCGGTATTTAATAAATTTTGTTACATATTTTTTATTAGTTTTTATTGTTATAAAATGTTGAAAGTGATTGAAAATGTCTATATCAAACCTAATAATATAAATTTATAAGAAAAAATATAACTAAAATAAAAAGAAACTTACACATTACAAATTTGGAACCTTTTTTTTAATTAAAAATATTTATTATGTTGTTCTTATCTCTCACAATATTTTGTATACATCAAAATTTTCAAACTAAAACGACTGATTACTTTTGAAACAAAAATATATAATTGACCACGATTAAAAATGTATTACTTTAAGAAAAGTCTGACATGAGATTAATTACATATTATAATATTTTAAAATTCATTTATCAACATAATACATATTATATATATTATTTATTAAAAATGTGATCAAATTGAATCACATGAGTATAAATTGCTAATTAATTTTCGAAATATATCATATGATATTTAAGTTTAATAGTGACTTATGCAATATATTGTATCAACATGTGTAATATTACATTGAGGTAATATTTATGATTTATTAATATTTTTCCAAATATAACTTGAGAAATCAACCTTACCGTACCCTATATATTTTAAAATAATATTCTCTATATTTTAAGAAATAAATAAACTAAAAATCTCATACTATATGCATATACCAATTATTATTTGTTCAATTTTTTTTATTAATATAAGTTAGATGAAAAAAGTGGATACTACTGATAGATTTGAGTTTTATTAATATTTAAATGCATCATTAATTATACGATTAATAATATTCAATCTATCATTATTACATACATACAAATAATATTAACATGTATATATAAAAAAAAAGGTCAATGACATCTATATTTCAAGAAAATTGAAAAGTATATGTATCAAATATCAATAATTTTTTTATTTTAGATTTGACAAAAGAATAATTGACAATTAATATTGTGAATTTACATATAATTCAAACATTCAGTGTAAAAAAACTCAAAAAAACTAATACAACTATAGTTTCATCCATTATATTTATACATTTATACGTCAAAATAAATCACTATATTTATTCTTAACACCATGAATGGTGCATCATTTTGAAATAAATCTAAAATCAGATTTATTTTCCCTAACATATTACCTTTCAAACTTTCACTATCTTGATTGCTAAGTCAAAATCAATTAATATATTTCAACAATTGGTGAATATGTACTCTCAAGTCGCAAGCCAAGATTTCTTCAGTTATTACCTGCACATAAGAAGTGATCAAAGCTTTTAAAAAATTAAATTATATTAAAGTAATAATAATTTATATATAATACTACCATGTTAAAATAAAGTAAAATAAAAATCATATAAAAAATTAAAATAACACAAATCAATCAGATAACATATCATAGAATCTCGTATCATTCAATAGTGAATTATTTTTATAGTTCCATATAATAATAATAAACACTAAATAAAAACCAACAATAATTAAATTCATCAATGTGATTCTCAAATATAATTTTATAACAAAACAAACAAAATAAACATCAATTTATAATTTTTACCTCTAAGGATGTCTTACCCTTCCAAGAATCGTTCAAAAGTGATACATAAAATAACAGAATAAAAGCGAGTGAATCAAACCAAGATAAATTTTTATTATTTATAATGTATGATTGTTGATTATATCTGGTAATTACCATAATTTAAGATAATCAATTTTAATGTTAATTTTAAATACCATATTTTGTGATATCTATATATGCTAGTTTAATTGGTAGAATCAACGACAAAATAATTATATATCTCAAATAGTCAATTAAATAATCAATGTATGCTAATGATAGTATATAATTATATACCTCATAATGGATAGAGTTGTGTGGCATTTACTTACGGAAAATTAATATTCAAATCTCAAATTAAAATGAATATTTTGATTAATAAATTAGTTACAACAATTACCACAATCATTTATAAATAGTCAATACCATAATTTATGAAACTAATCAATAACTTTATTCCATTTAACTCTTCATTTTTAAAGGAAAACATTTTTATTTAAATAGATGATTTTTTTATCATATAAATTCATCATTTTATTTTTATTTATAATATCTGACTTTTGGATGGAAAATCATCTGTTTTAGATAATATTTTGATTTTTATATAAATAAAGATAAAAATTTATCAAAATATAGTTCATCTTCACGTCAGATGTTTATATATATGCATAACAAATTATTTAAAATTTTAATACAAACATAAATCCCATAAAAATTATGTTTCACAATAATGAATATTACAAATTTTATTAGTATATATATCTCATAAATCATGCAAATGTCATTTTACATTTCTATGTGATATAATTCTCATTAGATATTATTTATGAAAAAAATAATCAATATAAATCTTTCCATTTATAAATAAACGATTTTTTAAGTCATAGATAATTAAGTAAACGTATGTAAAGTGAAGAAAAATGTGTCATCTTGAAACAAAATTCAATTAATATATGTATTATATCATTTTATTGTGGAATGAATTATAATATATATATATATATATATATTATTCATTTGAATATCAAATCATATCTATATTTATATTATTGTATATAATCAATTTTTATATTATTGATGATATTACGTTAATAATATTTATATACATTATTTAAATCATATCATAAATATATCAATTGAAATTTAATAATCAAAGTTGACTAACCATATAGACAAATATGTGGAAGATTTTTTGTCATAACTCTTCCATAGATATATACAAATTAAAAATTGTAAGTCTAGTTTATTTATGGAAGAATATTGATTTCCAAATTAAAAATTAAAATTTGATGAGTAATCAATTAACAAAATCATTAATAAATAATCAATTAGCACAATTTACGAAAATCAATCATAATATTCCATTTACATCTCCACTTTTAAAGGTCACATAGTTAAAATTTTATCTTTTATTCATAATTTCTGAATTTCCATATTTAAGATGAGACCTTTAGATGATAAAATTATTTTTGGGAAATTTTTTACCTTATTGTTTCAGAAAATATTCTCATATATATATATATATATATATATATATATATAAACATATGTATGCATATGTCATACACCTATTTATATATTTATTATTTTGTATTTGCATATATTTACATGCATATTAATTATCTACACCTATTTATATTTATTATTTACATTTGTGTTTTTATATATATAAAGATAAAGATTAATTAATCAATTAAGAATATATTCATTTTCTATTAATTAATCGCATATATAGATTGTGTTATCTAATCTATGAGTTGTCTAAATCTAATTAAAAAATATTGATTGTGTCATTCCATTATTTAAAAAAATATTATTATCTAATATATTGATTGCCAAGTATAATTAATCAATTAAGAATATATTCCTTTTCTATTAATTAATTGCATATGAGTTATCTAATCTAATGAAATCATTTTATTTTTCTATATGATATGTATAATTACCATATATTTCAATTTTCATATTTAGAGTTATCTAATTGCATGTAGAAAATGTACAATAGAAATCAATAAAAATCGTAATTAAAAACAATGTGTATCTTATAAGATCTTTCATATAAATGTCGATATACATTACTAAAATATGATGTCATCACTTTGAGAAAGACATGCATTGATATTATCTTTTAAGATCTTTTTCAAATTTTACAGTATTAACATATATATGTATGTATGGTATCTTTAGACTTGATAATGAAGTATTATTATTTATAGAAATAATTTCAGATTTCAAAATTTAGTGTAATATAGTATTGATATTTGATAAAATCTTAATAAGCATGTGGCAATTATTTTATGGAAAATTATATAGAGGTATAATATTTCAAATCTCATATATATTAAGTACATTGATCAAATACTGATATATTGTATTTTTTAGATTCAATCTAAATTTATAAGAAATTATGCATTATGTATATATATGTTTTTTATGATATCGAAAAATATAATTATATGTGGACTTTATTATTATGATATATTGAACATAAATACTAAATTTAGAGGTTCAGATATTAATTGCTTCTCTTAATAAAATAATAACACCAATCAAATTATTATATGTAATCCGTAATTTTGAAATAATTTTCATCAACAACAATATTTTAAAGAACTTCAAATCCAACAAAATAATTAATTAATAAGACAAAATAATATGCATAATTTCATAATAACATAGAAAATGATTCCAAAAAACTTTGGAAAATTTTTATTTTGCATAAAACTTCAATTTACCATCATTGTTGAAATCCATAATTATTCAAATTCGTCCAAACAACGAATTAATAAAGATCAAAACCATAAGTATTGTTATTACATTTCTTTAATTTGTATTCATATCTATATATATTTGATTTGATGACTAATAATGCATTTTGTTGGTAAATCAATTATATATAGTTTTCCAAATATAACTAAATGGTTTATAAGGTTAATAGTTGACTTTAATAGGTACGTACTTATATTAACATCGATTATGGGTATGTATATACCAAATATGTGAATCTAATCTAATCTATATATATATATATAATATTTTGTTGGAATGATTAAATATTAATATTCTAATATTATTTATAAATTTTCTATTTCCAAAAAATAGATTTAACCATTTTGACAGGAAAAGGAAAGATAATTGATTTCCTGTTTTTGTCAATGTTCCTTTTTTTCATATAATATATATATATATAGAGTTAGTCTCCTGTGCAACTGGTGTATGTACAATTCGGGTCGGGTCCGGGTCGACCCGGATCCGCGCACTTTTATTTATTTTATTTTTTTTGAATTTTATTTTTTCACTTCAGGTTGTTACCTTTATGTTATATGCATGTGACTTTTATGTTATATAAGTGTGACCTTTATGTATAAATGTAATGACCTTTATATACTCTAACTTAGAAAAAAATGAAGAATTTTAACAAAATTTGTGCATATTTACGTTTATGAAATATTAGCTGCACATATATCCATCCTTAAAATGCACTGAATTTTGAAAATTTCAATTTTTTTCAAAGTTATGAATTATAAAGGTCATAATATTTGTACATAAAGGTCACAAGAACTGTACATAAAGGTTACAACAATACAACATAAAGGTCTTAATCTGAAGCGAAAAAACCTGAAATCTTCATTTTTTTCCTAAGTTACTGAACATAAAGGTTATAACATTTATACATAAAGGTCACACTTATATAACGTAAAGGTCACATCTTTACAACATAAAGGTAACAGCCTGAAGCGAAAAAAAAAAAAAAAAATCTAGGTGAGCGGATCCAGGTCGGGTCGCCCCAGTTGCACCAATCCAGATCCGTGCACCTGGTGCACAGCAGCATTTGCCATATATATATTATCATTTTACAACGGCATGAAACATAATATATATATATATATATTATTTACATGCATATTAAATCAATATATTATCATCAAATAAAATCATTGTTTTTATTGTTTATATGATATATATATCATTTAATAATATTTAAATTTAAAAAATTAGTGCATAATTATAAGGATGATACCAAATCATTAGTTTTCAAATTCTAAATATATTCATTTATCAAAATGTATATATATATTTATTAGATATTGAATTATGATATTTATTTATCTATTTATTAAATAAAAAATCATTTCCAAAAATAGATTTAACAATTTTGACAGGAAAAGGAAAGATAATTGATTTCCTGTTTTTGTCAATGTTCCTTTTTTTCATATAATATATATATATATATATATATATTATCATTTTACAACGGCATGAAACATAATATATATATATATTATTTATATGCATATTAAATCAATATATTATCATCAAATAAAATCATTGTTTTTATTGTTTATATGATATATACATCATTTAATAATATTTAAATTTAAAAAATTAGTGTATAATTATAAGGATGATACCAAGTCATTAGTTTTCAAATTCTAAATATATTCATTTATCAAAATGTATATATATATTTATTAGATATTGAATTATGATATTTATTTATCTATTTATTAAATAAAAAATCATTTCCAAAAATGGAAATATATTTTGGGCGGGAAAATCTTTACCTTACTATTTTTAGAAACGTTTGTGTTATTAAATATATAAAGATTAAATTTGACCACTCAGTATATAGGTTGAAATACATAAGGTCGAGATACTTAATTTTTTCATTGGTGTTCATAAATTTTATTTGAAGTCATTTTAAATTTATATTTTTTAGTTAAAAAATTAATTTCTCTACAACCATGATTTTTTTCTGTATTTCAATGTTTGATTAATTTGTAGTGTATAAATACAATAAAATTCCTAAACAGTCTTATGTTCTTAAATATGAGAATTAATGATTTTCTTGATGATGATCGAGATAGAAAAATGGTTTTCTAAAGAACTGGGTTACTATGGTGTTAATTATTTTAGTGAAATGTCCAACAATATTTTTCAGATATTAATGTTAAGAGGAATTGAATGAATGATCGCATTACAAGAAAAATGAGTATTTGTGATAATGTTGTCGCAAAAGCATTGATAATAGTCATAAAAACATTTTGTGACATCATCTTATCATTAAATTATTATCGCAAAAACCTTCTTTTAAATAGTTTATGTGTGACAACATTGTTCTCACTAATACGTGTATATAAAGAAAGAAAAAAAAAATCATCTATCTGATCACAAAATATTTTATTCTCAAACGTGTATATTTGTTTTGTAAA
>CM016727.1:21115506-21260857 GCA_005771605.1 Scutellaria baicalensis
AGAATCATCAAAATCACTAACCAAATTCTTGTTCAGCATTGTACAGATGTCATCACCCAATGATGTAGGAGGATCACTGAGATTCAGGCTGATCAGTGAATGATGTCGGGATGAATAGTTACAACATTGATTTGCATTGTGTTGTCCTTATTTGAGCAGTCTAAGATTTCATTAGCTCAACAAAACCACCTTGCCTACCACAAGGTTGTTGCCTGACAAATTGATTTGCTGGGCTACTTATGCTTTTAAGTGTAATATAAACGATCGACATATCTAAGCTAGCTAATACTCGATCCACATCATGATTTGTTTGAATCATCAATTTTCCTCTTCTATAGGAAGCTATATTAATCAAAACATGAATGATGTATGTTGTAGTAGCTTTATCTGCTTGAACAACACCGTGGACCAATTCATATAACTCATCACGGGTAATTCCATTTGGTGGAATTGTTATGAACTCTTCCTCCCAACACATGTATTGTAAGCTAGAGCAAGGCTTGAAACGACGATCCATAAAAAAACACCAATATTAAGATCGGCTAGAATAAAGCGATAGCTAAAAGGAATTCCCAATACCTCCAAAACGAACAATCAAATTGCTCAAATTCGTCTGTAAATAAAGTACATAAACTTTTGAATAGTACTATCTACAACGAGGATTTAAATATGCATAAATTTCATATGTGGACATCACATTTATATGCATTACATATTAATCGAATGAAATCGCGTAGACATACATATCATGACAGTGATGATGGACGTTCATATTGTGAACATGTGTTGTCAGTTCATATAATTAAGGTTTCATAAATTAATATCTTGAAAATGTATGAAAATTTCATATCGTGACCAAAACTATTCAGTTGAATATTGTGATCACGATTTACATTTTCATGTCGTGAACACTCAAGCTGAGACATAATCGTGATCACGTATGACATTTTCACGTCGTGAACACACTTGCTAAGTTCATATCGTGAACATGTAATAAAACTTCATGTCTTGAACACACTTTCGCTGTCCATATCGTGTACTAAATTTTCATGTCGTTTAGAAACTTCATCGGTTGATATCGTGACCACACCGTCAACAAGCTTCATTTCAAATAGTGAGACGCTATTCTCAGTTCATAACATGATTATCGGTCAATATTAGAAGTCAGAAATGAGAACTACCCATCAACATCAATGGCGAGAAAACTAAAAGCTAAAACATACAACATCAATGGCGAAAAAAGTTAAAACTACAAGCTAAAATTTACCATTTGCAATGAAGCTTCGGTTGCTTTTAACGAGGATGAAAGTTTCAATGGAGATGAGGATCACAAAAAAAATGTTGTTTCCATGGACATGAGGAGCTTCAAGCTTTCAGAGGAGATGATGATCGTGTAAGTGTGACTGCAAAAAATGGGTTATGGTGTTTTGATCACGCAATGTTTTGAAATACATGTTAAAGTATTCATTTTATTTAATTTGATGTTAAATACAATGTATTAAATTGTGTATTTGAATTGAATTACAATGTATTCAAAACAACAATAATACAAACTTAAGTTGAGGGTATTAAGGACTTTTCACTTACCAAATTGGGTAAAAAAGTTATTTCTTCAAAAAATGGGTATAAAAGTTCATTGACTCATAAATTTGGGTAAAGGGAGGTATTTCCACAATTGGATTTCTCTATTCAAATGTTTAATTGCAAATCAAGCATAATGAGGTTTTGGTGTGTTAATGAGTTATTTATTTGCAAAGCATAAACAAAGAAGATGTAGGGATTGATCACAAATTGATACAAATAAATTCTCCTTAAAATTTCAATGATGTATTACAACACATGAGTTGACAAACAAACAAACAATACCAAATTCAGTTAATTAAAATGCAATCTGTTATTCCTATGAAACATCATGTCTCAAATTTTAATTAGGGCAAAGGGATAATCAAAAGGTGACCACATTGTGAGCCATTACATCACATATATTTATAACTAGCACATATCAAATGTGGCAAGAAAATCCACCTTCAAATTTCAGTAGAATGCTCCTTAAATTAACTCACTCATTAATATCATGCACTTTAGTGTCTTTCTACATAAATAAGTTTTCTCCTCTTTATACATTATTTCAATGGAGTTTGTTGTATTGTACCAAATCAAGTTTTGGGTTTTGTTAGCCAAAAGATTTCTAGGCATAACATAGATAGAGGGGTATATATTGACATCAAATAAACAACCACTGCAAGTATGCAAAATCATGAAGAAATAATTTCCCACTTGGGTTGTGACGTGTCTACTGCTTGAGTGATGAAGCAATATTTGGCTAGGGTTATGAGTAAGACGACATGGAAGAAGAAGAAGAAGAGAGGTCTGAATCTGTAATTAGTCCAAAAAGTAGGCCTATAGTAGTAATATATATATATATATATATATATATATATATATATATATATATAAAAGACATTCTCTATAAATAGCAAGAAAAAATTTTCTTGCCCAATTCACCTGCTATTTTTGGAATGTTCATTTTGGACATTTCCAAATATTGTAATTTTTATTATTTGTCATTATTACAAATTTTTTGTTGGTCATTTAGTTACTTTTCATACTATTTTATTATTATATTAATTTAATAATAAAATATTATTTTATAAAAAGTTAGAGCTAGAGTTATATAGGGTGACTAGGGGCAACTTTTTATAGCAAAAATAAGAGTGATTTTCAAGAATACGTCTCTTCACATCCTTGAGTTCTAAATAAATTATACTATATAAGCAAGTAAAAATTAGTAGTTGTTGAGAAAATAAACAAAAATGTGTTGAAAAATAAGTATTTAAATGGTTTATTTCATTTATACCTTTTTCTTTAATTTACATTGAAATGTCAAAACTTTAAAAGATTACAAATAGCGAAACCTATTTGTAAAATTGTAAACATACATTTAGAAATTTCAAATTGAATATATATATATATATATATATATATATATATATATAAGAATTTGAAAAAGTTTATAATTTTGAGAACTATTAAAAATCTTAAAACTAATAAAAAATCTTGAAAATAATAATGTCAAATGAATGAATCTAAGAATGTAAAATCGAGAAATTAAATGATAATATAATATATAAATTATGAACATATATAAATAACATCTAGAAAAAATATTTTGTAATACAAATATTATTAATAAACAATTTTATAATAGAGTATCGGTTGAAATAATTAGAAAAATAATTAATCTGATGATCGTTTAAAAATTTTTAAATTTGTTTTAAAACACACACATTTAGAATCTAAATTTTGTTTCAAAATCCTTAAAATAATTTTAAAGCTGTATATATATTTTAAATACATGCTAAATTCTTTAATTAAAAAGTATTCTCAATATTAGTCTAATCATATAAAAAAACAAACAACAAATTTGTAAGTTAACAACTATATATAATAGTCACTTTTTAATCATAAAGTATTTACAAACTACAAAATTTCAAACATTATTTCAATAATAGTTATTGTTGTTAGTACAAAATAATTAATTATGATTTGAATGTAATTAATAATAGTACAAAAGTATTAGATATTTCACACTACTAGAAAACAACCAAATTCCAACAGAAAATTCTAACGGAATTCAATGCTGTTGGAAATTCCATTGGAATTTTTATAATTTCCAATAGAATTTCCAACGGAATTCAACGTCGTTGGAATTTTATTGGTGGTTGTATATTCCAATGGAAAAGTACCGTTGGAATTGTTTTTCCGTTAGAATTTCCGTCGGAATTTAAATTCCAACGCCCCTTTTTCTGACGGTCCACTTCCGTTGGAATAAAAAATTCCAATAGAATTTTACAAAATTCCAACGGTATTTCACAAAATTCCAACGGAATTGTTCCGTTGCAATTTGAGTGATTTCTAATAGTGCAAATCATGTCATATATTGAATATAAACTTTTCAATCTATGACTTTTATATATATTATGAATATTACTCAACAAATTTATAATATACACTTTTAATATAGAAATATTTTAAATTATAAGTCGTGACTCGTGAAAAGCACGAGTGTAATACTAGTAGTAATTAACACATTATACAAACTATTAAAAGATAAAAAACAACAATTTATGAAGCAGTGTGTGATGTTGGGCGGGAATACACCTCATGGGCTTCCCACCTTGGGCTAAAAAACAATGCTCCCAGAAATCCTTAATATTGAGCCCAAAAGCGAAAACTTGGTTGTCAAGCGCCAACACCACCGTGTCTGCCTCAATCTCGCCGCCATCCGCCAAAACCACCGCCTTCGCCACCCCTTCCGCCACCTCCACCTTTTCATTTATTGAATAATGGGGCGTGTTTTAGAGGTGGAAAATTAAAAACCACTGTCTTCACCATTCCGGTCCACTTTCCCGCCGGCCATTCCCGTCTCTCTCTCTCTCTTCGCCGTCCTCTCATCAGCCCCACCGCCGCTCTGTCCCAGCTTATCGCAGGTTTCCTCAGTTGCTTCTTTAAATTCTGGTTCAGATTAGGGTCCCATCAAATCCCCAAATATTGGTTTCTCCAACTGTGGGGGAGACCTAGTGAGGTATGTCAGCTTTGTACATTTCTTAAACATTGATTCTAATTAATTACAGACATTTAAGGCTGTTTGATGAACTTATTTTGCTTATATAATCTGCTTTTCATCTGAAGCAAGAGAATGAAATTCCTCTCTATAGAACTCTGATGATACAATAGAAAAGCAGTTTAACTAATATTCTACCCTATTATATTGTTGTATAGAGAGGAATTGATTTTAAATTGTGCAATACATGTGATTTAACAATTGAAATTCCAAACACAACCATATTTTATATAATGTTGTGATTTTAAGTTGTGAAATATATGTGGTTTAATTAGGTTAATTTTTGTTGTCTAATTAATTGAATTTTTATTTTCCTAAACTTTTCGACCAAATTCGATTAAAACTGGAGTTTGCATTGAATTATTTTGATTCAGCTGTTCCTCGGTCTTGATGAATTTGGTTTCGATTTTTGTCTTTAAATATACAGAAATCAGAATGGTGAAATGGTAAATTAAGAAAAAACAGAAAACCAAACATGTATACAACCCTTCTAATTGCTTAAATGCAAAACATTATTATAAATCGTTGTTCTTACCTAGTTCTCTAATTTCAAGTGCTCTACGCCTCAATTCAACACAAAATTTCAGTTTGTGCCGCCGCCGCTGCTGCCACCCAACCTTCTCAGTGAGGTAAAGTCCTATCTTAGTATTCGAGATGTGGTGTTATTTGTGCGTATTTAATCGTTATTTGGATTATTACTTTGAAATCTCTTTTTTGCGTGTATCGATATGAGTAATTTTCGCTGGTGGTTTTTTCAAGTTTGGATAGATAAGGAGTTTCTAATTTACTCGTGTCGTTTACAGCGTATGAATGGCTGAAATTTCAGTGTATGGTGATATTGGTATTATTGTTTATCTGAGATTTTCTTTCATAGGAATTATTTTGATGTGAGATAGTGTACTTGTTATTTTACTTGTGCGTTAGTTTATTTTTGTGAAATTTGGGAATATTACTGTTCACCTACATATGCCTACGCCCTACTATCACAGTTGCAGCAAGATAGCAAATCTTCAACTAGAATCAAAGACTTAAACAAATTTGAACACAAATATGTATTTAGCAAGGATTCCTAAATAAATTATCAGATTCAGAAAGGTCCCGCTTTTTCCATTACTTGAGCAAATTATCAGATTTGAGCTAACTTTATGTATTGGTACATCTGTGTCTGTGTAGGTGTTGACATGCATATATTTTTGAATGTGATCTTCTTCATTGTTATATGTAATTGTGGAAAACATTATTGATTGTGAATAATTTTGTAATCTGAATTACAGTTGTTTCTCATTAATCTTGATGAGGTTTTACCTGATTCAGGTTGCCACTAAGTATAGAGCCTCAGATTGTCTTCTAAAACCTTCATATATTCTGTTTTTCTTATCTCATGTAGGTTAAGTTTGGTTTCTGTTGCTTATGGTTCAGGTTTCTTAGTGAAATATACAACCTATCGTTATTGGGAGGTCCTGAAGAAAATGTTTGACATCAGCACCAATTGTTAGCAATCATCTCATGGATGCAATTTCAATGCGAAGTGTTGTTGGAGAAAACAAGCAGGCTGTTGGAAGGAATGGATCAAAAATCAGAGATTGGATTGATGACAATTTGGGAGCATCAGAGAAGGCAAGAAATTATGAAGTTTTCGGTGATAAGTCAAACAAGAACATTTATGAGATGGATATGAATGTGCAACCACTGGATGAAAATCCAAATATGGCTGCAGTTTCATCAGAAAATCTTTCTGATAAGAAAACAAACAAAAAAAAGAAAAGGAAAAAGAGGATTAAAAATGAGGACAAGAAGGCAACAATTTTTGATGAAGTACAGAGCATAGACCCAACAAATATGGAAGAAGGGCTGATAGAAGATCTTGTCAAGGGTAATGAGACTGAGGAAAGGAATAAGAAGCGAAAAAGAAAGAAGGAAAAAGTTAAAGATGAAGTTCAAAGCTTGAACCAGAATAACACGAACTCAGGATCAACAGAAAATCTTGCTGAAGGAAATGTGACTATGGAGAAGCCAAAGGTTAACTATGTAATCCAAGCTGTGAACCAGACTAGATCAGATACAGAGTCCACAGGAAATCCTGCTGAAGGAAAAGTTGCTATCAAAAATCCGAAATTTCCGGATGAGGTTCAAAGCACTGACCATAAAATGGATATGGAGAAAATGGAAAGTTTTGCTGAACGAAGTTTTTCTGGGAAAAGAAGAAAGAAGCAAAAAGGCAAGACAAAAATTGAAGATGAAGTCAGAAGAGAAATTGATGCCAGGTCAGCAGAAAACCTTTCTGAAGGAACTCCGACTACTGAGAAGTCAATGATAAAAGATTATGTCCGAAAGATTGGCCAGACTGAAACAGATGCAAGGATTTCAGAAAATCTTGCTGAAGGAAATGTGACCATGGACAAGCCAAAAATTAAAGCTGAAGTCCACAGTGTGGACCAGATTAAAGTGGGTACCGGGTCAAAAGTGAATCTTTCTGAACGAAATGTGACTATCAGGAACCCAAAAGTCCAAAATGAGGTTGAAAGCACAGACCATTCTCTAATGGATACAGGGCCAACAAAAATTTATGCTGAAGAACATGTGGCGAAAAAAAGAAAAAAGAAAAGAAAGAACAAGGCAACAAATGAAGATGAAGTCCATAGGGAAATGGATACCAGATCAACAGAAAATCTTTCTGAATGGAATGTGATTGACGAGAAGCCAAAGATTAATGTTGAAGTCCAAAGCATTAGCCAGACTAAAGTGGATACAGGGCTAACAGAAAATCTTTCTGAAGGAAATGTGACTTTCAGGAATCGAGAAGTTCAAGATGAGATTCAAAGCATGGACCAGACTGTAATGGATATAGGTCCAAACGAAATTTATGCTGAAGGACATGTGACTAAAATACAAAAAAAGAAAAGAAAAAAAAAGAAAAAAAATGAAGATGAACTTGAAAGGAGAATGGATACCAGATCAACAGAATGTCTTGCTGAAGAGAATGTGACAGTGAAAAAGCCAAAGATAAAAGTTGAAGTCCAAAGCATTAGCCAGACTAAAGTGGATACAGGGCCAACAGAGAATATTTCTGAAGGAACTGTGACTTTCAGGAATCGAGAAGTTCAAGATGAGGTTCAAAGCACGGACCAGACTGAAATGGATACAGGGCCAACAGAAAATTATGCTGCACGACATGTGACTAAAAAAAGAAAAAAGAAAAGAAAAAAGAAAAGAAAAAACAAAGAAAACAATGAAGATGAACTACAAAGGGAAATGGGTACCAGATCAACAGTTGCTGAAGGGAATGTGACAGTCAAGAAGCCGAAGCTTAAAGTTGAAGTCCAAAGTGGCAGCCAGACAAAAGTGGATACAGAAACTGTGACCATCAGGAATCAAGAATTTCAAGATGAGGTTCAAAGCTTGGGCCAGATAGTAATGGATACAGAGCAAACAGAAAATTATGCTGAAGGACATGTGACTAAAAAAAGAAAAAAGAAACGAAAAAACAAGCAAAAAAATGAAGATGCAGTGCAAAGGGAAATGGATACCAGATCAACAGAAGATCTTGCTGAAGGGAATGTGATCATCGAGAAGCCAAAGATTAAAGATGAAGTCCAAAGCATTAGCCAGACTAAACTGGATACACGTCCAACAGAAAATGTTTCTGAAGGAAATGTGGCTAGCGGGAATCGAGAAGTTCAAGCTGAGGTACAAAGCATGGGCCAGACTGTAATGGATGCATGGCCAACAAAAAATTACGCTGAAGGACAAGTGACTAAAAAAATAAAAAAGAAACGAAAAAACAAGGAAGGAAATGAAGGTGAAGTCCAAAGGGAAATGGATACCAGATCAACAAAGAATCTTGCTGAATGTTATGCGACCTTCAAGAAGCCAAAGATTGAAGATAAAGTCCAAAGCATTAGCCAGAAAAAAGTGGACACAGGGTCAAGGAAAAATGTTACTGAAGAAGATACAACTATTAAGGACATAAAAATTCAAGATGAAGCTCAAAACCTGGACCAGATCAGAATGGACACTGGGCCAACAGAAATTTCTGCTGAAGGAAATGTGGCTGGAAGAGGAAAAAAGAAACAAAAATGCAAGGTAAGAATTAAAGATGAAGTCCACAGCATTGTGGATGCAAGATCCACAAAAAATCTTGCTCCAGCAAATGTGATTGAAATCCCAAAGATTGAAGATGAAGAACAGAGCTTTGAGATTAAAATGGATACAGGGTTAACAAAAATTCTTGCTGAAGGAAATGTGAATTTCAGGAATCCAAAAATTCAGGATGAAGCTCATAGTATGGATGGGACTAAAATGAACAAGGGGCCAACAGAATATTCTGCTGAAGGAGGTCTTACTGGGAGAAGCAGGAAGAAGCAAAAGAGAACCAGGAAGGCAGAAACTACACACGAAGTCCCCAGCAAAATGGATACAGGAGCAGCAGAAAATCTTGCTGAAAATGCAAATACCAAGAAGGCAGAGATTGAAGATGAAGTCCTAAGTGTGGGCCTCACTAAAATGGATGCTTGTTCAACAGAAAATCTTTTTGAAGGAACTTTGACCGATAAGGATCAAAAACTTCGAGATGAATCTGAAAGCATGGACCGGATTAAAATGGATGCCCGACCAAAACAAAATTCTGCTGAAGGAAATGGTACTGGAAAAAGAGAGAAAAAGCCGAAAAGAAAGGCAAAGATTAAGGATGAAGTCCAAAGCATTATTGATACCAGAACAGAAAATATTGCTGATGTAAATGCGATCACTCAGAAGCCAAACATTAAAAATATAGTCCAAAGCATTGGCCAGAAGGAAATAGATACAGGTTCAATGGAAAATCATGCTGAAGGAAATGTGACTATCAAAGACCCGAAAATTCAAGATGAAGCTCATAGCATGGGCCAGAGTGAAATGGATACATGGCCAACAGAAAAAATTGTTGAGGGAAATGTGACTGTGAAAAGTAAAAAGAAGCGAAAGAGAACTGATAAGCCAAAGACTAATGATGAAGTCCCAAACAAAATTGATGGAGTAACAGAAAATCTTGTGGCAGCAAATGCCGCTATCAAGAAGTCAGGGATTGATGATGGAGTTGAAAGCTTGGGCCTCACTCAAATGGATACAGGGTCAGCTGAAAATCTTGCCACAGGACATGTAGCTATTATGAATCCAAACATTAAAGATGAAGTTCAAATCCTGGAGAACACTAAACCGAGCATGGGGCTTATAAGAGATTTTTCTGAAGACAATGTGTCTGGAAAAAGGGAAAAGAAACGGAAAAGTAAAAAGAAGGCAAAAACTGAAGGTGAATACATAAGCATGGAGTTGGAGAGGAAGCCTCTAACTTACCATCCTCATCCTATGGAAGGACACAAAGGAAAGTCTGAAAATGGGTTAAGAGATGTACGCAATGAGGTTATTCAGGATATGGAGAAAGGTTATGCTGAGGAGACAAGTGCAATCTCTACTTACGACGTCAAGGTGACCTCGAGTTTCTCATCATTTAGTGTGAAGGATGTGAAGGGCATGTGTCCAAAAGCCGCACCTGTTGCTTCAATCAGGAGAAAACTTATTGTCCTTGATTTAAATGGCTTGCTTGCGGATGTAGTATTCCCAGCACCGAAACAATGTAGTCCAGATTTTAAATTTTTTGGACGAGCAAGTAAGAATTCAATGTTGATGAACTCATGATTTATATGTATCAAATTATTAGGATGAAAAATCATTAAGTTAGTTGCTTTATCTGCTTCTTACTTGTTGCAGTTTTCAAGAGACCCTTCTGTGATGATTTTTTGAAGTTCTGCTTTCAGAATTTTGATGTGGGCATATGGTCATCAAGAAACAAGTACTCCTTAAACTGTGTCTTTTGCCTTTATGATAATTTCTGTCTCCTTCTAACTAGTTTCTCTAATTTTGTTCTGTATCATATCCTCCATAAGGATCCAGATTACTTCTGTCTTGTGTCCCATCCAGGAATAGTCTTGCTGACCTCAGTATATACATTTGAAATTATACAGGAAAGTTGTTGATAAAGTGGTGGAGTATTTACTGGGAGATCTAAAAGACAAGTTGCTATTTTGTTGGGTAAGCTTTCTAAGAAAATGTGTCTATTCGATGGTAAATAAATTCTTCTTGGGTCATTTTTGATAGATATATCTTATAAATATTCATATCCTGGTGCATTTTGTTTGGCTAATTTTAGTGGCTGAAATATGGTGAAATTTAGTATAAAATGGAGGAAGTTTGCATGTTGGGTGATCAACTACTAGAAATTGATAGTTGACAACTCAATATGGGGAGTTGTATGAGTTACAAATTTTAAAACAACATTCAAATGGTCTATGTTTTCAACTCTGGGTTCATAGACCTAATGATGTACTTGGAGACTTTGTTGGCTTTTGTCTCAAATGCAGATCTTGCATTTTTATGATCTATTAAATTGCTATAATGCAGGATATGCAGCATGCTACACAAACAGGGTTTAAAACTCTGGAAAATATGTATAAGCCCTTGGTTTGCAAGGAACTAGGGAAAATTTGGGGAAATGATGATCCTGATCTGCCTTGGAAGAAGGGAGATTACGACGAATTTAACACGCTATTATTGGATGATTCTCCTTTCAAGGCCTTGCTCAATCCTGTAAGCTTTTGTTCCTACTATGGTTTCCTTCGTGTCTCTAATTTTCACTTTTTTTTAGCCCTTATATCTACTTATACTGAGTTCTTTGTTTGACCATATTTTAGTTGCACACAGCAATATTTCCGCACCCGTATCAGCATTCTGATAAAAATGACGATTCATTAGGTGAGACTGTTTTTCATGTTAATCTTCTTCTTTTTTGGTTAGTTTTCCATGAAATGGATTTTCCAAAAACAAATATTTGCTGACACTTATGAAACATCATTAGATGTTTGAATATTTGTTTCCTTTTTCTGGGGGTGGGTGGGGTACGGGGCGGAGAGAGTGTTGTATGATTGCTTAGAATAAGTTGACACAGAAACATTAAAGAGCATTCATTTCATGGCTTGTTTTTCTGTTTATTCTACATTGCTAGTCTCTTTAAGAACAAGGCAATTGTATTAATATCTATTACTTGGAGAAATCAACTGCATGGCACAAATTATATCAACTTAGTATCTGGCATATAGAGAAAACATAAATATTGACATGACGCTAAGAATACTATAGGCTGTTGGGATCGAAAGCTTGTACTTTAGGAGTTCATGATGAAGTTCTTGGACCTCAAGACGCAAAATGGGTGATGGTATATTGGGCTTCACCTTGTCACAATGAACAAATTTTTGAACTTGCTCAAGATATCAGATTTAAAATTGCATGCCTTGCTCTCCTTTGATGTGCTCATTATCAGTTGTTTATTTGCCTGAACATGTGCCAAAGTATTGAACCACCACAAAATTCTAGGCATCCCATTTTTATACAGTCTCTTCTTAAGAGAATTCCCATCTCTCTTTCCAATTATTTTGTATGCTATGGTGCTTGTATAGTTTACTGGCTAACAGGAAACTTGATTTTACACTTGTTTTTCAAGTCTACTCTATTATTCTTGATCACATATAATGATGTATTGCTGAATTATCTATCAACTATCCCTCAGTCAGATATCTAAAATGAACAAGCCTAATTGCTGATCTTTCCTATCTAAGTGTTTGCTCATCTATTCATGGTTTGACTCTTTGTATCTCAGTTTTGCCAATTGTTTGAGACCCTGTGGTCTAGTGTGATTACATGAAACATAGTATGTCCTCGGTTGATGATGATACTTTTACTAATAACGTCAGTTAATTCTTTTGCAGGTCCTGGAGGTGCTCTTCGAGTATATTTGGAAGGGTTGGCAAAATGTGAAAATGTGCAAAAATATGTTGAGCAACATCCATTTGGTCAAAGACCCATAACTGAAGAAAACATTTCTTGGGATTTCTATAGTAGAGTACTTCACCAGATGACAACCCTGGCAAAATGTAAAACTCCAATTTCCATTTCCGACTCTGCAGAAGTTAAGACTCCAATTTGCGACACTTCTAAAGGTAAAACTCCGATTTCCAACCCAGTGGAAGATAAAACTCCGACTTCCAACCCATTGAATGGTAAAACTCCACTCTCCATACATGCTGCAGCTGAGAGTTGAAGACTTTCCACTTGCTTTGGGGGCTTCTTTGAGGATATTTTCCTTTAATATTCCAAAATTTTGTTTAAATCTCGAAACTATGTTATCCACTATACAAGGTGGTGAGATCGAAAACACTATTAACCCCCAATCTGCTTCAGGTATTTGCGAACAACACATACTTATGGGGTTTTATAGCCAACATCGATATATTTTCCCCTCCCAATCTGAAATTTATAGGAATCAGATTGTTTTTGGAGTTTTATGTGGGGTAAAATTCTATTGTTTTTTTGGTATTGTGAGTTTTATTGGTCCAGAATCTCTGGGATAAGCTCTGCATTTTTGATTGCTTTTGATGTATGGATCGAGTGGGTTACATTAATCCACCAAAATTTTGGAGATTATTCGAATATCTGACAGATTGATTACTGGGAAAGAGAATAGGTATAAGAATTTATCTCCAAGTCTTCCCTTCTGTGATTTATGTCATGTTATCTCTTGTTTGCAAGTACTATACTATGTGAAATACGTCGAGTATAACATTTAACATATATGATACGTGATTGTATGTTTGTTGGTACTAGGTAAGCCCTATGCTCCTCTCTATAGTTGTCATTTTATACGGACCTGAGATAAGCGTGGTTGTAGGTACTTTCGCTATACATGATAAAACGGGACAAAATTGAAATAGAGAAAACGTTACAAGTGTTGTACGGTTGCGCAATGCTGGTTGTTGAAGTACAGAAGTAGTCCTTGAATAACTGAGTTTGATTGCTATGGTGCCTCTAATTCTTCATCAGAAGTAGTCCTTGAATAACTGAGTTTGATTGCTAATATTGCTATGGTGCCTCTAATTAGCAGAAAATGTTAATATATTTCGACTGATTATTCTTTCTAAATATGCTATGATTGAGCTATTGAAACAGTTATGATGGACTTTTTGGAATTATATTACAGATATTGCAAACATTTCTCAGAAAAGTTGTTCATAATTGTGGTGAATCTTGACATAAATATGATATCAATGGTTGGCTCCTTGCAATACAAAAATAGAATATAAAATGACAAAAACTTATATACTCCTGGGGTACATAGGGACACGGATTCAGGTGTTATATACATGCTCTTCAGGTGTTATATATATACTCTATAGGTGTTACGTTTTTTGGTGTTATAAATATACTCTACAGGTATCATATGTATATAAGAGTATACATGTAATACCTGAAGAATATATACATGATGCCTATAGAGTACAATTTAACATCATATGATAATTAATTTGGGGGCATCATATCCCTGGTACACACAAGTGTCACCCATATAAAATTTGAACCAAGATTTAAGAGTTGGAATTTGGGAAATGCTGCAAAAGAAATGAATTTTTACTTCTCTTATGCAATAAATACATCTCAAACAACATGTGCAAGTTATTACGGATTTTGGGTTATATATACTTTTATCAAATGTTTGGACTATAACCGTATCTTATAATAATTAGATTTCTTTATTTTAAATTTTGGCACTCAATTAATTGGAAAATCACTTTATGATACTTACACATAAAAGCTTATGAACATTATGATATTAATGTAAGTCCATAACTTAAACTTAAATGAATCACTTTAATTGAATTTTTTTAAAGACAAATATGCACATTTAATTTGAGTAAGTTTTATGTGAGACAGTCACGAATTATTTTATGTGAGATAGGTCAATCCACAACCCCACACTTTACAATTCACATATAAATTTGTAGAAATGAGTTTGACCAGTGGATAAAAATGATTTATTTCATAAAATTTATCTGTGAAACCGTCACACCCAAGTTTCTGTGTTTATTGATTAGTACAGAGATTACAAGATTTTGTCGAAGTATATGTCTTGGCATGATTCTAGAGGGGTATGAATCTAGAGTAAGTCTCTTGTGCATCAGGTGCATGGATCTTAGATCCATGCACCCGGGTCGGATCCGGGTAATCCGACCCGCTTTTTTTTTTTTTTTTTTCGCGCTTGTTTTTTTTTTTTTCAATTTTAGTCATAACTTTTAGTTATGCGTAAGAATACCTTTATCTAATGCGTAAGAATACCTTTAGATTACCTTAATGATACCATTATGCCCAGATTTCATACCTTTACGTTAAGTTAGACATACCTTTAGGTTATGTTAAGAATACCTTTAGGTAATGTATAGAGATACCTTTAGGTTATGTTAAGGATACCTTTGTGCCCAAATTTCATACATTTAATTTAGGTCAGGCATACATTTATGTTATGTTAAGGATACTTTTATGTTATGTTAGAGATACCTTATCCATAAGGTAGTTGTGTTACACATTTTGTACACAAAGGTATCTCTAACATAACATAAAAGTATTCTTAACATAGCCTAAAGGTATCCTTAATATACCTAAAAGTATGTTTAATATAATCAAAAGGTATTCTTAAAATAATTAAAGGTATCCTTAACATAACCTAAAGGTATGTTTAACATAACTAAAAGGTATTCTTAACATAACATGGTATGTAACCTGGAATCACGATTTCAAAGATATCCTTAACATCACTAAAGGTATTCTTAACATAACCTAAATGTATGCTTAATATAACCAAAATGTATTCTTAATATAACTAAAGGTATCCTTAACATAACCTAAAGGTATGCTTAACATAACTAAAAAGTATTCTTAACATAACATGACATGTAACCTGGAATCAGGATTTCAAAGGTATTCTTAACATAACTGAAAGGTATCCTTACCATAACTTAAAGGTATCCTTAACATAACTGAAATGTATCCCTGAAAGGTATCCTTACCATAACTTAAAGGTATCCTTAACATAACTGAAAGGTATCCTTAACGTAACCTAAAGGTGCGCATCCGCCCAGGCGCGTGGGAGCGCGTGAGGGCGCGTCAGACGCGCGTGGAAGCGCGTACACGCGCGGGTCGGGTCGGGTGCATGGATCGATGCATAAAAGTTTTTGTGATGAATCTATTCAAATTAAATATGATTCTATCCAAATTAAATTGCTTCCATATATTGGTCTTGGGTTGGGCTTGATTACGTTGTCCTAAATGGGCCACCTGATTAGTATGCTACTTGTGATAACAAAATTGATTCCATCGTTTATGTTCGGGTCAGCTTAATTTGTTGATTATGACTCTCTTTGGTCCTATTTACAGTGAAACCTCTATAAATAATTATCCTTGGTATTAGAAAAAAATATTTATTTAGTGAAATTATTTATTTATCGATAAATGAATAATTTATTAATTTATCGAATTGCTAATTGTTTCCGACATTGCAAGATACGATCTGAAGAAATTGATGTTCCCGAAGAAGAAGTTGATCAGTTAGAAAAAGATACAATTCAAGGATTAACAAATATCATTTCTAATTTGCACTATAGACATGTGATGGACGTCGAACATCTTTTGAACTATCCTTAACGAGAATGATGCAGTTATGGAATTTACTACAGACGAAGAAATTATTGAGTCTGTACTAAATGATGAAAATGATGACAGTGGTGTCACACCAAATGTGTCATCGAAAGAAGCCTTCCAAGCGGTAATCACCCTACGAAATTACTTGCTACAACATGAGCAAAATATTCCAAAAGTTTTGTTTGCACTAGAAATAGTTAAGGATGTGATGCATTTTGGTGGAAGAAAAAAGCAAACGACATTAGACGATTTTTTTGTTAAGAAATGATCTTTTGTATTTGTTTATTGAAACACATGTTTTTTTAGGTTATTTATACATATATATATATATATCTTATGTATTTTAATGATTATTCATTTATATTTACATAAGGCCTTTAAGAATTCAAAAAAAAAAAAAAAATTCATTAATGCATTTAGCGAGGTTATTCATTTACCTCATTGACCCAAGTCAGGACCGAAGAAAATTATTTATTTGTCGAGGTTATTCGTTTATCGAACATTCATTTATCGAGGTTCCACTGTAGTTGATACAACAAGATAACTGAATTGTTAAACAAATATAGTTTTGCTTCGAGGTTAACACATATAAGAATATACAATCAACAAAAAAGATTTTTTTTTTTTTTTTGAGTATAATTAAAAAAAAGTGTTAAAATGTCAACAATGAGTAACTCTTAATATGTCCACCGTTGACATGTAATGATTGCATCCCCTGATTACATGAAAAACAAAATTGATTGATATGCTGGACATCTGACACTTCAGCGGTGAGAACATTTTAATGTGTTCACGATAGTTAGGGTAACAAGAAAGTATACACATATTATATTTGAATCATTTACAATAATCTTTAATCTTTACTAAATGAATAACATTAAAGACATGTTTCACTCTCTCATTAATTTGACTTCCCTCCTAAACTAAAACTCAATTGAATTATATTTAAGTATATTTCTTTTTATCAATATACTCAATTAAATAAATTATTAATTTTCAACCAATCTGTACAATATTAATTAAGTTAGATTTTTGTGCTAAAATAGAAAAAATAAATATTATTTATTATTTTCTACAATAATATATCTCATTTATTATATAAAATGTAGAATTAAAAATTTTAAACATGAAATCAGGGACAATCAAATCTTAAGTGTATTCACAATCTTATCTTAAGCGAAAAGTATATTATCATCATTCTGAACCGATAGTAAATTATATGTAAATAAATATAATCATTATGAATTGAAAAAATAAAATCACACCTATCATGAATAAGAGTTGTATATAAATTGACAATGCAATTACTTTTTAGATTATGTGAATATAAAAATATAATTTTAAGAAATCAAATATTAGAAATTCAAGAATTTTTTTTTTCTAGCTAATAATAAAACTTCTAATAAATTTATGTTAATACTAATATACATAAAAGAAAATTTTAATAAAAAATGAGATGTTAAAGTATGTTAATACAAATTTATAAAATAACGCTAAATATATTGTATTTTTTAAGAATTTTAATTTTATTTAATTTTAATATAAAATATAGTTAAATTATATGTATTAACTACAAATTGACAATATCAATATTTTTTAGGTTATGTGTATATAGAAATCGATAATTTTTTTTGTTTTTTGATCCAATATATATATCTGATGCTTTATTATTTCTTACTCAAATGTAAGAATAACATATCATAATGATCACCATCACATTGTTTGTTCATGTTATATGGTTTCAAGATCTTAGTATACTCTTTCTAGCTATAAATACACTTGAACCTGTAAGAAATAAATCATCAAATAGTGGTATATACTATTGTCATATGGAATGTCATGATTTTTTTTTTTTAGTATATGTAGGGTTATGCTAATTTGATTGAACAACAAAACTAAAATGTAAAAAGACAGCGTAAAAAAATCGTGTTACATTAATTCAAAAACTGTTGTCTTATATGACAGAAAATGTTGTGTTATTTATCTATGACAAAAAATATAATCTTCGGGCGATCGATGTCATAAATATCAACAAAAATGCTCCGTTTGAGTAAATAGGAAAGACAATGTTAAGCGACCATTGACAAGAATTTTCAGATTCAATGACAATGATCTATTGTCGCTTGGAAAAAAGTTTTTAAATGTTGTTGTAGACAACTAAGACAATTAACTATTGGGCAATTCTATACACACCTTAAGCAATACTAAACTCACCCCATCTATACACATGAAAAAAGGAGTATGTATATAGATGGGGTGTGTTTAGTATTTCATGTGTATAGATGAGATGTGTTTAATATTACTTGGGGCGTGTATAGAATTGCCCTTAACTATTATTAACCGTGGTCTATGGGTCCATTTTTTCAGACCGTAGGACAAAGGTAGATTAGGCTATGACAAAAGTTAATAACCATTGTGTATCAACGAAATTCTTGTGGTCATAATTCAAATTAATTAAAGGAGGAAATAGCCACCTATAGCACATTTCTTATAATCCGTGACTAAAATACCACACTTTTATAACTCCAGTCTTTTATTAGTTTTGCCCAAAATATCACAGTCTTATAATTTTTATCCAAAATACCATATTTTATTATAATGTTGTCCCTTTCTACCACCAAGACTGACATGACAACATAAATGACACCCACATAAGTCGCATGCAATGTTATGTGCATTAATTTTGTGAATAGATACACTCAATGTCTAATAATTTTTGAAGCCACGAAATCATTCACTCTCATTGATGGAAAATTCGTTGAACCCTTAAAGTTTCCTATTTATGTGAACTTTCGTGGAAACAGAGAATTTTCGTGGAACCTTAAATCTTCATGAAAACCTAGGATTTTTGTGAAACTTTGAATTTTCGTGGAACCCTTGAAATTTTGTTGAACCCTATAATTTTCATGAAACCTAGAATTTTTGTGAAATCCTTGAATTTTCATGGAATCATGAATTTTCGTGTAACCTTTCAAATTTCATAAAACCCTATAATTTTCGTGGAAGCCTACCTTGAATTTTTCATGGAACCCTAAAATTTTCTATGATGTTACATGACAGTTGAAGATGTTATGAATAGTTGATGTTTTTGACTGGATCTATGGTCATATGTTGTATTTTGAACACAAAATATAAGTTTTGTGGCAACGTTATGATGTTTTGGACACAAATTTAAGATGTTAGTGGTATATTGGGCCACCTACGCTTAATTAAAGTACTCATTATCTTATAAGATGACCTTCAATCTTCATCATCATCTTGGATTCGTTTTTCAGATCCTTTAAAAGAGATTACTTCTGACAATATAATGTAGTGTGAAGTGAAATTTTTTTTGAGCCCGTTTGATACGAAGGTTGGGTTTGGATTGAATTATAATGTTTTCGGGCTTTTTACTGTTCATGCAATATAAAAAGACAAAAACTTTTATGCGTCAGGTGCATGGATCATGCACCCGACCCGACCCGTGAGTGTACGCGCTTCCACGCGTGTCTGACGTGCCCTCACACGCTCCCACACGCCTGGGCGGATGCGCTCAAATTCGCTCGTTAAGGATACCTTTTAGTTATGTTAAGAATACCTTTCAGTTATGTTAAGGATACCTTTTAGTTATGTTAAGGATACCTTTGAAATCCTGATTCCAGGTTATATACCACGTTATGTTAAGAATATCTTTTAGATATGTTAAGCATACCTTTAGGTTATGTTAAAGATACATTTAGCTATGTTAAGAATACCTTTTGATTATATTAAGCATACCTTTAGGTTATGTTAAGAATACCTTTAGGTGATGTTAAGGATATCTTTGAAATCCTGATTCCAGGTTACATACCATGTTAAGAATATCTTTTTGTTATGTTAAGCATACCTTTAGGTTAAGTTAAGGATACCTTTAGTTATGTTAAGAATACCTTTTGATTATATTAAGCATACTTTTAGGTTATGTTAAGAATACCTTTAGGTGATGTTAAAGATACCTTTGAAATCGTGATTTTAGGTTCTTTGAAATCCTGATTTGACACCCTTAGAATTCGCTCCAGGTCACATACATTTACGTTATATTAAGGATACCTTTAGGTTATGTTAAGAATACTTTTATGTTATGTTAGAGATACCTTTGTGTACAAAATGTGTAACACAACTACCTTATGGATAAGGTATCTCTAACATAATATAAAAGTATCCTTAACATAACCTAAATGTATACCTGACGTAAATTAAATATATGAAATTTGGGCATAAAGGTATCCTTAACATAACCTAAAGGTATCCCTATACATTACCTAAAGGTATTCTTAACATAACCTAAAGGTATGTCTAACTTAACGTAAATGTATGAAATCTGGGCATAAAGGTATCCTTAACGTAACCTAAAGGTATTCTTACACATTACATAAAGGTATTTTTAACATAACTAAAAGTCATGACTAAAATTGAAAAAAAAAGTTAGCGCGAAAAAAAAAAAAAGAAGCGGGTCGGATTACCCGGATCCGACCCGGGTGCATGGATCGATCTAAGATCCATGCACCTGATGCACAAGAGACTTACTCATATAAAAATGGTGTAGTTTGGGTGTTTGGTATGGAGGTTTTTGGTTGGGTTTAGTTGTATTATGTGTTTGGTATGGATGATTGTAGGTTTGTTAAAGTTGGTTTGTTTTTATTTGTTGTTTGGTATATTGGTTAATATGGATATAATATGTGATTTTACAAAAATGACCCTCAAATTATTGGAATAAACTAAATTGAGCATTGAAAAGGATTAATCCAAAATCACCCCACATTCCCCTCTTCGATTTGCTATCTAATCTTTAATTTGGTAATTTTTTTTTATTTCATGAATGCAAACATGGACTAAATTGATTAAGGAAAAAAAAAACATAAATATATAGTAGTAAAAATTAGATGAAAATTAGTTTGGTACTATTACCTTCAAAAGAAAACAATTGATCACTAGTAAAATTCATCTTTTACTACATTTATATTCTATAATAATGAGATCATCCACGGGCCACGATAATAGAAATTAATTAAAGTTGGTTGACATGAGAAGTATATTGCATTATGATAATCCAATGTTTACCACAATAAAGGTCATGTTATAAGCCAAGTCGATATGTTTATATAAGAGGATTGGTGATGAGAAGTTTGCAACTTCAATTGGAGAGATTCACTCAAAAAATTTCTTTAACCCCAATAATTTATAAATAGGTGAATCAAGATGTATTCTTCACTACAGTATATTGAGTCCTATATTGTATGTAAATCTAACAGCAATAAAGACATGTTTCTAATAAATCAAAGCTAGTATGGGCAATTCAATGCTTTTCTTCCCTGCACTAACTTTTGATGAAGTGAGAATGTTGGCGAATAAGATGATGGCCACAAACACTAAAATATGTGAACCGTACTTTGCCAGAAACCTTTATAGAGAGAATTATTCGGTAAGATAAGAGAAGAGAGCCAAAATAATTATTCTTACAGTTATGGCAAAATGGGATACAATCACTTGATAAATGCAAAATAGAACCTTGATGTCTCTCCAAGTTTCAGACTTCTCATGTTTCTCGAGCAAGCCACTGTCTTAACATCACAAGCTTGAAATATTCACTATCTCAAACAAGTGAAGCTCATACAGCCCACTATTTTGAACATGTGGTGAAGCTTGAGACAGTAACATGCTCCAGATAGTGGATTGCTCTAAACGTCAACACAATCATTCATATGCTCTTCCACATGTCTTAAGATGCAAGAAGTAAGGACAAGAGTTTTTCTTTTAACACAAAACATCTATCTTTCTATAAAAGCCAAAATGACTACATTTCACTTTCGAATAGATGGCTATATCCCCTGTTTCTATAACAATTATAAAATCTCATATTTACTTATGTAGAATCATATTTAATAGAATATGAACACAGTCTGGCGCCTTTGATGCGCAGCTAAATGCAGCAGAGTCGCACCACTTCCATCTCTTATATTAACGAATCCTGAAAATCCACTGACTACCAATGCAATCCAAAGATAAGATAATTGTGTTTCTCTTCCCCAATGATCATACAACATACAAACAAACATTGGAGTTTAAGCCATAAATCGACAAACAATTGTGTTTCTATTGCTTGAATCAACTTTTCCACACAAGAAATTTTCGCATGAATTGCAGCTAACATCAATGGAGTCCAAGCCATAAATCGACAAACAATATTGTCAATAACTTAGTCAAAAGAAAACAACCCTCTCTCACAACACCTCAACATTCATCTTTTGTTGCCCTGGTTTATATCCCGGAGTACTCCTATGGCCGATCTGTCACCCAATCTACTTAAACAACCTAAAAGCTTGACCTCGTCCCGTTTGGAGAATGACCCCTTATGGCACGGCTTAGTCAGTGCTCGTCTCCGAGCAGGGCTATAGAGATGGAAAATTTTCAACATCCTTCTAAGTCCATACTTGTTAGAGGCGTGCCTCGCGCGAAGCGCAAGGGGCGCCAAGGGCAGCGCCTCTGGAAGGGTGAGGCGGGCGCAGTTACGGAAGCGGGCACCTCCGTGCGCCTCCTGCGCTTCCTCGGGTGTGCCTCAGGCGCGCCTCTGCTACATCCTTTTTTATCTATTATTTAAATTATTAAATATATATTTTTAGACATATATATAGGATAGGGTTTAATATTAGGGTTTAGAAGATAGCCTCCACTTCTATTCTCCTCTTCCTCAAACTTCAAACTGCTGCTGCTGACGACCCCACCGCCGTCACTGACCGCCGCCGCCGCCTGCTGCCGGATTTTGCCATTTTGGGTAAGTTTTGTAATTTTAATGTATTTTTTCATTTTTTTTGTTTATTTGTTGTATTATAAGATATGTTTTTTTGTTTATTTGTTGTATAAGATATGTTTTTTTGTTTTTTTGTTGTATAAGATATGTTTTTTTATTTATTTGTTGTATAAGATATGTTTTTTTTGTTTATTTGTTGTATAAGATATGTTTTTTTTTTTTCCTTTTTTGTTCTGTTTTTTTTTCTGTTTTTTAAATATTTTATGTTTTTTTATTAAATTTTCTGTTTTCTATTAAATTTTCAGTTTCTTTTAATTATTTTTGTTATTTATTAATATCATATGATGAGTAATTGATATATATATATATATATATATATAGTATTTGTATTTAAACAGATTATCTTATAATGGATGAAGAGAGTGGTAGTGGCTTGGCATTGGACGAAACATATCTCGTCAAGGTCCACCAAGAGACCCGGCTTGGAAGTATTTCACAAGGGTTAGACCTGATAATAAAAATGACCTCACTTGCAACTTTTGTGGGGTCATTTTTAAGGGTGGTGTTTATAGAGCCAAACAGCATTTGTCGGGGGGTCATAGGAATGCTGGAGGATGCAAAAAATGTCCACCACATGTTTGAGAAGAAATTCAGATCTACATGAAAAAAAATGAGAAGATAGATCTGTCGAGGGTTGCAATTCCAAACTTTGAGGATGTAAACCCTTTCAGTTCTGGGCCGGATGAACAATTTGATGATTTGGAGGGTCGTTCATCTACGTTATCAACTGCAAATCAAGGAAAAAAATGAAAGCAAGGTCCTATGGATCTTTTTGTATGTAGGAGCATCGATCTAAGCAAAGTTGGGATAAAAGAGAAGCAGACAGTGTTGGATGAAGCACGGATAAAGGAGCTGAAGGATAAAGCTTATCAAAGCTTTACACGATGGTTGTATGATGCTGCAATGCCATTCAATGCTGTAAACCATGAAAGTTTGAAAGAAGTTTTCATGGATATTGGACGATATGGAGTAGGTTTGGAACCACCTTTATATCATGAGGTGCGAGTTCTTTACTTGAAGAAGGCGGTTGAGCACGTCAATGGTGATTATGTGAGAAATATTGTGAAGTGGAGTGGGCGAAGTATGGATGCACTCTGATGGTTGATGGTTGGACAGATAGGAGGCAGAGAACTTTGATCAACTTTTTGGTCAATTCTCCTAAGGGCTCAGTTTTTATTGATTGTATTGATGCTTCTAGTTACTCAAAGACGGGGGAGAAGATGTTTGAGTTGATTGACAAATTTGTAGAGCGAGTGGGGGAAAAGAATGTTGTCCAAATTGTTACTGACAATGCAAGTAACATGGTGGCTGCTGGAAAGCTATTGGAAGCAAAGAGGCCACATTTGTATTGGACACCGTGTGCTGCTCATTGCCTTGATCTTATTTTAGAAGATATTGGAAAATTGTCTGAAGTGAAGTTGACATTGAAGAAGGCGATGAGTGTGACTGCATATGTTTATACCCGTCCTAGGGTGGTGAACATGTTGAGAGAATACACTTCATAGAAGGAGCTTTGTCGGGCTGGTATCACTAGATTTGCTACGGCCTTTCTCACTTTAGAAAGGATGTTTAGCTTGAAGGAAAGTTTGAGGATGATGTTCACTTCACAAGATTGGACACAAAGTAAGTGGGGAAAAGAGTCCGATGGTAAGAAGATTAATGCAATCATCTTATCAACAAGGTTTTGGAACAATGTTCACTATATTTTGAAGATATTTTCCCCTTTAGTTTGTGTCTTGAGATTGGTTGATGGTGAGAAAAGACCGGCTATGGGCTACATTTACGAGGCTATGGATAGGGCAAAGGAAACGGTTGCTGTATCTTTTGTTGGAAATGAAGAAAAGTACAAAAAAACATTTGAGATCATTGACAAAAGGTGGAATTGTCAACTCCATCGTCCTTTACATGCTGCGGGCTATTATTTGAATCCACAGTATTTTTATACTAACTTAGGTTCAATTGATGGAGAAGTGATGGATGGTTTTCTTAGTGTCTTGGAGAGGGTGGTTTCTGACACTAATGATCAAGACAAAATCACTCTTCAGCTTGCTTCTTGTAGGAATGCCGAAGGTGGCTTTGGACGTGAGGTTGCAATTAGGCAAAGAAAAACCATGTCTCCTGCTTTATGGTGGGAAACCTATGGCTCACATACCCCGGAGTTGCAAAAGCTAGTTGTGAAAGTGCTGAGCCTAACTTGTAGTTCTTCCGGTTGTGAACGCAATTGGAGCGTATTTGAGAATGTAAGTATCAATTCTTTTAGTTAAACACATGTTTTATATCTTAAAATTTAATGAATTTGAACACGTATTGTTAATATTAATGTAGGTTCATGCCAAAAGAAGATCAAAATTAGATCAAAGGAGGATGAGTGACTTGGTGTTTGTGAAATACAACTGTGCATTGAAGCGTCGATATGATGGACGTGATTTGATTGATCCCATTGCCTTGGATTAAATTGATGAAAGCAATGAGTGGTTAATGGGTAAGATGGATGATGAAAATGACGAAGATGAGGAGTTGGTGTTTGAGGGTGAGGATTTGACATGGGGTGATGTTGGTAGGGCTATGGGAGTTGAAGAGCCTGCATATGCCACTAGAGATAAAGGAAAACAATGCTCAAGTTCTCGACCGTCTACACAAGCGAGTAAGGGGAAAAAGAAGGTCTATGAGAAAAAGGCAAAGGGGAAGGGAAAAGAAAAGACTTTGGTTTCATCATTTAGACTTCGGGATGAGGATGATGAAGATGAATTTGTAGATGAGGAGAGTGATGAAGAAGAAGAGTTGTTGCCCGAATTTGATGATGATGATGATGATGATGAGGAGGAGGAGGAGGATTGATAATTTGATTGAGATTTAAGTGTTGAACATGTTTTTATGTTTTGATTTCTAGTTGATATGTGTTTTGTGACTTAGACTTGAGTTTTGAACTATGTTTTATGTGGTTTATCATTTATTTTGAGTTTGGACTTGGTGTGATGGATTTATTAGAATTAATTTAAGTGGTTTATATATTTTTTAATTTTTTTTATTAATTTTGCACCTCTGTTCAAGAGGCGCGCGCCTCGGGCGCTAGGGAGAGCCTTGCACCTCTGTGTGCCTCTCGTCTCTTAAATCTATGCTTCTAACACTAGTTCAGCCATTCTTGAACATCCAAGACAGTAATCTAGCAGGATAACTTAAATAAAAAATAACCCACACATGAGAAACATAACTCATTGAAACAAATGATATTAATTTAGTCCTTGCATACTTAAGTTTCCAATCTCCAAATATAACCGATCTCAAACTCCAAAAGCAGACAAAAAGGCAACATTTTTTTCATAAAAATGTAATTCCCATAACGTCCAGATGCATCATAGACAAAAATGTATTGGTATTGAGGAGAATATTTGCTATTGCTTTATCAACAAAGTTGCATAAACTCTAAATCACTCATGCAACCTATCATATCTGAAGTTGCCAGAAAAAAAACCTCTAAAAAAGTCACAATCTATTTGCACCAAACCTATTTTTAGGAAATGAAATACATAAATTCTATGATTGAGTAAAGATGCACAAGATTAAATCAACTACGCTAAACTCCCCAAAAGCATAAAAAAAACCTAGAAATTACAAGGTCATATAATTAAACATATGACAAATCCACAGATACGAATAACAAACTGAGAAGCTTAGAACACTGGTTTGAGCATAGAAATACAGACCTGTCGCAGGCTTGAAGTTTGTCAACGACGGAGGAAAATTTGAAGCAAGAAGATATGGTTTCAAGAGATATGTGACGAAGGTGTAATTTTCGAATCAAATAAGGGCAATATAGACCAACCTTTTTCAACAGTAGGGATAGAGATGTAATATTGCACATGGCACTGTAGCCAAGAATAAACCCACAAAAAATGGTGGGTTTATAACACTGCGAATTGGACAGTCTAAACCCAACAGATGATCATTTGGGCCCACCCCTTAACCAGGGCCATAAACCTTCACCCTAAACATGGGTTTAGGCTGGATTCTAATCTCATTCCAGCCTAAACCCAGCTACCAAACTGGACCTTAATTTTAACCACATAACATATTCTCACCTAAGGGAAACTCAATTTGTCGTTTGTATTTCAACAAAAAAGCGTGGAATGTAGAATGTTAAATTGAGATTTTGCATAGCCACAAACCCACTGAAAAAATAATCATATTAATTACTAGAAATGAAAAAATGAACTCTATACTAGGAAGTTTGTTTATAATTTATGATTAGAAAGTATTTTTAAAAGTCACTAAAGTGAATCGATCCAAATGTGTTAAAGGATAAATACTACCCCATCCCAAAATAAGTGTCGTTTTAGTAAGTAAAATTTGTCACAACATAGATGTCAATTTTAAAAATTTAAGATATATTTACATACAATTTTCAAAAAATACCCCTATTTGCTCCGACCTGTGTATGGAATGATCATAGTAAAATAATTCCACATCGATTATAACTAAACAAGGATGTATTTATCTTTTCATCAACTTTCTTAATCCGTGTGAAAATCTTTACAACGACACTTACTTTGAAAATGAAGTAGTATCATAGATATTGCAAGTCTTAATTAGGACACAAAAATCCCATAATCATGAAAGACCCATATCCCATGAAAATATGACAAATCTTGAAAAATAAATTAATGATAGGCACACACATCAAATCATATGGAGCCTTTCTAAAGCTTCTAAAAATCAAGAGTCATTATTATTATATCATAATGTGATTAAGTACAATAAATAGACTAGTTGTGACATCCCACAACTGTTAAACAGACTTTTTCTTTGTACCAAATAAAAGTGAACCAACTTTTCCAGACTTTAATCATATCAAATCTTACTTGCTATCTACCCATGATTTTCTTTCATAATCCAATTTTAAATATATGTTAGATTAATTTAGAAATAACAATCCTGAATTCTTTAAAACAAGTTGCGACAATGTAACCTCGATTTTAAGGCTGTGTCTATTGATATAACTCACACTGTTAGTCTGCAGCATAAGTTGTAATATCAGTGCTTTGTTGTTGTCAAATCCATTAACCAAAATTTCTTTTTTTTCCCCCTCGTTTTTTTCTAGTATAAAATATTCAGAATATCACAATTAAGATCGTATCCAGAATTAATTGGATGGGGAATTAATCAATTAGCAATTATTTGACAATAAAATACATAACATAAAATCATTGAAATGTAAATCATATCCTTGTGCATGTTATAATCTAATCAAGGAATATCAAAACCCATCTTTTAGATTCTCTTAATTTGTTGTTATATCCCAGTTCATTTTTATTAAATGTAAAAAAAAAAAAACCATAAGTATATTCTTTTCAACTTTATCATCTAAACTTTTTTTATTTGATTGCAATCTTATAATTTTAAACTTGGATAACTTAAATCACTTTTCCGGCCATTTTTCCGGCATATGATTATATTTTCTTCACTTTGCAATCTAAACTTTATTTTTATTCAACCTCCAATTTTGGATATATTTTGATTAAATTTAGAACTTGAGGTTGCAATTAGATAAGAAAAACAAGTTTAGATTGCAATTAAATAAAAATAACAAAGTTTAGGTTCCAAAGTGAAAAAATTAAGTAACGTGCATGTACATTACAGGAAAATATGCAACTGGATAAATTTTACAAGACTAGATTGCAATGAAAAAAATAAGATTAGATTGCATATTGAAAACTTTGGGTTGCTTTTGCATTTAACCTGTAATCAAAGTTAGAAACCCATCTAATTATAAACATCTTTTACATAGTATGTGTAATGCAAAAACCCACATCACATCATCTCATGTTACACAAAATCTCATATGAGATGAAACTTTTTATGATTTCATGAAATCGATATTGACTATATTGAATAAGTTGATCGGCCACTTTATTGATTCATTTGATCTCCTTATTATATAAAATATCACATGAAACCGTCTGACATGAAACATAAACTATATGTAATATCTATGCAAAGAGTGACATATATATATATATATATATATATTTGAGGCAAGACATATACTAAAAGATGTCGTGCATCAGTGATACAAGACCAATTCCTAAATGCCTCACTGACAGAATCTGGAGAAAGCAATAGAGAAAACAAGAATGTGTTACCACTTTGTCATTAAACACTGAAATTAAATTTTTAAAAAAAAAAAAACCCAAGAAAAAAAAAAAAGAAGTGGACAATTCTTGATACCTTTTTACCTGTTATTTGGCATCTCTTTCTTTAAGCATATATGACTTGTTTTGTTGTTGATTTAATTTATTCTTCAAAAATTTTAAAAATATTATACATTCTGAAAATAAAAAAATTATGAGTAAGTCTTGTGTGAGACCGTCTCACGGATCTTTTTTCGTGAAACGGGTTAACCCATAACCCACACTTAACAATTCATATGAAAGTTTGTGGATATGGATTCAATTCATGGGTAATAAGGATCCGTCTCACGGAAACTATCCGTGAGACCGTCTCACATGAGTTTTTGCGAAAAATTATTAGTTTTCTCTCTTTTATTTCACGCACACATTAATTACAGCCTCAATCATCGTCTATAACAACTTCACTAAATCAAGAAAAAAGAAGTGAACAAAAAAATAATAATATAATAATAACAATAATAAACAGAGGTTATTTTAATAATAAATCAATACTTCTTCTTGCCTTTATCTTTGCCGCCGGAAAAAATGGAGGCCAAGCCGAAGAGACTCGCCGGAGGGACATTCAACACCGGATTGAATTTGATCCCATAGCTGTAAGAGAAATGGGTGTTCTTCTTCAACGGCGGCTTCGACGTCGAATAACCAGTCTGCGACTGTTGCTTCTGCCAACTGTTCGACGAATTGTGTCTGAGAAGATTCTGCTTCTGACTACTCGAAACCGACGAGCGCTTACCGCTAGCAGTCGACCCAGTGGAGTTGCTTCTCGACAGCAGCGGCAATGGGCACAGAGTTCTGCCATAGCCACTGCCACAGTTCAAGCTCGAGCTCCGCTTAAACCGCCAAAACGACTTCTGCTTCTCCTCCGATTCCGTCCTAGCTTTCTGCGGAGGCGGCTGCGGCGGCAGAGCAGCTGCCGCCGCGGGCGGAGGCGGCGAGGATTCAATTCTGGGCGGCGGAGCGAGGCGCTTCTTGATCTCGATGGGGAGGATCTTGCCGTCGAAGAAGAGCTCGTCGGCGGAGGAGGACTCGTGATCGAAGCTCTCGCGGAAAACGCAGAAGTCGAAGTCGATGGAGGTGGAGGAGCTGCGAATGTACTGCTCGATTGGAACGACGTCGGATTGGGGGAGATCGTTGGAGAAGGAGATGCGTGGGCTGATTCCGGTGGTGGGGCTATCGGGGAAAATCTCGATCGCCATTTTCATGGCCTTCATTACAGCTTGGTTGGGTTTGTTTATATTTCTGGGAAAGAAATGATGTTTGCAGTTGGGATAATTGAAGGAGATTTTAAAAGAGCATTAAACGCCTCAAAAACAGTCAAAAAGAACCAAACATTAATAAAGTCCAAGTATTAGTGAGTAATTGTCAAAGCTATGCAAGTTTCATTATTACTAGCTGGTTTTTCAAAAACAAAATGAATTCAATGAATTTCAAGATTTGTGCAAGAAATGTTGAAGGTCGAGATGTATTTTGATTTTGGGAAAAAGCAAGTGGTGTATATATATGTGTATTATTGAACAAGTTCTCTTTGGTTTTGGCGACGTGGAGAGATCGAATGTACGTGAAATTGGTGAGGGAGATTATCTAACTGATGAAAGATTACGAAAGGATTCTAGCTAGGGTTTAGATTAAGGGCCTGTCCCACATGCAATGCTCTATTCTATATCATGTCCCTTTTTATTTATTACTAGTAGTGCACCCGCGCTATATTTTTTAAATGTAAGAAATGAATATATTGAATATTTAATTGTTAAAAATATATGAATATAAATAATTATATTTTACGTATTTTTTTGTGTGTATATTGTAATAATAAAGAGCATTGAACACTTATAATTATTTATTTGTATTGAAAGTTATTTCTTGCATTATACATAACAAAGTACATACTTCTAATAATATAAGATACTTTTGAATTAACTTTTAACTTTATAAAACTTTAAATAATTATATCATAAACATTTAAGTTTAAGTACATAAATTTCAAAAAGTAGTAATCTTCTTCTATTAAATATTTTATTACAAAGTTTGTATTAAAATAAAAAAAGATGTTTTAAAAGAAGACACATGGGTATGTCAATATGAAAAATTAGTTTTTTGTAATAAATTATATTATGTAAATTCATACATTGTAGAAACTTATAACTTAAATCTTTTACAATTTATAATTATTTAAAACAATTTTTTTATAGTAGAATGTAATATAATATAAAAAAGGATTTTATTTTCTATTTTTTTTATTATAAAGTATGATGATTCAAGAATTATATATGTTTTTATTTTATTTTTGTACTACAATATTTGATAGATTATCAAGAAAGTCATGTAATTTAAAAAGATTAAATTAATTTAGAAAAATAAAATGAAATCTTGAAAAACTAAAATAAAAATAAATTATTTACACATTATCAAATTGATGTGACATTTTTAGGAGGGAAAGTGGCAAATTAGTAATTTTTTGACAACTTGCCAATGCATATATATGCCTCGTGCATGATCCATGCACTCGGATCGACTTTACCCACTTTTCTAGATAGGCTCCCACACGTCTGAGCGGTTGCAGGCAAGGATAAATTCGCTCCCAAGTGTTATATCTTTATATTATGTTAATTGTACTTCTGGTTTTTAGTTGCACCTTAACATCATTTTAATTTAGACAACATTATACATTTCATACATTTTAATTATGTTAGTTGCACTTTTATATGTTACATAAAAGTATGATTATGTTGATATAAATGTATAAGTAATATTAGATAAAAGTATACATGTACAAATAGGATCAGTCCTGACATTTTGGGGGCCATGACGAATTAGAAAAGAATTTAACATAAAAACCGAAAACAAAACAATTATTTCATTCAAAAAGTTGTGTATATGGATCAAGTTTCAATATGTTTCTTTGTCCATCTAAAACGTTGAAAAAAATGCAACAACCGACAAATTTAAACACAATAATAAGTTTCAATTTATCATTGAAAGTATCTCGATCTTCTAGCATTTTGAGAAGCAAAACAACAATAAAAAATTAGATGTAAGCATAAAATTAGAAGAATATAGAGATATAATTATCATTAGTTTGGATGTGTTGTTTCTATAATTCAATAACATGCAATAATATTCTTTATTTTATTTTACCATTAAATGTTATATTTGAAAATGTTAATGTTAATCGATCAAATAATAATTATTTGATTGCTTATATGACAAATATTTTAATACTAATAACAAAAATATTGATTTTGTCATTTTTAGTAGGCAATTATAAATTGGGTTAAATTCAATTTTAATCAATTTAAAAAGCCATTGTCCAATTTTCGTCCACCATGGAAGCGGTTTTCAATTTTAGTCCAATTAAGCCAAAAATCGTCACTATTTGGTCCATTTTTGTCACTATTTCGTCCACTATGGAAGCGATTTACAATTTTCAGTTTTCAATTTTAGTCCAATTAAGTCAAAAATAGACCAAATAGTGACGATTTTTGGCTTAATTGGACTAAAATTGAAAACCACATTCATGGTGGACGAAAATTGGACAGTGACTTTTTAAAAGGACTAACATTGATTTTTTTCCCATTATAAATTGGTCTATCTTAAATTAAAAACTATATATATATATAAGAATAATTTATAATCAATTATATTTTTGAGTGTATGATACATAATACAATTATATATATATATATATAATTTTGGGCCCGTTAAAAAATGGGGTCTAGGCGGTCGACCTGCTCTCCCTAGCCCAGGATCGGCCCTGAATGCACCTTTAATTCAGAAATGTCATATTAATCAATCAAATAATATTTATTTGATTGCTAGCATGACAAGTATTTTGATATTTAATAATAAAGACAATAATTTTGTCATTTTTAGTATCCATTATAATTTGGTCTATTTTAATTTTAAAAATATATAAAAACAAATGGGCTACAAATGATTTATTATTAATTAGATATTATATTGAGTCTATTACACATAATGCAATTATATATATATATATATATATATATATATTGAATTTGGGGCCCCTAAAAAATTGGGCTCAAGACCCACCTTGTATACAAATTGTGTCAAAATTAGAGTTTTTTTTTTTTGAAGTTAAATATTTACATATATTAGTATATAAATGTATGACTAATATAATATAAAGTTACAACTAACAACATATTATAAAGGTTGGTTGTGGTTTGTTTTATTTTAAAGTTAAAGTATTGCACTAAGGATGTCATGAAATCTGGATGCATGTAAATATATGAATAATATAACATAAATATATGACTATATAAAAGTACAACTAACTTAATATAAAGGTGAGGACAAGAAAAAGAATGCAGAGATCCGGGTTAGGCACCCAATTGCACAAATTTTAGATCCGTACAATTAGTGTATAAGAAATATTCTCTTATACTATGAATCGTATGTTATTTGTATATGTATAAAAATCATGTAGTTAATGTATATGTTTAGTGATATCATAAATATATATGTTCTATGTATTAATCAATAAGGGATGCGAAATGGACAATACATGGATATATTTGAATTCTTCCAACCCTAATATAGGTCGATAATCGATATATATATATATTTATATATATAAAAGTGTGTTCCTAATTTTTTTATATTTGTTCAAGTTAGGGTTTATCTCTTCAATAACAAGCTACACTCTAGTTCCTTTTTATAATTGGTCAAAATATTGTTCGCATATAATATTGCACGTGTGTAAAATAGAAAATGATTCAGATTGTATAGATTGTGACTGTGTTTCGTATGGGTAAAAATGATTTATCTTTACCGAATTCGAATTCAAATTCCAAGTACATCGAATACTCTTGACTCGGTGTTATGCTTAAGTATGAATAGTGTTAAATGAAAGAAGAATTGGATTGAAAGATGAGGGTAAAGTAGGAGTGGGGTCATGAAGAAATGAAATTAAAGAAGACATGTTTTTTTGGCATAGAGCAAAAATGGGGCATAAAAGGTACACACTGCTCAAACAAACCAAAACACAATTTGTGGTACCATTTGCTACATATCTGTCAAGAAGCCCACTTCTTGAATCATAATTTAACTTTAATTATGCACTCATATATAATTAACTCTATATATCTGTTTCATCAATCAGCAATTTAGAAAAATAACAAAACAAATAGCTCCAAATACCAATATTCTACATTATCTGTGTAGTTAGTTAAGTGTCTTTAGTTAGTACATGACATAAAATCCCTGTTATCCATAGTCTTATAAAAATGATTACTTGTGTCAAATCCTAGGTTTTAAGGTTGGAATTAATCATAGACAATTTACCTAATCATGTGAGATATCTTGTTATGTTTGGAATATCAAGTACAAAGAAAGATGTTGTGCTCTTCATATTTATACATATAGGTAGTAATTGTTGTTACTTGAGTTTACCTATTTGCCAATAGATTAAAGGTAGGTTGTAATTTCAAATTTCAATTATTAGAAATTAACATTATTATCAATATAGGTAGCTACGTGTTCAAATTAAATAACTCATCGTCGACATCCATGCTCCTACCTAGCTAAAGAGGGGTTGCATCAATTCATTGTTCATGTTAAATTTCTGGTCTTATCTAATTTCCCATTCACATATACATTAATTTTAAAGAAATTTCAATTTTAGTCCGGTAGCTCAAGTCTTGTTCTATTTTGGTGCACACTAACTTTGCATTTTCCAATTCGGTAATTTAATTGTTTATTTTTTTTCAATTTTAATCATTTTTTGTCGGAATAACCAAAATTGCTGATGTGTGTCTGTCGGAACTTGCCTGCCACGTTAGAGTTTTCGATGGTCACGTCAGAAATTTTGGTCATTCTGACAAAATAAATGACTAGAATTGAAAAATATTGACATGTGAGGGACCAAAATTAAAAAAAAAAAATTAGTGCACCAAAATTGAACAAAGTCCAAATTACGAGACTAAAATTGATATTTTTCCTCAATTTTTAGTGGCAGGCTGTGTCGTCCTAATTAGTTCTTTAATAGAATGAGAATCGTTTATATTGTGAATATATATATATGTATATAGTGCAATTGTAATTAGTTTGGGTTTGTGGTAAATTGATTTAGTATATATATTGGTTTTACCTTCTTAATTTTCTTAATAATGCACAGATTCGAACATATTTCTTATGTTTTTTTATGTATTTATATAAAATGTATTTTATATATAGGTATGTTGAGAGACCATCTCATATGTGACGAGATATAAGTATGTGTCTTTTAGTTATAAGTATGTGTATTATAACTATGTTTATTACATATATATATATATATATATATATATGTATATATTCCATTCTATGTTTCAAACCGAATAACCCTATTAAATGTTCACTTCAATATTGCTCTGTTTAGATTTAGTTTGAAAATATGAAAAACTTTTGTATGAAATATGAATGTACATTTATTGTATAGTTCAGGCAAAATGTCAAAATTTGATTCTTAAATTTTGCAATACTTCAGATTTGGTACTCACAGCTAACGAGTCATCGAATAAAATTTCCAAAGTTTGATCATCTTATCAAATTATATCTCTTGTTTTAATGGAACCATATTCTCTTTCCACTTGTGTAGAAACCCTAATTTTATGTAACCTCAAACCATATTTCACTTTTCCTTGATCGAATTTCCAGAATTTTAGGCTTAAAACCGACTCTTATTGAAGTGAATTTACTCTGATTAAAGGGCTTCAAAATTTGGACTTGAAATTGGTTCACAAAGTGTGGTCGAATTTACGGTTCCTCTTTCTCTCTCTCTCAATGTTAAGCATGTCGAATTTTGTCAATTTCAGACAGAATTTCAACGGTCCAGATGCATTTTGGTTATAGTTTTAAACTTTTGGGACTATTTTTATTACTCGTAAATAATTATATAGAGTACCATTTCTTAAATAAGTCTCACTCAAGGGGGACCAAAATTTGATATTTTCACCTATATATATATATATATATATATATATATATTACAAATCAAATCCAAAACTATAATAGAAAATTCCAATCGAAATAAGGAAGCAAAGTGGGAATGATTGAAAAGGAAAAAGAATTTCCAAATGCCAAAGCAAAGATATCTAAAGTGAAATAAAGATATTAAGATGGAGTGCAATTGCTAGAACTATAGTAAGACTGTTTTATAGATCTTATTCGGTAAATTGAGTCAATTCATAATTCATACTTCCCATGAGCTAGTGAAGTTGATTTGATTGATGGTAATGAGGCTCATCTCATGTAAGATTTCTATGATAACGTCTCATATGAATTTTTGTGCAATGGATTAAAATTCGACATAGGTGACTTCTAAAGGCATTGTTATTTGCCTATTCAGCCACCTTAGGTGTTAGGCGACCCTAGGCAGAGTTAGGAGGGACAATTCGATCCTATGGGGGTCTAGACTATCATAGACGTCAAATAACTTTTTTTTTATTTTTTATTTTTTTACTTTTTAGCAAAACGACAGTGTTAGTGTATTATACATACCTAGCATATTTTTATTATTACTTAATTAGATGTAGATAGAAAATTAACGAATTGAGTAATATAAAAAAAAATTATAATAGAAAAATATCAAATTTTGTCTAGTAATTTAAGTGTTCTCCAATTTTGGTGCACTTATTCTTTGCCAATTTTGGTCCTTTAATTGTTGATTTTCCTATTTAAGTCATTTTTGGTCAGAATAATCGAAATTGCTAAAGAGATAGTTGGAAAATTTGAACATCAACAATTTTGGTTATTTCGACAAAAAAAGAGATTGTAATTGGAAAAAATAGACTATTGAAGATGATTAAGGTCTAAGTTACTGAACTAAAATTATATTTCCTCTTTTATAGTCATTGAATAAGTCATATATATATAGAGGTTAAATAAGTATCCTCCAACATAAATTATGTATACACATATATACAAAGATTTCCAAAAACATCTTTAAAAGATATATACAAAATTAAGAAAACTAGCTAAAATAAGAATAAAAAAGACTATTGAATTCAGATACGACACCTAGACGCCTCCTAGCTAGGCACTCTAGGCGCTAGTCAAGCGTCTAACTAATACCTAATGAATTTTAAAATATTGAGTGGAAATAAACATGAAAAAAATGTAGGAAAAGTGAAATAGCATGTGGAGTAGTAGAGAAGAAACAAACTCAAAGGAAGAAAACAAATTCTCTCTCTTGATTCACAACACTATTGAGGACCATTGTCATTGGGTCATGCTCTATTATATGTCACCTCAACATTGTAATTTTGTAGTTGATCAATTCAGATAACGTACTGTACAATGTATAAAACTCCATTATAATTGCGTCATTTTAGTTTGTTTTTGTCAATTAGTTTGTTTTTGTTCCCCTAGATTAATCATGTCTGCAACAATTCCAATTATATATCCTCAAAATTCATATGGTTAATTTGTATCCCACATTAAAATTACATAGTTTTGAACGAAAAATCAATTGTGATTGAATCATATATTCAGTGGGCATCGAACAATCATGTTTATTCAATATTATATAGTTTCAATATGAAATACACAAGAAGGATGTAACTTTTTTTTTGGGTGTTTAAACTACTTCGTAGAAAGTACTATTTGTCTTTTGATCATAGCTTACTATCAGTTAGTGCATGTTATGCAGGAATAACATAGACTAATATATACTATGAACCATAAAATGTAACATCGAATACAGCAGAGGATTCAGATTGATAGAATATGAATATTCCAACTGTATGCCAACTAAATCATTCAAAATGAAGTACTAGCTAGTCCTAATTAAAATCCATCATTCTACTATTGCATTTACATATGGTGGTCCAATGAAAAAATATCATTCAAAAGAAGAAAAAAAATCATGGTAGTCTAAGAATAAAGGATCTATAAATTTATATATATAGACCTCAAGTAGCTATAATGTTACTTTGCTTATTTACTAATATATGTTTCTGCCACAATGATTTGATGGTGATCAAAAGAAGAAGGGTCCATGAAATTTGAGGATGCTAATAATTCTACATATATTCAACTTTTCTTTTTGGGATCCCATTTTTTCATGTCCACATGCCCATGTGACCAACCACTTAAAGAAGTGTCTCTACATCAATTGTGTTGCATTTTCCACTTATATGTCCCCATCTCCTATGCCCTTTTCTTGTCTTCTTATCTACATGTTTTTCCTTGCAACTTTTAGTCATACTAATCTAATTAAAAACAAAAATTCCACCAAAGATATTAGAGGACTGGAAATGATAGGTTCATTATGCATAGCTAGATATAAGAAAAATGAGTATTTATAATAAGTTTATTGCGACAATTATAATAAGTTTTTTTATGACAACAAATTGTCGCAATAAATGTTAATGTAAATTGACAATACGTTGTCACAAAAAGTAATGAAAAAGGACTTATTTGAGGCAACATTGTCGTCCCTAATACATTAATGACAACAATATTGTCGCAAAAACTATTTACAAGAAGACTTTTGCGATAATAATTTAGCAACAAAATGCTGTCGTAAAATGTTTTTACCACAATTATCAATCTTTTTCACGACAACATTTTTCTTTTGCAAATACTCATATTTCTTGTAGTGCGATATCAATCATATTTAGCCTAAACAATGATTAAAAGTGGTGTAGAAGCTTATTACATTAATATTAGCATCCAATTAGTGACTAATTAGTAAATGAGTAGTATTAGTAGAGACTCATAATGACGTTCTCCAATTATGTAGGTAGCTCAAATTCCTATTATTCGAGACAAAAAATTTGATCACTAAAACCAGAGATGCGAAAATATCCCTGAATTTCAGCAACCTAATGATATTAGTGACTAATGGTATAGTTGTCCCAAACTTTTCATTAATATATAGGCAAAAGCTTGTGTACTTTCGGAGTCCCGGTGTACCGTATCCACAAAGATATTATTAGTTAGGTGTTAGTTATATATTCATGCGATATTATTGATATATGCATAAGGTATTAGTGGTATATCCATGAAGGTATTAATGATATACTCGTAAGGTATTAGTTGCATATTCATAAGGTACTATGTAAATAACTGAAATATATATTTTAGTGAAGATATTGTTCAATATATTACTCGTTACATGTAAGGTATTAATCATATTATTTAAAGGAATTACGATTTGGATTGGGGCCACATAGTACCCAGGAGCACGCACTAATATATATAGTTTGCTACTTCCTGCTGGGGGAAGAGAAAGAAGATTAAGTCTTATATGAGACAGTCTTACGGATTATTTTGTGTGAGATAAGTCTACTCAGTGACGAAGCCAGAAATTTTATCGAGGGGGGTCATTCTTAAGTTATTTTTTTATATAAGGGGAAACATGTATATGTTTTAAGCATTTTATAGAAAGATCATTATCAAGTACTGTATTGTAGTAAAGTTAAGATATTAAAAATAATATAATATAAGTTAGAGCAATTGCGAACAAAATTTCTAAATTGATTGGCATTAGAAGTGTAGATTAAAAAATGTATTGAATAAAAATATTGAAATTAACTATGTAGATGAGTGCATGAGATTGTAGATGAGATCTAATAATGTAAATGGAAGGTTTTCAATTGAAAATTCCGATATTTTCGTGTTTGAAAATTTTATATTTTATGTTTTTTGAATGAAGGGAGAAATAAATTTTAACTATATTTTTCCAATGAAGGGTGAAATAAATTTTAACTACATTTTCTAATGAAGGATGAATTTTTTTAGTTATATGAATTAGTGAGGATGAATAAGATTGTAAATGAAATCTAACCATGTAAATAGAAGGTTTGTAGGGTGAAAGATTTTCAGTTGAGATAATGACGGGTAAATAAGATTGAAGATGAGATAATGACCGGTAAATTATAATATAGATAAGATTTGGTGTGATATTTTCTTATTTGATATATATAAAATATTATTTTACCTTTAAAATGTGATAATTTTTATCTAATATATACAAAATACTATATCATTGTTAAAAAAATTGAGATTTAAGGGGGGCTCAATGACCCCTTGCCCCTATGTAGCTACGTCCCTGGGTCTACTCACGACCCACTATTCACAATTCACCTATAAATTTTTGAAAATGAGTTGGGTTAGTAGGTATAAAAAAATTCGTCTCACGAAAATGAAAATTATTCGTGAGACCGTCTCACACAAGTTTTTATGGAGAAAGATAAGGGATTTTGGTTGTTGCAGAGTGCTTGTATATTCTAATTAATATGTTGATTTTTATAGAAATCTCTTCAAAGCAATGATGTGCATCGATCTTTTTTAAGACAATTTGTTTTCAAAGTCAACAACTATCCAAAAAACATCAATTTAGGTCCATTTTTACGTACAAACGTGAACTTTAGAAGTTAACTGTACAAATCATCAACTCTTAAATCATGTTAAATCGATATAAATATTGTTTTGACATTTTGAGCTTCAATTATTAACGTGAAACTCGAAATGTGTGCGCTGATTCTACACATCAACAACATAATTTGAGATAAGATCCATGCAGAGGATGAAGATGCACATTTTGAGAACCTTATCATCAATTAGAGACAAAAAAATGTTAGATAATCTATCGAATAACACAAATATTTATATGTATCAAGTGCATGGATCATGACCCATACAATCTGATTTACATGATTCGAAATGTGATTTTCATGCTTAAAACACGTGCTCATGTGCCCACATGTGCTCCCATACGCTCTAAAATCCGCACTTAAACCCTAATCTTGTGCGACTAACCTTTTAGTTATGTCCCTCTACCTTTGTTATGTTCGCATAACATCTATATATATATAAAAGCAGAACATTCTGCCAAAAATAATTGCAATAAATGTCTCATTTATTAAATATTTCCATTTTAAGAAATCATTAATAACTTTCATTTTACATTTATTAATAAAAAAATATTAATATTTAAGACATTTAATGTTATATTTATTGTATAGAAATTCAAAACAATAAATAAATAAATAAACAAATCTTTCTATATATTTATATACTATAATAATAGAGGAAAAATTGGAGATATTTACAAAAATATCATTTTTTAAGAAAAAGTGTCACATCAATAATTTTTTTATTTTGTATTTTTATTATTTCATTCATCCAATTTATAATATAAATATTGTATCAGTTTATTCTTATTTTATTAATATTAATTAAATTAATTTTTATTGAATAATTCCTTATAATATCAACAATAGATTGTTCAAACAATAATTTCAATAATAAATATTAGGCAAAAACGTATATGAGTTTGACACACAAATCTAATCCATACATCAGGGTTGATCTGGTCAAAACGCACAAAAAAAAAAAACACTCCCACTCGCATTTCACGAGTCCGCACGCGCCTGATACTCGCGCTCAAGCCCACTCAAACTCGCTCCAATAGACATACATTTATGTATAGTTAGATAGGTTAAATTCAATTTTAGTTCATTTAAAAAGTCAATGTCTAATTTTCGTCCACCATGAAAGCGATTTTCAATTTTAGTCCAATTAAGCCAAAAATGGACGAAATAGTGACGATTTTTGGCTTAATTAGACTAAAATTGAAAACCGCTTTCATGGTGGACGAAAATTGGACATTGACTTTTTAAATGGACTAAAATTGAATTTTTCCCATAGTTAGATCTACCATGTAGGTAGATTTAACATAACACAAAGGTATGTCTAACCATACTTAAAGGTATGTCTAATACAACGTAATTGTAAATGTGTCAACCCTAAGGTTTTTTTTTTTTTTTTTAAGTTTAAGGTATGAAATTGGGCAGAATGGTAGGTTTAACAAAACGTAAAGATATGTCTAACATAACGTAGTGGTAAGTGCCAAAATTCAAAAACTAAGCGTAAAAAAGAAAATGTATGAAATATGAGCAGATATGTAGATTAACATAACGTAAAGATATGTCTAAGATAATGTAGATGTAGTTCTAACATACCCTATTGGTAGGTGCAAAAATTAAAAAATTATGCGGGAAAAAAAAAAGAGAGAAAGAGAAGCGGGTCCCTTGATCCGAATCCATGCACCCGTTTCATACGAGACTTACTCTAAATATTAATTTGTTTAGGAATAATTCGATATCATATGTAATATCAATATAGTTAATAAATAAGTGTAACACTATTAAAGATGTGTGTATATACATATATGTATATGGATAGTATGTATTTAGTGTAAAAATTATATGTCATCTTAAGTATTTTTTAAATTAATATTTGTAAGTATCCCGTCAATTTTTTTTTTCATTTTTTACTATTTAATCCTTTTGATTTAATAATATAAATGATGTATCGGTTTATTCTCATTTTACTGATCTTAATTAAATTAATTTTGAATAATTTTTTAAATACCAACAATTGATATCCAAACAATAATTTCAATAATAAATATTAATTTGCATGGGTATAATTTATATCATATTTAATATAGATTAATAAATAAGTATAACATTATTTAAAATGTGTGTATATACACATATATGTATATAATATGTCTGTAGTCTGAATTATATAACATCCTAAATATTTTTTTAAATTATAAATATCTCATAATAAAATTTTCATTTTTTATTTTACACTTAGGACTTCGTATATTTTTATATGAGAGTGCACGTTTTGAATTTAGATGGCTCAGCTGATTATTTAAATTATATGTTTAGTTTCTAATTATTATATTGTCATCATCATGATCACTACTACTACATTTCGATTTTGTATTAAACTTAAATTGTAATGATCAATGTCGTGTTATATCAATTTATTTATGTGATACTTACAACAAAATAAATATCTGTCATCTTGAATGTTAAGCGATATTACTTTTTTTCTAATTCAATTTATTTTAAAAGAAAAGGTTGAAAATATATAATTGACAGTAATTGCATCAAGTTCCTACGTAAATTTTTGTTTATGTATATACATATTCACAAGCACACATAATTAATTTAAGTAATTGAATTTGATATTTAATTCATATTTTTTTAGTTTTTTTAGTATATTTAATTTAAGTGACTGACGAATTTTTTTTGTAGCACATATGATAAAAAAATGTTTCAACTAGAAATGTTGTGTATAAAGTTTTTTAAAAAACTTACAAACTTGCAAGTAAAATTTCCAATTTTGATTTGAAGATCATGATTGATATTTTTGTTTTTAATATTAGTCATAGATTAGTGAATTGGATGTGTATAATATCGATATATTGTTGTAAATTGAATTATTTTAAGCAAATTAAGATTATATTAGTTATTAATTATTATAATGTCTTTTATGTACTAAAATTACTTATACTATATTATCAAATATTTAAAAATATTATAATATCACATACCGTGCATAGCGCGGGTGCCAATACTAGTTTAGGGTTAAATGCAAAAAATAACCTCAACTATTGGCTTTTTTTAGTTTCCAATCTAAACTTTTTATCTTATCACATTGCAACCTGAACTACTAAAATTTATCAAATTGCAACTTTCGACCCATTTTCCAGTAATGTTGGTCCCAAGTGATACAGAGGTTCCTGGGGGGAGGGGTGAATGAACCTCTATCGTACATTTTTCAAAACTTTTAACTTTATCTGATAGTTCTGCTACAAGTTATTGATACTTAAAGTGAACTTTCACTATTGTGTTCTGCTTACAACAATTGAGGTATGCTGCATCCTAACACTTAAGAGATTTTGCATAGCGGAATTGTGTATGATAGAGTTTCAGCAGATAATGTAACATTTAATTATAGAGTTAGAAGGTTTCAGCAAGTTAGGCACATAGATATAAAAGCCATAAAACATGCATACAACAAGATGTAGATATGGAAAACTGTAAATGCAGTAAGAGAAAAACTCACAAGACTTTTATAGAGATTCAAAGGTGGTATAATCCTTATGCGTCCTCTCTTGTGGGTCTAGGTAACGAGTGTTAGAGGCAGGGTTCATTCGAGATGTGGGTAAAACCCAAATTGGAGAAGAATATGGCCCTTGGGTCCCTTTTATTGGAACTATGTTTCTATTTATTTTTGTTTCTAATTGGTCAGGAGCTCTTTTACCTTGGAAAATCATAGAATTACCTCATGGAGGATGTTGATCTTCAAATCGTCCTTACTTTGATCTCTTTGGTCAACTTCTTGATCTTGGGGTATAAACCTTTAATGTGCACCTGCAGCTTTGTATGCAACGTCGCTTTCTTCATGCTACATATTCATTAATTGCGGCTGTCCTCCTGTTCCAGTTTTTGCAGTTAGTTCAGGTGTAGGTGACGGCTTCTCGTTGGCCTTTGTACCTTGTGATTTGTCGATATGCTTAACAACCTGATTTGAATTGCAGTGACAACTAAAGTTGATGTTTACTCATATTCATTGACATGTAGCAGTCTTTCTGATGATCCTTGATGATCTTTTTCATGTTAACTTCAGTTGCTACAACTTCTTGGTTTTGTAGCATTAAACTAGTTGTTGCATCTAACACTCGCAGCTTCTAGCTTGCAGCATGCAGCGCACTTCTTCCAAAAATTCTTCTAAATATGGCGTGCTGTAAGAAGACTTCTTCCGATCTTATTGCTTGCAGCATGCATCGATATTTGTAGTGGAAGACTTCATAGTAAGATAAGTACACTACTTATTGGAATAAAATGGGGTACTCTAAAATCCTAACAATTACAACCTGTTTTGTCTCACCAAAATACAAACAATTTCTTCTTATAAGTAAAAACGTGAACATGTGACTGCACATTGACAATACAAGGGTATTCTTGTAATCTTATAATCCAAGGTGACCCTCATATTAAGTTAATGTAAGAATAAAATATGTTTGATTATGATAAGATAAAACTGCTATAACTAATAGGAATTTAGAGTACCTCATTTTCCTAATAAGTAGTGTACTTAGATTTTATTTAAAAAATTCTAGTCAATTGCATCCATCGCCGAAAGCCTAAGAATATAGCTACCCAAAAGATAGAATTTTTCTCGAAGAAGTACGCTACATGCTGCAAGTAAGTTTATAATGAAGCAGAAGCCCAAATGCAACACGAGGAATAAGTTGCAGCAATTGAGGAGCACTTGCAGAAGATCATCTATGGGATCAACGAAAAGCTGTTGCAATTCTGCTATACGAGGATACACAACTTCAGTTGTCACTATAGTGAGTCAAGTTTCAAATCAAGCAGTTGAAGAAAGAGACAAAATCAAGGTACGAAGGACCATTACGGTGCCGCCACCTACGTCTGGAATTGACTACAAAAGCTACTACAAGAAGGACAGCCGTCTTAATGGCATTGCAGATGGAAGAAAATGGCTTAGCATAAAAACTGTAGGTGCACATTAGTGAAGCTGTACTTTGAAGATAAAGAGAATCAACAAGCTGACTAAGAAGATTAAGAAGGATGATTGAAGATCAAATTCATTCAATGAAGGTCAAGAATGGTGGAGCAAAAGAGGACTTAAGACAAGAGTATCTATGGAGTGTACTACCTTCAACTAACACAATTTTACACGTCCCTATATAAATAGGAAGAGTGAAGCTGAAAAACTTGCTAAAAAACTTGCAAAAAGACATATACTCTCTCGAGCCTACAACAGTTTATGAGCAACGATCAAAGTGTTTTTCAGTCACTTAACCTCGTAGAAAGTCCTTAACCAATAAGATCATTTGAAGACTTAGCTTCACACACAGTTGAAGAAACCTTTTATTTTCTTTAACCTCTTATGTTGTGTGCGTGAGTTGTTTTAGGTCATGTCCATAGTTGATAGGATTTTTGTCCTTGCTGTGTGTTGAGTCCTGAAGAAGGATAATACTCTGTGTGGGTTAGACAAATCCTTGTGTGGGTGTAACCTATTTGGTCGATGAAATCTAAGTGAGAGTAAGGACATATATAGTAGGTTTTTCCTTAGGCAAAGTTTGTTAAGAAGAAGTCCTGTAAATCAAACATAGCATAGTGGATTTCCTCCTTGTGAAGAAGAATTAAGAGAAGACATAGAAGGATTACACTACATTCGAACCTTTATAAGACTTGTGTTTTAATTTGCTGCATTTACCGTTTTACATCTTATGTTGCATTTTATATTTATGGCTTTATTGCATGCTCTTTATGCTTTACATGTTTAGCCTTCTAACTTTCTAGTTAAAGGTTATCACTGCATGTTGAAACTCTATCTTTACATTTTCCGCTACGTACAAAACTTTGAATTGTTAGGCTGCTACACTCTCGCAGCGTTGCAAGCAGAACACTAAGTAGATTGTTGTAAGCATCGATAACTTGTACCAGTTTTGCTTAAAGATAGAGAAAATTGAAAATTGACAGAGGTCTTCACCCCCCCCCCCCCCAACCTCTAAACCACATGAGAGCAACAATTAACATGGGTGTTATGGGTTCACATTTTTGTAGGAAAAAGATACAAAAGACGCAACTTGATAAGAAGAAAAGTTTAGGTGGAAGATGAAAAAAGTCAATAGTTTAGGTCCTTTTTTTTTTTTTTTTTTTTTGCATTTAACCGTAACATTTATGTTTAACATTTTATAGTGTATTACAGACGTATTGTATAACCTTTATATTATACCTAATAATTCACCCGCGCAACATGCAATTTATTATTTATTGTGGCAGTATATGCAATTTGTAATGAAGTAATAAATTTGTTACAATTAAACTTTATTCATATATCTTTTATTATTTCAAACTTTGTATAATAAGCATATATATTTTCATATCTTTGTTAATTTTTAAAGTTATATTTTACAATTTAAAAAATCGTTAGTAAAGTAGAGTTTTAACTGACGAAAGTAGAACTAATTGGTAGAATCCACCCCTCTCATGGGCTTTTTAGGGTTTCTTCATGCATTCGTTTTTTGGTGGTATGTTATTTTGAATTCAAATAACACAAATTTTATATGTAATTTCTAAATTATATTTGACAAAATTTAAAAGTTGGAATAAAAAATTTATATAACTTAAGCAACAAGCTCAAAAGGTTACATTCTATTAGGAATTGATTATATAAATTTTGATGAGATAAAGACTTATAATGTTATAGGAAATTAGAGTACAACTTTTCTCACAAATGTTTAAGTGAGCATCTCTAAATTTACTTAGTCTGTTTTTATAAAGAATTAAAGGTTACTCTAGCAACCTTGATAGGATGCTCCAACAGGTATGAAAGGTCACTCCTCTCTGATTCGAAGAAAGAAAGCTATGACACATATGCTCCCAGAATCACAAGCAAGTTTACAAAACACATCTAATCGAAGTCAACAACAAAAAGAACATGTTGTGTTACCAGTAGAGACAAGCTAAAAGAGCCTATCAGAAGTGGACCTACTCAAATCAGATATATAGCTTCAAATTAAGGGGAAATTAAAAAGAAACTCTTACTTTGGTAATTATATTCAGTTGAAACAACCATCTGAGAACAATGTTTAATTTTACTTTTCAAAACTATGTTCCTTACAAAATGGTGTCTAACGTGGCTATTTTACTTGATATGCTGAATAACATGGTGTCTTGGACGCAAAAGTTTATATACGATTGTCTCACACGAAACCTTATTTGAGATTGAACTTTTGTAATCTTACATAAGATCAATAATTGATTATTTTGAATTATGAGTTGATACACTTTTATTAAATCATATGAACTTTGTATAAGGTCTCACGTAATACTCTTACTCCCCTAGATTGTTGGAAGATATACCATTGTAATTCGAATTGTCATAGTGAGCCAAAAGTGTGCCCCTTTAGCTAAATTTAGAAACATAGGATTACATTATAATTTTCTAAACGTGATATATTTATTATTATTAATTTATTTTATTCTTTTGCAATTAGGCTTGTATAATATTATCTGGTTTTTTTTTTTTTTTTTTATCAATAGGGTCATACTTCAATTATACTTTGTGTGATATATATAGTGTTTTTTCGAAAAAATAACTTCACAAGGTTTGAAGATAATTTGTTGGGTTGACATGAAAATGAAAGAGGGTGGTGGGAGATGCTTTAGTGTCTTAAAAGTCCAAAAAGAATATGTTAAAGAAGTATTGTGGATAAAAAAGCTAATCAAAAAGATGAAATTTTTATTCTTTTAACTGGATGGTTAATTTCTTTCTAGTCCAAAATATTCTTCTTTTCTTTAAAAATTTTCTTAGGAAAAAAGAACGAAGAAAAGGGGAAAGAAAGAATAGAGAAAAAAAAAAAGAGTTCATTGCCCTAAAAATCATGAAATTTCCTAAAACTATAATTTTAATACTACGATTTTTGGCTATTAGCAAATTTAATATGAGTTTAATGTCTTTTGGGTCAATTAATGTATATTTACTAGAGATTTCTTCAATATTTTTGAAATTTTTTGAGATTTTGAAATGCCTTAAATATAATATTAAAAGTCATGTTGAAATTACAATTATGAAGACTTCGTAATTTTTTTCAGCAACTACCCCTAGAAAATATTTATCACAAAAACATTTGCGAGATGAATGATCAGCGAGGTGAATCATTTTTATCCACAAATCAAACTAATTTTCACAAATTCATATATAAATCGTGGTTGACCCGTCTCACCATAGAATAATTCATAAAATGGTCTCATATAAACCTCACTCAACACCTATTAAGGCATGTAGACAGCGGCATTTATTTTTGCATCCCCACTTTTATTTGCTTTTAATTACGTCTTATTTATCGTTAATTAAGTGTAATTAATATTTAAGATGTTTATTATAAATTTGATTTGTAAATAGTTTATCTACATAATAGCATATATGTGCATTTCGATCCTACATTTAGGATCATGCATAATATATAGGTAGCAATGCAGACCTAAATAGGGTTTGATATTGTTGGGCTACAAATTACTTTTCAAACGTCACTACAAGAAAAATGCACATAGACTACGCCCCTAAGACAACGGTTTTTTGAAAAAACCGTTGTCGTAGCCAAAATTGGCGTTGTCGTAGACAAAACCGTTGTCGTAGGGTGCAAAAATGCGCTCATAGACAACGGTTATTTATTGGCGTTGTCATAGAGGCGTAGTCATAGAGTAAAATTCAACCCTAAGACAACGGTTGTGACTTGAGGTTGTCGTAGTGGTATAGTCTTAGGTAAAAAATGATGCCTAAGACAACGCTTATAACATGAGGTTGTCGTAGAAACATAGTCGTTGATATCTAAGACAACGGGTACAATATGAGGTTGTCATTGAGGTGTAGTCATATATCCCTAAGATAACGGTAACTTTATACCGTTGTCATAACCTAGTGGTAGCGTTGTTGTAGACTAAATTAAATTGATTTTTTATTTATTATTACTATATGTAAATACATTTAACTTTTACCTAGATAAATTATTACCCCAAAATCGAAATCCCCAAATTTACCCTAGAAATCCCTTCACAATCAATCGGAACCCTAGCTGTCGCCGCCACGGTCGCCGCCGCTCTCCCACGCCACCAGCCGCTGCCTCGCCGCTCGCAACCATCCCCGCCAGCTCTTGCCTCGCTGCGCGCACCCATCCCTACCAGGCGCTGCCTCACGAGCGCACCCACGCCGCAGCCGCCGCCTCTCCGCGCCCACCCATCCCCTCCAGCCGCTGCCTCTCCGCGGCGCGCATACCCTCGCCTCGCTTCACTTTGGTCCGCCTCCATTCTCCATCCCCCCACCGTGAAATCACGCCACCGCCGTTAGGGTCCGAGCTCCGAATCCATGGCTGAGACTCCTAAAATGAAGAAATCTAAGGTATCCTACTACACAACTCCCAAATCAAAGCAGCTCGATGACCACCAGATTGAACCCCTAACACCCAACATCTCAACGCCCACTCCCCGACGCTCCCTCCGCCTCAGCGCCGCCACACCAGACCCTACCCCTAGCCGGAATGCACCGCCGTCTCTTTCGCCCACCACGATTTTGATCACCCCTGCGTCTCCCCAGCCCACTGAGTATAAGAGGAAGAGGAAACTTCAAGAGAAACGGGTATTCTGCAGATTTTGAGAAAAAAAAAGGGAATCAAGGAGTGGGAAATGTAGCAATGCCGGTGATAAAGTTAAGAAAAGGGTGTATTATAAGAAAGTGGTGTATGATGGAGGGGAGTTTTCTGCTGGAGATGATGTGTATGTGAAGAGGAGGGAGGATGCTAGCTCTGACAATGACGATCCGAAGGTGGAGGAATGCAGAGTTGTGCAGTAGGTGGGTGTGCTTCAGTTTGGAGGTTTAGAGTTGTGCAGTAATAGGTGTGCTTTTTTTTTTTTTTTGGTGCCAGGATGATGGTACAAGCCGTGTGCATGTAGTTGGAGCACGTGGTGCCTCAGGTTTGGTATTAACAGTAGGAAGCGAATTGTTTGAGGAGTCTGGACGATCCCTAGTGTTTCTAATATTTCTTATGTGTTTTGACAGATTTAATGACTCAGGGTTCCAAGTAAATGGAGTTAGGTATGAAGGTAGCTTACTTTTTCTCTGATTTCTACCCCCAATTGCAAGATTCCACCAATTCAACAATGCCTGACCCTCTCGATCCAATTTCGACTACTTGTGAGTGAACGCACTGCTTCTATTTGATTCCTTTTCTTTCTCTAAATTCAATCTGCTTCTTACTCTACTGTTTATGTTATGGAGGATCCTACTTCCTTTTTTCGGATTTAGTGTTTTGAATTTTGGAGAAACTCTGTTCGGTGTTTGGTTAATCTTGAATTCAAGTTGATAGGCGGATGATTGTAGATTAATTCTGTTTAGGTATGAACACGTTACTTGGTGATCAAGTGTAATTAGATTCTACCTGAATTTCTGAAAACATGTAGTTTTGTTGCCTTGATCGAGTAGTTTTCTCTTATTTCACTTGAGATTCATTATAGTCGTAGTATGTTCTTGGCCTAAGTGTCGGTATTACATTTAGAGATATCTTTTACTGTTAAATTTAGTGGAGGAGTGGATGCAGGGATTTGCTTGTTGATGTGGATCATGTGTTTTGTTGATCCTTAAGAAACTCTGTAACATATAATGCTTCCACCATGCTACCCAATGCATATAAAATGAAATCATGTCTAGATTTATTGATGTAAACCATGCCAATTCTCTGTGGATTGGAAAATTTGAGATACTTCTTGTTGGTGGATTGGTAACACAGTTTCTTTTTTCTTTTTTTCTATATCATTCATGGCGGGTGTAAGGCATGGTATAAGAAGTCAGGTTCTTGTTGTATTCTTTATTGATGACAAACAAGAATGTTCTTTTCTAGAAGATGGACAAATACTAACAAGAGTCATCTGTAAAATTGCAGTAAGCCACTACGTATGAACTAGTGGGTGATTATCACTTTGTTAGGAATTCATGCTTATGGATATATCTTTCAGCTCATCTGGTTCAGATTGAAGTTTTTCTTTACTGCCTTTCATCTTAGTTACTGTTGTCTTCATATTTTAGCTTCTGCCAGATGTATTTTGTCCCTATGATCTTGAATTCTCACAGTATTCTACTATGTTAGTTCCATGGCAGCATACCAGAAATATTTTCAAGAGTCAGTTTGACTGCATGAATCTTGACATTTGAAGCTGGAAAAGCTGTTGTGTTTCCTCAGGTTTATGTAAAGATGATAAACACAAACACAAATCAGATTCATGTTCTTGTTTCATTGTGATTCTGATTTCAGAATTAAATTTGTTCCTGTTCTTGCCAAAATTTGTATAAGCATGAAGCTGCTGATGCGTTGTTGCATGTATATTCCAAAAACATTAATGACCAAAAATTTAGTTACAATATACTTTCTTTCCCCTGATCAATCAACAATTTACAGATTCCTTAAAGCCAGGAAGTTTAATATTGATAAAGCAAAGAACATGTGGGCGAACATGCTCGAGTGGAGGAAAAAATTCGACACTGATACTATCATGGAGGTGATTTTTGATTTCATGACATTCTATTACACAATTCATTTGAAGCTTTGGTGTTAACTAATGGATACATCTACTTATAGATAGTTTGGCTTTCACGGTGACTCTAGATTTATTATGTTACTAGTTTAAGTTAAAATGATTTGAAACATTGATATAGTGTTATTGAAAGACGAAAAATTGTCATCCACATATACTAAATGAATACTCTCTGCATCATGAAACTGAAGAAGTTGTGTATACTTGGGCATTGGTTGATATTTCCATAATCTGTTATTAACTTGTGCACTAATACTCGACTCCTTTGGTACTCAGGACTTGGACTTCAAAGAGTTGGACAAGGTCCAACTATATTACCCTCATGGTTACCATGGTGTTGACAAGGATGGAAGACCTGTATACATCGAAAGATTGTGAAAGATTGACATTGAGAGATTGTGAAAGATTGTGGGTGATAACTTGTTTCTTTTGACGTTAAATTTTTGTTATGAACTCTTAGATAAATATTTGTTGTATGAAGTATTAGATGAATTTGGTATGACTATTTTGAGTTGAATGTCTTATTCTATATATTTGATTTTTTTTATTAGACTGTAATAAATATGACTTGTAAAAGACAACGCTGAAATAAATTACGACAACAGTTTCCAAACTGTTGTTGTAAGGGTCTACAACAACGGTAAAATTAACTTACAACAACGGTTTAAAACCGTTGTCATAAATATCTACGACAACGGTCAAAAACAAAACAAAAGGCGTTGTGTAATTACTCTACGACCACGGTGGGACAACGGTTAAAAAACCGTTGTCGTAAGCATCTACGACAACGGCCAAAAATCGTTGTCAAAGCATTGTCTAATCTATCTACGACAACGCTTTGACAACGGTTATGTACTGTTGTCATAGGTCTCTACGACAACGGCTTAAAACCGTTGTCAAAGCGTTGTCGTAGATAGATAAGACAACGCTTCTTTAGAACAACTACCCTACGACAACGTTTAAAAAACCGTTGTCTATGTGCGTCACAACCGTTGTTGTAAGGGTCTAAGACAACGGTTAAAAACCCTTGTCTATGAGCGAAAATTTGCTGACCCCTACGACAACCCTAGCTACGACAACGCTGCTTTCTGGCCTACGACAACGGTTTTTAACTGTTGTCTATCAGCGATTTTCTTGTAGTGCGTATTTAGCATGCATGTTGTATTCTATATGGATTTAGCAAGGATTAGTTGGATTCTAATGTCACAAATTTTGACATTTTAATGGAAGTATAAATGTATTACTTTTGCCATTTTCCTCCATAATATTAATATTTGGTTGGACGTATTCTATGCATCAACTGCACATGTGATTGGATTGGGTTCGGGTTGACCTGAATTCGTGTTCCTTTTTAAAAAAAAAAATTAATTTCCTTTTTTCGAATTGTGACTTTAATATTGTATTTTTGTGATGTTTATGTAAATATAAATGTGATGTATATGTACAAATGTGGTGACTTTTATGTACTCTATTTAGAAAAAAAATAAAGGAAAATTTTTAGCAAAATTTGTAAATATATACTTTTATGAGATATTAGATTCACTTTTTACGTGATATTAATTTCACTTTTATGTAATATATAAACACAAATACTTTTATGCAACAATTGCACGGATCTAGGATCCGTGCAACCGAGTCGACCCGCTCCCACGTGCGTCCCACGCACACTCACGCGCTCCCACGCACCTGGGTGGATGCGCTCATATCCACCCAAATTCGCTCGTTAAGGATACCTTTAGTTGATGTTAAGGATACCTTTAGGTGATGTTAGCAATACCTTTGAAATCCTGATTCCAGGTTACATATATTTATGTTATGTTAAGGATACCTTTAGGTGATGTTAATGATACATTTAGGCGATATTAAGGATACCTTTGAAATCCTGATTCCAGGTTACACACATTTAGGTTATGTTAAGGATACCTTTAGGTGATGTTAGAGATATCTTTATGTTATGTTAAGGATTAGGTGATGTTAGGGATTCCCTTATGTAATGTTAATAATACCTTTGAAATCATGGTTTGATACCCTTAGAATTCGCTCCAGGTCACATAAAGACGTTATGGTAAGGATACATTTAGGTTATGTTAGGGATACATTTATATTATGTTAGAGATACCTTTGTGTACAAAATATGTAACACAACTATATAATGAATAAGGTATCTCTAACATAACATAAAAGTATCTCTAACATAATCTAAAGGTATGTTTAACGTAACGTAAATGTATGAAATTTGGGCATAAAAGTATCCTGAACATAACCTAAAGGTATCCCTAATATCACCTAAATGTATCATTAACATAAACTAAAGATCATGACCAAAATTTCAAAAAGTAGCGCGAAAAAAATAAGAAAAACGGGTCGGGTAGCCCAGATTCGACCGGGTAGATCCATGCAACTGATGCACAAGAGAGTTACTAATATATAAATGTGCAACTAATATCACCTAATTAAAAGTATGATCATATAATTAAGGAAATGTTGATCCAAAAAAAGTGCTAATTTTTTTTTTTTTTTGAAAAACTTCATTTATTTTTCAGGTTATGGTTATAGAATATAAAGGTCATGATATTTGTACTTAGAGATCACAAAAATACAACATAAAGAACACAATAATACAACATAAAGGTCTCAATCAAAAGCAAAAAAAAAAAAAAAACTGAAATATTCAATTTTTTTATTGAACATGAAGTTCACCACATTTATATATAAATATCACACTTATATAATATAAATGTCACACCAATATAACATAAATATTTCAATCTGAGGCGGAAAAGAAAAACTCAAATAGGTGTGAATTCGAGTGAATTACTCCACTAACATGAATTTAGATGCATGCCACTAGTGTATTGGAAAAGTTTCCCTAGTATTTTTATTAACTTGAGCAATATTGGGGTGCTAATTAACTAGAACCTTTCAAACATGTTTTTGCAGATTTTATCAAGTTCGACTCCAAGAACTACTGAGATATTTCGATTTCATTTAAATTCGTGAAGAGTTTGATTACATGCTGATTAAAAAATGGGTAAATTACATTTTTGGTACTCCAAGTATACTCAATTTTCACTTATTCCATGTTCGAAAGTTACAGAATTGATACCCAATGTTTCAGGAAAAAAAACGCACATTTGGTACTTTCTGTCAAGTTTCGGTCCAAACTTGACGGAAATTAATGAACTCTATGCATTTGGAGCAAAAAGTGACCTTCTTCTTCCCCAAATCCATTCTACAACCCTAATTTGTAGATTTTTCTCCAAGTTTTCATCACTTGCCATGAATTTCCAACTCGGAAGGATGAGTTTTCTCATCAATTCAACTCATAATTGTTCAGAAACCTCAACTCATTTTGCTTTAAAACTTGGACATTGCAAAGGAATTAGGGATTAGCTTATAAATCTACTAGAGATCGATTGAAGAGAGAAGAAATGAATTAGGGTTGTAGAATGAAATTGAGGAAGAAGAAGGCTAATTTTCGCTCCAAATGCATAGGGTTCGTTAATTTCCATCAAGTTTGGATGGAAACTTAACGGAAGATACCTAATGTGCGTTCTTTTTGAAACATTAATTGGATATCAACTATGTAACTTTAGAACATTTGGTAACAAAAGTGAAAACGGAAATATTTAGAGTACCAAAAATCTAGTCTACACTTAAAAAAATGTCTATGCCAAACGCAATAGACTTCTAAATTATTATTTATAGGTAATATAGAGGAAAAAGGCATATTGTCGTTTGCACATTATAATTATTTTTGGAAGGATTGAATTAGGTATGGAGAAAAAAGACAATTAATCGTTACGGTCAAATTTTATGTAATATCAAATCGAAGAGCAGTGACAATACGATGCCAATGCTTTCTAGTGACTCTCTATATGATAAATATATAGAGAGAGAATATGAAGTTTCACAGGATTGTCTATCATACTTTTCACAACATTTTCTACTATTTAATTTGATGCAGATTAGAATCTGCACTAAAATATATAGTGTGTAAAAATTGTATTTCATATCCAACGTTCTTAAGTAAATTTTACATTAAAACAAAAGTTTCATCATATATCTAACTATTAATTTATTTAATCATATTTTTAAATCTTTGTTATAATCAATTAACATATTTATACCATATAAACATTATTTAAAAAAATTAAACTCTTTAAATTTAAATTTAATGAATAGACAAACCGCATGACTTATTGAATGAATCCCAATGTCAGATGAAAAATAAACCATGACATATTATTATTTATTATTTACATGTATATGAATTTATTTGGTATTTTTTGTAATTTGGTATAATTATTTAATTTATTGTTCATGTTGAGAAATGAGAACACTTTTTAATTTAAACTTCTATATTATCATCTATGTTGCTTAAATAATTATCACCCATGTTAATTAAAAAAATTATATTATATATCATCTACGTTGTGAAATAAGGGAAAATTGCAAATTTAAAATTGTAATTTAATGTAATTCACCATTTAGGTATATTATCTTATCGGCCTTGAAATTGAGATGCTATCTTTTAGAAATGGAAGAAATTGGGACAAATCAGCCCAGATCGATGAAATTCGAGCTAATCGGCATGCTTAAATCACGTGTCACCGCTAGTTTAGGTTTCTTGCTTATGTTACACATTTTGAACAAAGTAATTAAATTTAAATGCCACATGTAAATAAAATATAATTGAAAATTGAAAAAAGAAGAAGAGAAGAATCCAATACATGTTTTTTTTTCTCCTTTTTTTTGGCTTATTTTTAATTTTTAATAAAGAGAGGAGAGGGAAGGGTTCATAGGTCGAGATGACGATCATCTGACGAAGAAGATGGAGAAACACCGCCAGCAACGACGCCATGATGTGGCAGAGAGAGAAAAGGAGATAAATTTGGAGGGCAAGTTGAACTACGCCCAAATTGTGTGTTTAAATTTCGAATCAATTGCAGCCCCATCTAGAGGTTGAAGAGGAGGAATTAGGGGCATCACTGGGCCTTAGCTCACTGTGTTCTGATTATAGTGAGCTTAACCTCCTTTAGCGAGTTTTTGTTTTTTCAGACAGCATCCTTAACTAATTAACTAAATTTTTACATAGAAAATCCTAAGTACAAGGTTACTACTTCTTATCTATTACATGTTTTGTCTTCATCAAAATTTATACAAATGTTACTAACATAAGTTTTTCCCAGCTGACAAATGCTATTGATTTGAAGATTAAAATTGAAACTCACAATGAATTTGGTTTGAATATGGTTGAAGATTAGGAATTGATTTAAAGATGAAGTAAAAAAGTTTCCCATGAGTTTAGAGGAATACCAAATGACTCATCATCCTCCCAATTAAACCAAAATAAAAAAGGATAAAATATAAATAATTTGATGTTAAAATTAAATCATATTAAAAATAAAAAAAGTTACCTGCAATAGCAGGTAAAATGTCTAAAAAATATTTAAATATAGAATACAAAAAATCAAAACACAGAAGATAGATAACTAAAAATCTAATGAGGGAAAGATAGATGACTAATTTTTTTCCCCTTAAAATAATATTATAATTTGTAGCTACTTTTATTTTAAAAATGCATAATTTCATAAAAATTGTGACTTTTTCAAAAACTACAAATTTATCCCCACTTTTCAATAATTGCAAAAAATTAATATGTTTATCCATTGTTGTAATTTAGGCCACATTTATATTTTCTGGTGATCGGAGTCCACGTGTCCGACAAACATGTCACATCATATGTCACGTTGGATGACACATCATTTTCAACAAAAAAAAATAAAGTTTAAGATCAAATTGCAAAATAAAATAACAACCTTTTCAAAATTGCAATTTATTGCTAACTTTTTATGTAATTAGTAAAAAAAAAAAGCCCACAACGTTCATTTATTATTGCAACAAATTTATTCTTCGATTCCTTATCAAAATGATGTAATAAAATTTTATTTTTTAACTATGCAATAACATAATTGCAAATATAATATATATATGTATTAGTTCTAATTTTTAAAAAAAGTTAAATAGTCAAATGCTAAATAATATAAAGGATATGATTATTTTTTTAAAATGAAGGTTGTAATTGAGAGATGATTTATTATTATATACTTGATAAATTAATTTTTAAGAATGTTTGGTTAATGTTACATCTCATGTAGAAATTTATTTGAATATATAAAAGAAAGGAAAAAAAGATTGAATTTTACCCCATGAATAATTTAATTATATTAATAAATTATCTTTAATTACATACATATGATACTATAATTTAAATTCTATATCTTTAATTATCTAATAGGAAGTTATTTATTCACATAAATCTGTGTCAAAATTTAATTAATTAATTTTTGTTTAATTTTAATAAATAATTAGCAGTTTGGGCCGATTGCCCAAGCGGGATTGGGTTGGGCACCAATTTTATAGGCCCGACCAAGGATGACCCGTCCCAACCCCATCCGATTTCATCGTTTGATCCATTTGGTTGTGCCGGACCAGGCCGGACGGCCTGATTTACCAACTCTAATTTTCATGTCAATTAACCTATTGATCGAGAGAGAGAGAGAGAGAGATTTTGAAGGCTTTTTCTCTAAAATAACTAAAAACTATTGGGCTTTATGTGTGGGCTTGAATAAAAAACAGAGAGCTAACTCTTTAAAGGCTCACTAAGAATATTCAATATTGATAAAAAGTAGCAAGATCAGGTCTCCTCACTAAATGACAAAAGTCAGTTGGAAATGGCGATTGGCAACAATGTTGTGTATTATTTATGACCAATTACTACTATGAATCGTGTCTTTGCCAGTTAGGACACCAACCGCGTAATTTTCAAACATTAATAAATTCGAAATCAAGAATTTATTTGCTTTGTTTAAATCTGTTTTCTCCAATTGAGTTCTTGATTTTCCAGTTCTCTTAATTTTCAACTCCTCTCTCTCTCTCTCTCTCTCTCTCTCTCCCCTTTTTGCTGAAAGAGGCAGAGAGAGAATGGTGAATCCAAATTGGGAACTGAAGAATTGTTGCAAGAATGATCAAGTGGTGTTCCTTGCCACCATTGGCATCTTCACTGTTGTTATTCTTGCTGTGAGTTTTTTGCCTCACCTTTTCTCTTTTTCTTGATGAAAAAGTTGGGACTTTTTTATTTCACGTTACTTTTGGTTGTAGATTGATTAAAGAGAGCTTTGTTTGCGATGAATATAGCAGCCCTTTTGTTGAAATTCTTGAATTCTAAGAAGCGTATGTGTTAAGCATTCGTGTGATGTTGCTTGCTGTTTTTATAGTTTTATCCCCTTTTGGTTTTGTGGGCATTATTTTCCCCATTATTATTTTTTGATTTATGAAGCAAAGTTTGCAAATTGTTTCAGCAAAGACATTTTCAGTGTTCTAATTGGTGAGTAGGTTTTAACTTTAGAGATCCATTGTGATGATATCAATTTAGTTTTGAGGATACTGTTGATTGGTTTACTTGAATAAGCTGATAGATGCTGTTTGAGAATCTTGCAGACTCATTCCGTGTTAAGTTAAAATGCTGAACGGAGCAATATAACACTAGGAGGGTTGATAGATCAACCAAAACTAACCAAAATCGAGAAGTTTCTGTCATTCACTTTCCCCCAAGGAAACTTAGTTTTCCTTGTACCAGTGCAATAGCTTAAAATGTATGAACAAGTTAATTCATTGATGCATTAGTTAGAATCAAATGGGACAAGGTCAACCAGTGTTGGATCACTTTGGTAAAAAGCTCGTAAACCTTTGAATTTAACTAAGAAAGCATAGTCTCGAATAATGTCTTCATTGAGCTCTGATGTTGTTCACCTTGATTAAAGGGATGAAGCCAGCAAGTGTGTTAAGTTACCACCGACATACGCAATATTGACTGGTGCAGTTGTGATTGCCTTAATAGGAGCTTGCTTTAGATGATAGATTACTTGTTATAAAATCCAGCAAGGCTCAAATTATAACTGGAAATTTTAGGTGTGTGATGGCATTTGTTTCGTTCATTTGGTTGTATCATGCAAAGTGGAACACATCCTTTTGTCTGGTTTTCATTTTCTCTTCACTTTTCTTTTATTAACTCATTTAAAAAAAATTATATTTCATGTGAGCATATCTTCATGGCATTTTTTTTCTTTCTATTCTGCTCCCATTTATGCTTGTGATGATAATGACAGCTATGGAGGACATTTCTACTGACACCTTTTAAGCTCATCACTGTGTTTCTTCATGAAGCAAGTCATGCAATTGCTTGTAAGCTTACATGTGGCCAGGTAGATAGCACTTTGCTGATATTTTTTCATTCGTCTAGCCTTTAATTGCTTGCTTTCAATATGGTATTTGCAACTCATTTACTGGATTGAAATTGTATTAAAAATTTTAGAATAAAAATTCATAGAACTGAAAAGGACTTTACCATTCCGCATTTATGGCGCAAAAGAGTGGATGTTGACAGATATACAACAACTATACAATTAACATATAGTTACAATGAATAAAATGTTTAGAATCCGATGAAACTTGAGCTACCACTATATTTCTAGAAGTCTTTCTTCATGTTAAAGGCTTAACTTTATAACCAGTAGCTTTTCCAAATTGAAACTATTAGAATGACTAAGTGTGTTCTAAATTTTGAAAACATCTCGATTGTTATAGACACTATGTACTTTGTAGCACATAAATAACATCTAATAAATTTTTCTCATTTATATGTGTAGCATTAACCAAAATTACTTCATAGATTGACAGATTATAACTTAAATATTGACTTGCCAATACTAAAATATGAGTTCTAAACATAACAACTCTGTCTAGTACATCATGGTACTCAAATATTGCTCAATGGCATATTTCTTTATCACATTTCTTTTTAAGAAAGTGGTCTCTCCAGTTATTGCTCTTCAGTTTTCAAAGAAAGGGAACGTATCACTGGTGCACAGCAATTTTTTTATTATTTCATGTCATTTGCAAAATGCTTTCACCCTTTTAAATGAATCAACGATAAGAATAAAACTGCATGATTCTTGTTCTGATTCTTTGCAAGGAATACCTTCTCTGAGCTAGTTACCTTTTTATTTTCATAGCTGCATCTCTTAATTGTGTGTTACCGTCCACGTTGATTGATCTTCAGCCCTAGGATTCCGTATTTTTTTCATACGTAGGTAGAGGGAATCCAGGTTCATGCAAATGAAGGTGGGGTCACTCAAACACGTGGTGGTATATATTGGTTGATTTTGCCTGCTGGATGTAATGCTCCTTTTTCCCTTTTTTATTCTCTTTCTTTTAATTCAGAAAATTACGGTCCTTCTCAATGTGCATTTTCTTTATCCACTTCTAATTCTTTCAGGCAGAATCACATGTTGCTTTATCATTTTTTGTTACATCTTCCCTATTGCAGATCTTGGTTCATCATTTTGGGGTATGGTTCTCATACTTGCATCGACAAAACTTCTCACTGCAAGGATTGCTGCTGGTTGTCTGATCCTTTCCCTTCTTATTGTGCTGTTCATTGCCAAAAATGTAAGAATTATGAAAATGTCTCATCAAAAATTAGTATGTAATTTTAATGATGCCATCTTTAAAAGTTGACTATTTTCTGAGTTCTTATCATACTTTTTTCTTTTATGTCAAACAGTGGACATTACGAGGGCTTTGTATTGGTGAGTTACGTTGCTGATGAGAATCTACTTGCCTGTAATAACTTTTGAAAAGTGAAAATTCTAATCTGCACAATTTGTTTTCCAGGATTTATCATTTTTATTGCTGTTATTTGGGTGCTGCAAGAATTAACTAAAGTCCGTATCCTTCGCTACATTATTCTCTTCATCGGTATGGCCTTATCTTTGTTATATGTTAACTCTATTTCATTATTTTATCTGTCACTTATGCATTTTCCTCTGCTTGGCAGGTGTTATGAATAGTTTGTTTTCAGTCTATGGTACAATCTCTACTTTCAGATCATGAGAATAAAGTAGTGCGTATCAGAATACTAACGTGATCTTATTTTACGATGCAGATATATACGATGATCTGATATCTAGAAGGGTCAACTCAAGCGATGCTGAGAAGTTTGCAGAACTTTGCCCCTGCCCTTGTAATGGTGTTGGATGGGGAGTAATTTGGTATGCATTTTATTAAAGCGTTTAAGAAAAGTTAAACGTTAAGAATTTACGCGTGATATTTGGAAAACCTTTAGATTGCATTCGGAATGACAGTGTGAGAAGATTTTAAATGACTCCATATTAAATGGATTTCAAATCCTCCTAAAGTAGTTTGAAACAAACTTCAACATACAATCCGAACAACCCCAACGAATTGATTATCTTGGACTTCAAACTCAACCTCCGTATACTTCAACCAAAAAATGTAACTTTTTAAACATTAAGATCATCTTTAGTTCGGATATTTGCTGTAGAAGGCATGAAGTCTCACTTTACCCTACATATGTTTGTTAAACCCAACATTCAAAGTTTGTTATAACTAATCACAGTTATTACATTTCTGTTTCTTTGGGAGGAAAAGTTTGTTCGTAACATGACTTTTCTTACATTTGCCAACTGCATTCATCTACTCAACTTCTTCTTACTTGGTAGAATGCTCAAGACTTTTTCTGTTTCATGAGTTAAGATGTGTGCCGAAAATATATATCAACTAAATCTTTTTGCAGGGGAATGATATCCTTCATATTCCTCTGTGGTTCAATATATCTTGGACTCGTCATTTTGTCTTGAGGTACGTTCGTTTCTTTGTAATACTTCCTTTCATATCTCTCATTGCCTCTGTATGTAATCTGATTGAAAACTGATTCGCGGTGTTCTTGGTTAGATGAATGGCTAAAGTGACTCACTCATTGAGACTATCAAATATTGCAGCAATAGTAATGAAAATAGTACAAGATTTTTGGTGAAAAGAAATTCTCAAGATCATATTTCATCCACAAATCACTTCAAAATAAGGGCCAGTCCAGAAATTTGAATAATGAGAGTTATAAATAGCATGAATATTATGGTAGTGATGATTATAACGACCACACTGATGGATGCAATGCTAAACTTTCTTGTTTTTTCTAACATTGTCTTCTTCAGCTCGTCTACTAACTATCCGTCTTCTTATCTTGACAATCTTATTGCATATACCGACATCAGGATTCAAGGGCTTCGTTTTTGTTTGACTCTGCTCTTAGACTCACGGGTGCAATGCCTTCGCTTCATTTCAGGTCTCCTGTCCTTGGATGCACCTTCATGTATATACATTTCGTTGGTATATCAAATTCATTTTTGGCCGATAGGTGTGGCTTTATGCGCCACCACCTCACGGTCGCATTCTTTCACGCTCGATTCGATTCGTTCATATCCCTAGATCATTGACCAGTTTTCCATTTGTTTGATATTACTATTAGTATATGAGATAGAATTATTGTAGAGCTTCTGCATGATGTGGGAATCTGGCGTATACTGAATTTGTATTCTTGATTGTTTGATATCTTGAATTGATGATGTGTCCTATATAATGAAATACGAGATGAAGTAGTATTTTTAGTAAATACCAAATATGAACTTGTGCCTAATTAAATATCAAAATATTAGGATATCACAAGAAAACATTAGTCGGACTCACATATGATTTTTGTGAAACAAATCATATTTATTCATAAATTGAACTTATTTTCACAAATTTCTACATGAATTGTTAAGTGTGGATTATAGGTTGACCTGTTTCACACTATACGATCACTAAAACGGTTTCACATAAAACATACTCTTAAAATATTTATTTGTTAGCTATTTTGTAACTCCTCGAGAATCCAGAAATATTTTCCTTATGGTCCCTACGCAAGTAAAAAGTTCTCCATTTTAAATATTGAAGCTCAGTCCAAAAAACTTGTGAAATGGCAGTTAATTATATATTTTTTGATCTTATTATTAATAAATGTAAGCTGTTGGAAAAAAAAAAAGAATTTTACTTTAATAGCAATTTTTACTAAATTTGTGAACGATTATGAAATAAACATGATACTACCTCCGTCCCACCAAAATTAGCCTACTTTGACCGGCACACATATTAAGAAAAAGCTGTTGACTTTGATTGGATGTGTTATTTTAATATTTTTGAGTGGCAATTTTGTAATTTAAACCAACTTTTTGAGTGCAAAAGTGCAAAAGTGACAACTTTTTCTTTGCCATTTTGGGGCTGGCAGATTTAAGTGGGACGGACGAAAATGGCAAGTAGGCTAAAAATGCTGGGACGGAGGGAGTATTAGATAGACTATTCAATTCAAATATTTGGATTTAATTTATAATTTATCATTGTTGACGTGTCAAGGCAACTTGACAAGTCAACCGCAACATGAAATACTAACATCTTATTTATATTGACTTTATTGTCAAAACAATTCGACATTTTAACTACAATTTTAATCATACATATGAGGACTGACAAAATAATACATAACTTTCAGTATGTTTGTGCAACCTAAATCATTGAGTAGTTTTCTTAAAATTTATTTGTACTAATGTGTCTTGGTAAAAAAAATAAAATTGAGTAGGTCTTGTATGAGACCGTCTCACGAATCTTTTTTCGTGAGACGGGTTAACCCATAACTCACACTTAACAATTCATATGAAAATTTGTGGATATGAGTTCAATTCATGGGTAATAAGGAACTGTCTCACGGAAACTATCCGTGAGACAGTCTCATATAAGTTTTGTGAAAAGTATATATACAAAACCCCTTTATGTTAACTCAAATCCATACATACATTGTATTTTCTTAAATTGTTTTAGCCGTTTTAATTTTAATATTTGTTCACTCTTGAAGAAAGAGTAAGAGTCCTGTGTGGGCTAGTTCGATCCTGTGTGGATCTTGGTCGAAGATAGAACAACAACTTGTGTGAGGTTGTCTATCCTTTGTTAAATTGTTTGTAATAGCTAAACTGTGTAAACCAAGCAAGTTTAACAAAATCTCCTTGTGAAGGAGTAAAGTGGACGTAGAGGGATTACTCCACTCTCGAACCACTCTATATCGTTTGTCTGTTTTATCTGTTTATCCGTCTGCATATCTAAACTGTTGCATCTCTTATATCTGCCATACAACATTCAAATCGCTTTTGAAGACATTACTTTAAGGTTTTTCCGCTGCATTTAACTCTAGAAGTTCAAACAAGCTGCTTCTGTGAAGCAAGCTGTGAAGCTGAAAGCTCACCCTTGAACGTCTTACTCGATTTCGGAGTAAAAGTTTTAAAAGTTTTGAGTAGGTTTATTCCTCTCCCCTCTAAACCTATTGCTACTTGGGACCAACACTTCTTCTTATTCCATCTCCATTTTTACGCTTTCTCTGCTTCTTTTTCTTTTTTGACATGGTTCTTATTCACTATTGCTGCTTCTTCTTCTTCTTCTTCTTCTTCTTTTTCTCCCTCCTCCTTCTTAAATCCTAATTTTGCATCTTATTATATTTTATGTAATACTTTAAAGATAAAAACATATTACCTTAAATTATAAGCAGTAATACGTTAAAACTGAATATGTAATATCTTATACTATTAATACCTCAAAGGTAAATATGTAATACATCAAAGGTGCATATGTAATACCAAATATATAATAGCTACTATACTTTAAACATTAATACGTACCTCAAAGTTACATATATAATATCTTAAAGGTAAATATGTAATACTCAAAGGTGCATATGTACTACCAAATATTACCTCAAATGTGCATATGTAATACCTTATGCTTTAAGCCTAATACCTTAAAGGTAAATGTGCAACACCTTAAAAGTATACACGTAATACCTAAAGAGTATATATATAATACATATCACTAAATCAAATAATATGGGATCTAATGTGCGTGGGTACACACCAGCTCAGGTGTAGTCGCGCGTGTGGGCGCGTGGGTGCACATAGAGGCGGGGGAAAAAGCAAGAATGTGAAATCAGTGTTGGAGAAGTACTTAATTTTATCCAATTTCCCATTCTTTCCAAATTAGCTCAAGATGTGTTGATAATTCTTATCTCTACGGTTGCGTCGGAGTCCGCATTTAGCACTGGTGGATGTGTTCTTGATGCATTTAGGAGTTCATCGTCTCCTAAAATAGTTTTGGCGCTTGTTTGTGTTCAAGATTGGCTTCGAACAGATTCTAAGCCAATAAGTGTGGAGGAGGACTTGCGTGAAATTGAGCAACTTGATCAAGGTATTTTTAATTTAATTTAATTTAATTTTAGCTTAATTATTATTTTCCACTTTATTTCATTCTATATATTTGTTCTAATATTGCCAATATATAACAAAATATACTAATTTTGTTTTAATCTTTTTGTAGAATTGGTGAAAATGGAAGTAGAAACAACACAATTGTGGATGTTTGATGAAATCATCAACTTATGAGTAGCTTGATCAAGGTACCTATTAATTTTAGTTTACTTCTTATTTTCCACTTAATTTCATTTCTATATATTTGTTGTAATATTACTAATATATAACAAAATGTCCTAATTGTTTTAATCTTTTTGTAAATTTGGTGATAATCGAAGTAGAAACTGCAATTATGGATTTGTGATGAAATCAAGTTATGATTTTCATTTTCAAACAATAGTGTTCTATTTAGACTTTTTGTTTGTAGAAATCAAGTTATGATATTTGTAGAACTCGGGTTTGTTTGGTTTTGATGTTGGCATGGATTGATTTTAAATTTGAAAACCAAGTAAGCTTTTCTTCGGTTTTTAGTTCATGAGTTTTCTTTTTTCATTGCTTAGTGACATGATGAATTTTCATAAGCATATATTACAAGTTACTGTAAAATGGACAATTTTCATGTCAAGTAAGCTTTGAATATATTGCATTAAAAAAAATGGAAACCCAACTCGAAAACCCGAAACCCGAAATAACCCGACCCGATCCCACCCTTAACTGCTCATGTTGAGAACGATAGGAGATACATGTATAAAGATTGATGCATGAAATCGTAAATTTATATGAGATAGAGATATACTTGTATGGTTTGTGTAGTCCTTCAAGTGAACTTGTTGGTAATGCATTATTAATTGGATGATTCTCAAAGAGATATAGTAGATTGACAACTGATAATAGGTTTGCTATCACTCGAGAGAGGTTAGGAAATAATCGAAGGAATTCACGACTAGCAATAGATGGAAGTAGAAGGATGAATAATGAAAACATAGATGCAAGTTGATTCAGTTATAGTTAAATCATTACCCTAGGTCTTCTCATTCTTGAGGTCATGTTTAATTTTGTTTCTCTTGTTTTCATTTGATTTTCTATTTTAGATTTGATAGTTGAGTGAAGCAGATAATATTCCAAAGTCTCCATTTTTTCTTTGTAAAATATTATCAAAATCAACCAAATTTCAGTAATCAATCTACAATCCTTGTGAGTATGATATCTGAATTATTACGTGATAAACCTGTACACTTGCGGGAGCATCAAGTTTTTGGCGCCGTTGCTGGGGATTGACACGATTCATATTGATAATAAGTTGTTTTGATTGTAATTTGACATATTTATTTCTTTTTTTATTATTTAATTTGTTACTTTACTTTTGCAGGATCTTGCTCGTGTATGATACTGTGAAAAGATAAAGGCAAGGAACTAGAGCATTATAATCCTGAGAGTGGGCGATAGTGAAGACAAAATCGAAAAGAAAAAAGGAAGAAGAGAACTGAATCAGTTTTTGACATCACGGGGGATGAAAGGAATCTTAATGAATATATCAAACATTTTTATTAATATAAACATTCAAAGCAATATAAATTGTATTTTTAAATGATATATCATTACACTATGTTGGTCCCAAGTGGTTACAGAGGTTCAGGGAGGGTGAATGAACCTCTATCCTCTTCCGCTTTTTACCTCTCTTTCACTGCAACCTGCTGTAAGCTATCGCTGCTTACAGCAAGTTGTCAGTTAAGTGTTCTGCTTGCAACAAACTTGTTGCTACAGCCTAATACTCTCAGAGTTTTGCTCATCGGATATATTATTTGAAAGAGAGTTCAGCAAATAAAACAAGTCTTTTAACTATTTAAGTTAATTGACAAGTTAAAGAGTATGTACAAATAAGTCATATGAATGCATGCAACAAGATAATGAGAGATGTATACTGAAAGCAGTAAAATAAACACAAAGGTTTATAGAGGTTCGAAGGTGGTGTAAGCCTTCTACATCCTCTATTCTCCTTCACAAGGAGGATTTCCACTAGAACTTTAGATTTACAGGATTCTTCTCCTACTAAACACACTCTAAGGATTCTACACTAGCCTACTAAAGTTCTTACTCACTTCATAGGTTTCAACAACTAGACAGGATCCACACAGGATGTTGGCTTCAACAAGACCAAAACGCACAACAAGGATTTAATTCCTATCAACTGTGGACACCTAAATAAAACAACCTACACACACAACATATAAAAGGTTTATACAAATCTTCAACTGTGGTGCAACAAAAACACTCAAAATCTTCAATGGTAGAATGCTTTTGCTTCGGGTTGAGTGAGAGACTGAAAAGAGTTGGATATTTCTTTATGCTCTATAATTGGTGTAAGCTTGGAAGTTTAGAGTGCAATTTTCAAATTTTCAGTCCTCCTATCTTCTCAGTCTCACTCATTCCTCTTAAAGTTTCTGGAATGCGCCAGTTGAAAGGTGCACATTCCACACGTCTTCATTTAATCCCATTTCTTTTGCTGTTGTATCCTGACCGTTGATCCATTCACGCTCACGTATATTCCTTCTTGATTCAATCTAGACGCTCGTTGATCCATTCATGCTAACTTATATTCCTTCTTGATTCGATCTAAACGTTCAACATTCCTCTTCCATGATCTTCATGCTTTTCAAGGTACACCCAATTTAATGCGCACCTGAAAAAGTGGGAGACAAACTCCTCCTTATGTATCAGGGTCATTAATTGCGGCTGTCCTTTTCGTTGCAGGTTACAGGTGCTTGCTCAGGCCAGGTGGCGGCTCTTCATTCGCTCGTCGTCCTTATATTTGTCTTTTATGCTTCAGTCTGTCGCACACTGCACCTTCAACTGAAGTTGATATTTCCTCGTATCAGTAGAGAACATGCAACGGGTGTTGAATCCTTCGAGGTTGATCCCGCTGGACATGTCTCACTTCAGTTGCTGCAACTTCTTATGTATTGCTGCAACCAGACTTAATGCATCCAGAGCATGTAGTGTCCAATCATGCAGCATGCAACAAAGTTGTTCTCCTTCAGCTCTTCCAAGATTAGCTCGCTATATGCAGACTTCTTCAAACCATGTTGCATACAACTTGCAGCTTTGAAATACGGTGAAAGCCTTCAGGCAGACCTTTGCTATTTATTGAAACTAAAAACTAAGTGGGAAAATCTGTAAGAACATAGTAGGGTACAACAGGTTTTGTCTCATCAAAATAGTCCTCCCAGAAGGGTATTTGTTTTCCCTTCTTTACCTCATCCAACAGTTGTTGTTGCAGCGGCAGTTTTCCAGTCCTGAGCAGTTACTCATAATCTACCATTGTTGTTGAACAGTTAGGATATCCCTCGATAAAGACCCTTTTGCAGAGTAATTTGAAGTATCTCAAGAATCTTGAGATATTGTACAGCTTGATTTGCTCAAAGGTAGGATTCTTGCTTTTGTCTAGCGTCATCTTTGCAAAGAGATCCAGATTCCAGAGGTCGATATCCTTTATTGGCTTGAGATCGAGCAAAGACTTGGGGAGATTTGTTGAACTGATCCATCCTTGGAACCTCTTGTGGCGGAAACTTCTATAGCGCTGCATCCACCTGCTGCATTGCTTCAGATTTTCCTCACCCACATTAATGCCAAGTCTGCTGATCCACCGTTCCTCCTCCGCCTTCTTCTCGGCTTCTGCTTTCCTTGCAGCATAGAATTTCTCATCTCCCATCTTCAGCAAGGCTCATTTAGAAATCTTGTGCCTTTTTTAAGACGGTGAGTCTCCTCTGCTTCTGCTGCTCCGGCTTTTCTTCCTGCTTCTTGAAGAACCAGCTGCATCCTTTCTCCCAAACTCCTTGGACACAGTGTCCCCTGCAGTTCTGCTTGCAGCAGCTGCTCTTGCACCGCTAGCATCATCATCATCTTTCTTATGCTTTCTTTGCTGGGGTTGGAGACTTGTTCTTCTCTTCTTCTCCCGAGGACGCAACAAGTCCTCTTCATCATCCTCTAATTCCTCTGCATTATACCCTGATTATCCTCTTCCTTTGAAAGAGACAGACCCTGATTATACGATGCATCTAGTAAACAGATGTACCTCCAATTTATTAGGCTATTAAAAAACAAAATATTAAAATAAATTCTCAATTTCAATTCGTCATTATTATGGAATAGATAGATATATAGGATATTCAAACTTTAATACTAAATCATCTTATATATCATACATTATTTAATTGATATTATCATACCAGTATGCATATGTAAAAACATTGAGTAATGAGTCACCATTGGTACAATAAATTTGACTTGATGATACACTATATATAATTTTATAAGAATGTTTATAATTATAAAAAAATAAAAGCAGTATTGAAATATAACTAGTAGTTGTCATGTCACGGTCTAATATATAATACATATCAATTATTTGATAATACAATTTAATTACTTATTATCGTTAATTTTCAAGATAAAAAATTTAACAATTAAAAAACTTTACATTTATGTAACTATATATAAAAATTATAATTATTAAATTAATGCTATCCTATTTATTATATATATGTGTATATATATATCTCATTTTACAATTATATGTGGTTAATAACACTAAAATTATCAATTATGAATCAAAAAACCAAATCGCATTACTCAAATTAAAGATATATATGTATATATTAGAAACAATACATATAAAAATTGGAAATTTTACATAAAAACTTGATTCAAGCAGTGTCAGTTATATATTTTCAACCTTTTATTTCAAAATAAATTGAATCATAAAAACATTTTAACATCGAAAATTACAGATACTCCATCATGACTCTCACATAAATTCATTATTATATATAACACAATGTTGAACATTATAATTCAAGCACAACCCAAAATCTAAATATAGTAGTAGTGATGATGATGATGATGTCAAGTTAGAAACTTATAAGCAAATAATATAAATTATTATCTGAACGACCAAAATTCAAAAACATGCACTCTTATATAAATAGATATAAAAACCTAAGTTTATACTAAACATCAATATTTATTTTTGATTACATGATATTTTTATTTGTATACTTAATAATATGTTCATCATGATAATATATCGATAAAGAATATTGATAATCTTCATGAGATGTTGAATGATATTACTTATCTGAAATACAAATATCAATTCAAAAAATACTTAGGTTGACATATAATTTTATACTACACAAATTATATATATACACCTTTAATAATGTTACATTAATTTATGATATAAGATATTCCTAAACAAATTAATATTTATCATTGGTATCTATCTAGAGATGGCAGTGGGGCGGGGAATCCTCGTTCCCCGTGGGGATCCACCCCGAACGGGGGCTGGGATTCCCCGAAATATACCCCCGCGCGGGGGCGGGCCCCGGGGGCAATTTTCTCCCCGACTCGCGGGGCAGGACGGGGACAGGATCATACTCCCCGCCCCGCGGGGATCCCTACCCCGTTCCCCGCGGGGCCCCGCCAATTTATATATATTTTTTAATTAAATTATTATAAAATAAATAATATATTTTTATATACATATTAATAATAATACAAAACCCTTGTTCTCATCCTCTTCTAAATGCATTGAAGTATTGAAAAAATTAATGAAAATATAATAATATAATTTATCATTGTACTTTTAAGATACTATAATTAAATAATATACTATCTTTTATTCAAATTGAATAATTTTTTGGTGATTTTGTTGACATTTTAATTATATGTAATTTGTCGATTATTTTTATATATTAAAATATTATTTTTTATACATTAAAAAATTAAATAAAAAAACATTTTGTGGATGGGGTATCCCCGCGGGGTGGGGACGGGGAGGAAATTTTCCCGCTGGGGAAAAAAAATTCCCCGCAAAGTTGGCGGGGACAGGGATGGGGATTGCTCCCCGGCCCCACCCCACCCCGCCCCGCCCCGTTGCCATCCCTATATCTATCATTCAGTACTACAAGAATAAAGTCATCGAACAACGTAAAAATTTGAATATGGTGTTGTTTTTTTGCGTCATAAAAAATGTATTGACCCTTCCTTAAATTTGTTGTCAAGAAATTGTAATATTTTCTCATATGCGTCATGAAATTAAAATGGTGACGCTAAATTGACGCATGCATTTTTGAAGATTTACGGTGATCTAAATGAAGCTTTACTGACACTTTGTTTCAATTGTCATGGACTTTATGGACGTTTTTTATTATTGTGTAGAATGGATCATTCATAGGTTTATAAAAATAGGGCACACCTAAAAAGTATATATACAATATAATACACTAAGAATAGACCGACCGGTTAGGCCTTTAAGGCTTTTCTTAAAATTTGGGCCTAGTTTATTCTTTAAAAAGGTAGATTAAAACATTTTGGTCTAGTTCATTGATCAAATAGATCAAGCCGAGATGGGCTAACATAAGGCCGAACCATAGGTCCCCGTCTAGTAGGCAGTAGCTAGATCTATTCCCACCTCTAACCACCAACCACAAAATACAAATGCTCGATTCGAAATCATATTTTCGAAATTTCATGAATTTTAGATATTTATATATATGTAAATGTTCGTTTATCTTGCATTTTTGAATAATTAAGTTATAGTTTGGAGAAATAATGTCGCATTTTTCTAAATTATATCATATAATTAATGGTGTTCTATTTAATAATATTTCATAAATTTTTTTACTTTTATTTATCTTTATTATTCCCAAACACGTAATGTTTTTGTATGTGAGTAATGTCTTGGCAAAAAAATATCACATTTTACGAAAACAAGGTATTACAATAAGTATTACTTGACATGAGTTATATTAGTATGTGTTTTACATTTATAAATATGAGTTTTACAAATATATAGTGTCATTATGTTGTCACTCTTGGTCGAATCGTGTCTCATGGGAGTGAACATAGCATCGTGCTACGGTTCCATATGAGTTAAGAATTAATTATTATTTTTACCATTAACTTTTTGATTCTAACAATTTTACTCATTATCTTTTCGAGCAGGTGGTTTTAATTTTTTTTCTTTTGAAAAATAAAAAAATTGACTCAAATTCAACTCGAACAACCAAATCGGGCTTAATTCGCATGTAATTAGTACGTAACACCCTATATAGACATAAAACTAGAAAATTAATGGAGAAAATTATCAAAAAAATAAGTTAATGGGTAAAATTGTCAGAACAGACTAGTTACTGAGAAAAATAGTTTGAAAACTAAGGTGCGTGCTAATCACGTGCGAATTCAGCCCGCATCGGCTATTCGAGTTAAATTTGGGTTAAATTCATCGAATTTTCAGAAGATTAAGGGTAGAATCGCCAGCCCAAAAACATAATGAGTAAAAGTGATAAAATCGAAAAATTAATGGGTTAAAAGAGTAATTAAATCTATGAGTTAATGTATTGTCTAAACGAGTATAAATAGAGAGAAATGATAAATCCAAATATCTAGGTCAAGGAGGTATTATTTTATGTGCGGCGCTTCTACAAGAAAAGAAAAAAATTCACTTCCAATATAGATTTATATATTCCTTGTTAGAAATTCTATTTTAATTTCTTCTTTATCTCTTTAAATTGTGGTAGAAATTATCTAGAAATTATTAGTATAATTTTTTTTTGGCGTTCAAGAAAAAATCATTGGAGATCTCATTAATTCATTGGTATTTTATTCATTTTCCCTATTATTATATCTTAATCTATATGTTTTGTTAATGTTAATATAGGAACAATCTAAAGAAGTCAAATTCTATTTCATCTTTCGACGCCCGCTCCCAGGAAAGATCATTCTAGAAGGTGAATTATACTTTCCCCCTCTTTTATACCTAACAATCATGATTTTTTACAATTTACGTAAATGGTTTCATGTAAGGTGATGTGTTCAAATGAATTTCTTGATCCCCTCATTTTACCAATGATTAACTGTATATATAATGGTTTATAATTCTCTCGTATTAATCAATATCAAAACTACATGATGATTGAATTTGATTTGTATGTCTATTATGAGTTTATATCAAGGTTTTGGGAAACAAGACATACCATCTTCTTCAACTGTAAAATTATACACAAAAAACTGATTGTGTAGTCAAATTCAGAATTACTGAGTACATATCGAAATAAAATTTTGGTCCAAGGTGGTAGAAGGTTTAGAGGAGTGAATAAACCTTCTCAAATTTTTTGAAATTTTTACTCCAAATAATATAAGTCTCTGCAGTGAGCAGTAGGCTACAAAGTTTGCTGCTTCTGAAAGAGGTTACTGTTTTTGCACTAAGCTCGGGGACTTTAAAAAGAGTTTATGCATCGAAAAATACTTGTGAAATAATGGAGTTTTCTAAAAGTTATGATAGAATATAGTATGACGTGATGACAGTAAGATATGCAGCTCCCTGTTCAGTGAGGTGTGGAATTCTGACTGGATCGTACAAGATCTTTTGCGCATTCTGGTATACCGTTACACTGCGCCTTTCATTCCCTGCAAAATCATCCTTTGTCCTTTTTATTCTCTAGGTATCATCTTCTGGTTGACTCTTCCTTGATTGTTCCTACTGGTAACTCAGAGCACTGATTTAGAGATAATCGTTTTCAGAATGAAGTTGTTGCGTTGTCACTTAGTACAGTTGACTCGCTGATGTATGTAGTATGCTCTACTAGCTTGCTGTAGTGACTTTCATTTGCTCGCTGAAATCTTGTTTGTAGTATCCTTAGCTTACTGTAGTAACATTCATTCTTCATCCAGCAACTTTGACTTAAACTAAACTTTTACATAATAAATTATAAGTACAAGGTTACTACATCATATCTATTATATGTTTTGTTTTCATCAAAATCTATACATAATTCCTAACACAAAATAAATTAAAATTTGTTACAAAGTTACTTTTGCCAAATAAATTTTATCTCTCTAGTTGACAAACCTATACTTATTTTATTTATCGTTTAAAGTTGGTCAATATTGTTAGAAATTCCGAAAAAGCATAAAAATTTAAGGCCATAAGAGTTGACACTCTTTCTTTCTTGTCATATTTTTTCCGTGTCAGTTTTTTTTTTATGCCATTTTCATTTCTGAGTGTACATGGGTTGTAATAAAATATTCGGTTAAAAACATTTTCTCCTCGAGTTTACATTTTCTAGTATAAGTGTATAACTTTTGAAGTGTTGTATTTTTTCGTATGAACTCTAAATTTGATACGTTTTATGGTATTGAACAAATCATAGTCATACATATGTTCTAAATCAACAACTAGGATTTTGTCTGATATCGTAAAATGCATCAAATTAGAATTTCAAACGGCAAAATGCAACATTTCAAAAGTCATACCAAAAATCGGTATAGTTGGGATGAAAAATTGTTTTTAACCCTGAAATATATAGTGATTTTGTACTCTTGATGATATTTTTTTTACAAGTAAATAATTGCCTTTGATAATATGTGAGTATTTCATCTTGAATAGGGTTACAAGTTGAACTATTTTGATTCAAAAATAGCGAAGTGATGGCCAAAAGAATGCGCCTCAATAAAAAAAGAATTGAGAAAGGACAAGATTGTCAAGTCTTCTCAATCAAACCTTTCTACGACATGCTTCATACAAATTCTTACATTAACCCTACCACACTAAAGGTAATCAATTTAATTTAATTCTATACTTTTACGGCTTATATTTCAGATTTATCTACTTTGAGAATTTATGCTATTTCTATCGATTTAAGTTTTTTCTATAAATATGTCTATGATGACTATTATAGAAAATATATTATTTAGCAAAAAATTATTAATAAGTTCTTAACTTTTCAATTTGTCATTATGATGTGATGAATGGATATATAGGTCATTCAAACATTAATAAATCAAATATTATTTAAGTTTATATTCTCGAAGTAGTATAAATGGAAATATATATATATATATATATATATATATATATATATATATTAAGGGATGATGAGTCATTACTAAAATAAATTAGACATAATGAAAACATATATATTTTTTAAGAATGTTAAATTTGTTTAACAAATTTAAAGAGAAGTAGTATTGTAATATAATCTATTGACGATGAAAAAAAACAAAGTATTGCACAGAAATATCTTCATTGATATTATTATTAATGATGGCTATCACTCTGCATAATAGTAACAATGGAAAATTTTAAATTACATGCATTTATAATTAGGATGTAAGTTAATTGTTATTGTGTTTCGAACAATATTGCTAGACACAGTGTATGCACAATGTATGGTGCACACATGGACAATTTGCTTATCTGTATCATAATTTTTGCTAATGTGAAATATTATTTTGAGTCAAAAATGATATTTAATCAATATTTCAGATGGATGAATTATCAAAAGATGATGTAAAGAGAGAGACTAGATCAATTTGTAATCAAGCAGCTTTGATGGGAGATGGCAAATCTTTCCAAATCAAAATTGCAAAATGCTATGCCAACTATCTTTTTGCATTGGTATGTATATGTTATCATTCATTAATATAATAACTTATATATATGTTATTGTCTTCTATTTCATTTTCTAACTTTAAGTTAGAGATTATGGAAAATGCATGCATCAATGATTTACTTTTTTAAGAGAATTGGAATGATTTATGCAGACATCATGAGTTACTCTCCTATGTACCAGTTGCACGGATCTGATATCCGTGCAACTGGCCCGCCCAGCCCGCGCCTTTTTATTTTTTTCTCGTGTTTTGATCGTTACCTTCACGTTATGTTAGTGTTACCTTCGTGTTATGTTAGGGTTACCTTCGCGTTATATTAATGTGACCTCATCTCCAAATTTCATACCCTTAGTTTAAAACCACTGAACTAAAATAACACGAAGGTAATACTAATATAACATGAAGGTAATACTAACATAACATGAAAGTAACATTAACATAACATGAAGGTAAAAAATAATGTTAATCATACCTTCATGTTATGTTGGAGTGACCTTCACATTATGTTAGAGTTACCTTCATGTTATGTTAGACACGTTATGTTAGGGTTACCTTCATGTTATGTTAGACACTAACATAATATGAAAGTAACTCTAACATAACGTGAGGGTAAGATTGCCTGGAGCGAATCTTTGTGGATTTGAGTGCACCCACCAGGCGCGTGGGGGCGCGTGAAAACGCGCGTCATGCACGTGTGGCCGGTTGACTCTGGTGCATAGATCCTAAATCCATGCACCAGTTGCACAAAATATTTTGCCATACATCAATGAAGATTTATTATCTTAGTGATCATATATTATTGCAGAGGATTCCTCTTCGAATTGGGGCATTGCTTCCATTTTCAGATCTCAAGGCAACTTTGATATGCAATGGTAAAAGATATAGTATGAACTATATAGGGCAACGAAAGTTGAAAATGTTTGGATCTGGTTGGAGACAGTTCGTAGAAGAGCAAAAGTTGGTAGAGGGAGATTGTCTCAAATTCGAGATCAAAAAAAGTAGTGATAGAATACTTGAACTTAATGTAAACATCCTCAAATGCACGATGGTGAATGAAGGAATAAGGGGTTCTACAAGTAATGATCCTATTGACATTGAGTATGATGAGGAGGAGGATGACTGAGTTTTTTTTCCTTGATTTTTCCTTTTTGATTGATGTAATTGTCATATTTTTAAGCAATTTTTATGTAACTTACTTTACAAAATATAAATATAGCAATAAATTATTTGGTATCAATTTTGGTATGGACATTTGAGCACACAAATTTACTTACAAATATTAAAGATCAACAAAAGAAAAAAAAAATCTGATTTTACATAGACTATATTACACTCAACTTTAGTACACTTCAACAAAAACTAAAGACAAATAAATGAAGGCAATAAAACCACAAGTTGATAATATTAAATAACATAAACAAATAAAAAAAAAAAACCTCACCTCCTTATGTGAAAGCGCACGTTTCCTAGCTACTATTATACAAACAAACTAGTAGTATACTCGTGCACCATTGCAAAATATGTTTTATATATATATATATATATATATATATATATATGATAAGTGTCGTTTTAACTATAGTTTTGTAAATGTTTATGTGTTTATTTGAACATGTTTATGTATGTTTTATAGTGATTTAAATACTTTTGGTGTATTGGTTGCATTTGATGGTTTTGTGTTTAGTTTTGTGTTTTTAGTGTAAAAATCGCAAGTTTCAACTTACATACGCAATTGTGGAAGAAATGACATATCTCACGATCTAGAAATTCGAATTGGAAGATCTTAATTTTATTGAAAAGATAAGGAAGAGATCTACAACTTTGATATTAAAAACTTTTCCCAATTCATTCTCCAAGAAAGCAGAATATTAAGGAAAGACGGAAGTTGTACGTTTGGTTCTTCGTCATGACAGAGCTCTAGTATTTTGATCGTAACCTTCTTTAGAAGACTGATATTGAGGTGAAATTTGTGGCATTGGAAATCTAACTTCAAGACCTACAACTCTCATAAAGACCTCGAAGTCAAATTCGGTAATGTGCACCAGCGCACGGTCGTGTCTTGGGACACGATCGTGTCCCACTACGCAGAATTATCTCTTATGGTGCACGGTTGACCGTGTTCTGGAACACTGTCATGTCCAAGAGACTCCTATTTCGTCCCAAACTCGATTTTTGAGGTATCTCACACTTCTAAACCATTTAGGAGACTCCAAGATGCTATATATACTCAAATTCGTCCCAAATTCGAGAGGAGGACCATCATATTAGAGTAAGAATAACATCCATAGAGAGAAAACACATATTCTAAGAGCATCCGGAGAGGAGAAGAAGACTTCAAAGATTGAGGAATCAAGAGATTATCGTTCATATAGAGTTTCTCTTCATCTTTGTTTTATTGTTGGATTATTACAGTTTCATATGATATTTTCAATCTTGTCTATGAGTTTGTTAATATTTATGTCTGACTAGTTTTCCATAGGTTTCTAGGACTTGTTAGTAATCTGATTTGAATCTGATGGATCTTTGATTTCAATTCAATTTCTTGATTATTTATCCTATTGATGTGTTTATGGTTTGATTGCTTGTTTGATTATGTGACCACTAATCAAGCATGTTTGAGTAATTAAGTCAAAATTTGAGAGATGAGATTTAATTATGGAAGAGTAAACACATGACATGTAGGATGCATTAAATCGAGAGATTAATGACCTATGTGATGAGATTTTCAATTCTAGGTGCTTTTGGGAGTTGTTTTGCTTTATCAGATTGAGTAGAGATACCTCTGGTAGCATAATAATCAACCGGTTAACTGACTCGAGAGAGTTGTTAATTCGATATTTGTGATTGCTCATATAGGATAATTAATCATTGAATTTGATTGGTCAAGTGATATCATGATGAGAATTAGATGAAAGCATGTTCTAGAACCTGTCTCAATTATATTTATTTGTCTCCGTGTACTTATCTGTTTTTGTTTTAGTATAGTTTATTTGACATCTTTGATATTTAATAGCCTAGATAAACTTAGGGGTTGAATTTGGGTAATCGATTATTCCTAGATAATAGTCTTTGTGGGATCGACCTTGCTTACCGTGTTTACAATCTACATCGTACACTTGCGATAGTAGTCTAAAGAAATTGGTTAACAATATATATATATATGTATATATTATTTATATAATGTAATGATTATTATTTTTATATGTAAATATCAATACTTGTAATATATATATATATATATATATATATGTGTGTGTGTGTGTATTAGTACAAAGTTAGATATTTTAACATTAAATTTATGTTACTAAAAATAATTAGATTGTAAATATTAATATTTGAAATTCATAAAGTAATATACTAATGTATAGATTAAACAAATAAATTGAAAAATACATATTCGAAATATAAGATAAATAAAAATTACCAATTTGATCAAACTCGTGCACCCATTTAACAACTTAAAAATCCCAATAAATTAAATTTGATACCAGAAAGGGGAACGGAAAAAAGAAAAGCTTTTTGTGTCATAACATTAGAACATCCATATTAGTGGATTATTAGCACACCATTTTAGCGTGGGTCAACAGGCCAACACACTAATTAAAAACATCTATCTTTTAAAAACACATTTCTACATCAATTTAACACAAATTTACATCAATTCAACAAAAATACAATCATTACATGTGGGTCTCTTTATCTACTAATTTTTATGAGAAGGACTTGGGTGCCCCCGGGGTACGGATCCTGGATTTGTGTCCCCAACCCGACCCGAATCACATATATATAAGATATATACTATCTCACTTAGGTTCAAAGTTTCTCCTCTAACAAACTTGAGTGCCTCAAATGTGGTTGCTGAGGAGGTAGAAGTTTGCTCAATGTATCCTAGACTAGTATGCTTATCCATTCTTTGTTGGATATTTAAAAGAGTATCGAGGTCTTTTGAAGACTTGTTGAATGTGTTTGTAATGTTTAGTAAGTTTCTCTTCTCTCCTTCTAGCTCAGTGACTAGAAGCTTGAGCTTATCTTTGATTTTTCCAATGCTAGATCAGCAGAAAGGGAATGCTCGCCTCAAGAGTTGTTTGTTCTCTTATTAAGCTCCTTATGAGCTAAGTGTATCTGCTCAAAGTCACTCATGATCGAAATGATCATGTTCGGTCTCTCACTGTCCTTAGAAACATGAGTTTCAGGGGTTACCTCATCTTCACTGTCCTTGTCGTCTATGTTGGCCATCAAGCAGATGAGAGCTTCTTCTTCAGAGGTGTAGTTATCTGAGTCACTGTCTGAGGAAGTTTGTTCTTTTGGTTCCTCATTCTTAGTGCTTGCTGACTTAGCTGTCTCTGTCTCACTTATCAAGGCTCTCAGTTTCTGCTTCTCAATCCTTTTCTTCTCTCTTCTCTCTATCCTCTCCTTTTCAGGATATCTTTGGATAGGTGGATATGGATATTTTCTTGCATAGTGATCTGGTTTCCTACAGTTATAACACAATTCAGTGTCACTTATAATGTGTTGACTTTCTGTGCTTGCTTGTGCTTGAGGAGTCTGCTTCATTTTGTGGAAGTTAGTTCTTAAGTTGCTCTTGATGAACTTCTTGAACTTAGTAGCAGAGTCATGTCCTCCTCAGCATCTCCTTCATAGGTCACAGTCTGATTGTGTCTGCTGGCATTTCTAGTATCCTTGGATACTCTTATTGTCAATGCAGTAACCTTTGAGCTAGATTCCTCAGCCTCCTTCTTTCTTCGGTTTATATCAAATTCAAAAGCTTCAAAATCTGAGAATAGATCAAATGTGCTCATGGATTTAAGTTTATTGAGCTCTCATTGTTGTTGTCTTGTTGTCCCACTCTGCAGGTAGTGCATTCAACAATTTCATGCTCTCCTTCCTCTAGAGTAATGTTTGTCGAACGACTACAGCTCAATTACTATCGATGTGAATATTAGGTAAAGTTGTTCCAGAGTCTCACCAGGCTTCATTTCAAATAGCTCAAAATGTTGGGTTGTTGTAAAGACTTTGTTTTCTTTTGTCAGCTCAGTGCTCTTATATATCTGCTCCAACTTGCTCCTGATATCTTTGGCAGTTTTGCAAGTATTGACCTTACCAAAAGTATTTTTGTCCAATGTGATTAATAAGGCATTCTTGGCCACATTGTCAATGTTAGATCTTTTTCTTTCCTCCAATGTTCACTTCTCTCTGGGCTTCTCCAAGCCTAGTGGATGAGGAAGTAATCCAGCATCTATTCTATCTTCAACTGCATTTGCTACAGCTCTAGCAAATAGAGGGTTGACCTTTGTAATCACAGGTGGTCCTTCAGGACATACCACATCTCGTCATGCATGGCAGATAAATGTGCTTGCATTCTAATCTTCCAATCGTTATAGTCTTTTATGGAAAACATAGGTAGCTTATGATGTGACATATCCATGATGTGATAAAGAATGCATGATTTTTCCAAAAGAGAAAAAGGGATCAGGGATAATGACCAGTGCAAATTGCTTTTTAGTCCTACCTGTTCTAATACTACTTGTTGGTCCCAAGTCGTAGAAGGTTAAAAGGAGATTGGATAAACCTTCTCAAATTTTTAAACTTGTACTCCACAACAGATGTAAGTACCTGTTCTAAATCAGTAACCTTTCAAGCTTGCTGCTTTAGAAAGCTTGGTGTTAGGAAGTGACCTCTTAGGTACTTAAAGAGATTTATATGCAGCGAAAACACTTTAAAGTTATGACTTTTGGAAGTTGATTTGAGAGATACAGATATAGCAGGTAAAATATGCTTAAATGGGGTAAGCTTAAGAAAATAAAATGCAAGAAGATATACTTTCACGCCCCATTTTCGAAAAACGATAATTACAATAGAAATATTCAAATTTAACAGAGTATACGCAACATCTTTCTTTTAAAACATAGGTAGTCCAGCAAAAAAAACGGATTCTTAATTTTTGGAGTAATTAAAATTAACCAAATTAAATAAAATACTTCCAAAAGACAAGTAGATATATAAATATAAATATATGCCAAAATTATATACTAATAACGGAAGAGTATAGTTTTCGTTTACTGTCTCCACAGTTTAAACTTTTCAAAATAACATAGATAATTAGAGTCTGTGTGTATGCCGTCATTACATATATATGTATATACAAACAAAAGATTAGGCACCTCCACTCATCCTCTTCAACGCCTGCGATTTTCTGTAATTAAAAAAAAACACATAAGGGATGAGTGCATGAATTGACACTCAGTGGAGGTAAGAGCATAAAATAATACACATTAATACATTCCACAAATTAGGAAACATATAATACAAGAGTTTTCTTTAGATTTGCTTGGATCTTTTAAAAACCCAACGTGAACTGAGTCATATTTGAGACCCCTTGGGTATTTAACCTGCCATGAATTCTATGAATTTGGAGTTTTAACCTCACCATAAATTGGGTCATGCCCACCGAGAATTTGGGTTTATAACTCCCTCTGTGATTTGGGCTTTACCCACCGTGAATTCGAAGCTCCACTGTGATTATCATCATCGTTCAATCATCAATCATCGATTCTCATATAACATTCAACCATGAAAATGATAAACCGATAGTCAACATCCAAAACCATTAAGAAAACATTTACAATCATTCGATAACGTATATCATAATCACACGTAAACAAGTACAATTATGTCAACATATAAAAGTAGGAATTAACAAAGATTTTACCCCACCTTAATTGGGGTCATAGTGCAAAAATCATAACTTTCTAGGGTGAGAATGCATTAATAATTAAGTTTTAGGGGCTGAAATCAAAGTCCTTATAATTTAGGGGTCAAAGTATAAATTCTGCAAGTTCTAGGGGTCAATTTGGAATTTTATCAAAGCTCAGGGACTCATTGTGAAATTCTACAAACTTCGGGGACTGAAAAGTAAAAGCATGAAATACATGGGTTGAATTATGCAAAAAAATAGGAAAATTGCAATTTGGTCCCTAGTAATAATCAAATTTCCAAAAATCAAACCCTAACCCCCCGCCCCCCAACCTCTCCCCTGCCAGCTGCCACACACCCAAACACCACCACTGCCGGCGATTCTACACAACATAGCTCCACCACGCGGCGGCGCGCACACAAACCCACACACACACCACAACACACTCGCACACACACATGATCACACAGCAGCATGCACACACACCGATCTCACACACAGACATGACGCCGCACCCCACCACTCATACATGCACAGCACCGCTTTGAATGGCGGTGCTCAAACTCAGTGGGCAGAGAGAGAGAGACCGCTGGCCGGCAATGGCGTCGGCGGTGGTGCTAGATCGGCCGGTGAACTAAAAATTTAAGAGAAAATGGCCCACTTTAACACATTTTGTTAAATTTTTTCCCAAAATACCACAAAATTATAAGAGTTGCCCAAACTACCACATTCCTTATATTTTGTGACCAAAATACCATAAATTGTCCTTTAGTGTTATGACAACAATGACATGATGTGACTAAAGACTATGCTTTCAAAGTACTATTTGTACCATAAAGTAGATTTTTTTTTTGTCGTGTGTAATAAAGTGGATTCTCTTTTGTTAGTTACTATTTACCTGAATTCTTAATTCAAATACACTTCCCATTTTGGTTGAAACACATTTCACAATTCAGTAATTTCTCCCTTTCACTCCAAAATACTCACTTTTACTAAAAAAAATTCTGGAAAGTTTTATCATCCTCAGTAAAATATTAAGAAGATTTACGTCAAAAAACCGACAGGTAAGTACAAATTTGATACTCGAATTTATTTTCCATTAAAAAAACATGAAATTTTCCATCTTAAAGCAAAAGTGTGTATCATATTTTTCCACGCAAAAAACATGAATTTTCACCTTACACGAAAATGTCGCGAAAATTTTAAGGCACTACACGAAAATCATAAGGCATTACACGAAAATGATGTGTTCCGCAGAATTCCTGGATGTTCTTTCTTACACGAAAATGTGTAGGCGCTACACGAAAATATTTACTCGTACACAAAAATGATGTCCAGTCTCAAACTTTCTGGATGTTCTCTCTCACACGAAAATGTTTAGGCACTACACGAAAATCATCGCAATGCTTACACGAAAATTTGGCAGATTTGTAGTTGCATGAAGTAATTCCTGTTTCATTTTTTGACAATTGAAAGATGAGTTTCTTCTCTGTTATGGTTTGGTTTGGTGGATATTAGGAAGGGTTAGAGTACAAAAGTGGTTCAAGACAGGTGATTCAACTTCGAAGAGTATATTATCAAGATTTATTTGAATCAATTGATGAAGTTGTGCGCGCTGATGATCAGTGGTGGGGATATGTCATCCATTCAATTGTGGAGGATGAGGGTAAGGTGAAAAGAATCAAAATCAGGAATGATTCAGATCTTACTAGAGTATTGTCTGTGATCGATGATGTTCTTGTTGTTTTTGTTACCTTAAAAAATAGAAATGTGGGAGACTTTGGTCAGAGTAACGACACAGGTGGTCCTTCATTTAATGTTGGATCATCGTACCAATAACAAGTATGTGGAGATTATTCAAATATTCCAAGTGGGCTGCAAAACGATCAAGCATTTGAAGCCAAATGGAGTATACCGAATGAAAATGATCAGTGGGGACATTCTGTGAGACAATCTAATGATCATTGGCGGTCTTGGCCATCATCTAGTGGTAGGGTTGATTGTACAATGGATTGGGGAATGGATGACCTTGACTTAAATACGTCTCCAATAAATTGTGCCCAAGAGAAAGTACCACAGAAACAAGATTTTCATGAACATGCATATTGTCATAGTGGATTTCATGATGGTACACATAAAAGTGTTATATTTATGAATGAAATACATATATTTCATATTTCTGAATAATATATTACATTTTAATTGATGTCAAATTACTTGTGCAGATGTGAACAACGAGCAAGTTGGTACAGGTGATGCCGATCAAGGTGCGGATAATGATTTTGTGCTAGATAATGAGGATGCGGTGTTGTTGGACTAGGAGCAACTCCAGGAGCATGAGTCATTTATGACATACATTGGGATGCGGAACCCTGATAATGTTGACGATACCTCTGAGGCACACTTTCAACCAGAAGGCAGTCACAGGGTTCCCTGTAATGTTCATGGTTCGGCCTCTACGTCAAGTTATGCTCGGGAGTGGTTTATCCCTGAGATTCCCTCTTTGGATCCATCTGTTTATTCAGATTCTGGTGCTCGTGAGTTTACAACAGAAACGCTTCAGAAAGGATCTACTTTTGGCTCCAAACTGGAGTTGAAGAAAGCAGATGGTATGTACCATATTGAAAATCAGGTTGCATACAGTGTGGACCATTCTGATAAGTATCGTTGGTTTTTGAAGTGTGTCAAGAAAAACTGTCCCTTCGTGATGAATGCTTCTGAAAAATATGGGATTTGGTGCATTTCCAAAATTGTTATCCCACATCTGTGTTCGTCGGAGTTGAACAGTGGTGACCCACGACACCCTACTTCTACTTTGATATGTGAGTGCTTTGTCGATGCACTACGAAAAGAGAATTCCAAAGTCACTCCTCGTGACATCATTCAGGAAATGAATGTTCGTCATGGTTTACAGGTGTCGTACAAATTGGCATTGAAGGCAAGACGACATGCCGTGATTAGGGCTTATGGGGATCCTAACTTGTCGTTTTCTATGCTTCCATCTTACTTGGAGGTTTTGAAGACTGCGAATCTGGGGACATACACAGCATTGGAAAAACACAGTGATGGGAAATTCAAATATGTTTTCTATGCATTAGCTGCATTTATACAGGGATTTCAGGGTTATTCAAGACCTGTCATAGTCGTCGATGGTTGTCATCTCAAAGGGCAGTATAAAGGTATTGGGTTTGTGGTTGTGACAAAAGATAAGAATGATCAGATTTTCCCGTTGGCAATTGGTATAGGTAATATTGAGAATGATGCATCCTGGAGTTGGTTCTTGATTAATGTGAGAGAAGCATTTGGAGCCCCTACCCAACTTTTTATCGTTTCAGATCAACATGTGAACATCACGAATGCCGTTGCACAAGTGTTCCCTGAGACATCACACGGTTTATGTTGTTACCATTTGCAGAAAAATTTGGCCAAGTATGGGAAGCATTTAGTTGGCCTCTTTAATAGGGCCGCATACTGTTATTATCATCTCAATGAGTCGATAAGTACGTCACTTTATTATGGTCTGATTTTTTATATTCTCATCATGAACTTGTATAATCTATAGGTATATAAGCACTTTGGTGAACTCCAAAATTACTGGTGCTATTGATGCTTTAAAAATGGCTGGTGAAGACAGATGGTCTCGTGTCAAGTGCCCTGTTCGTAGGTTTAACTTAATGACGTATAATGCAGCTGAGTCATGGAATGAGAGGTTAGTTTGGGCCAGAAAGCTACATGTTTGTTCATTTCTTGAGTGTGCTAGACGCATTACAGAGAAGTGGTTCTATGAACGACGAAACCACTGCAAACGAGTGAGATAACACACTGAAAGGCTGTCCATGAGAGGTTGCAAGATGCAATGAAACTAGAGCGTTCAATGCAGGTGGATAAGCTTGGACGGGTCAAGTTCAAGATCACCACTGATAATAAGAATTTTACAGTCGACCTTTCAGACCGTTCATGCACTTGCCAGGTTTTCCAGCTTGACTTGATTCCATATTCGCATGCATGTGTAGTGATCAGGTAAATTTTTAACACCTATGACAGATCATGTGTCAAGATTTGTAACTACTTGTACACTTATACTGCCCCATTGTTTATTGATTAGCTATACGAAGGAGCCCGTCATGAGGTACGTTCATGAGCTTTATTGGACCTCCGCATTGAGAGGTATGTGGGGCGGTGAGGTTCTTCTTGTGCCTGACCCAGCTGATTGGGTTATCTCTGATGAGACCCGTAGATTTATCTGTCTAGCCCCTGATAAACCAAAGCAAGTTGGACGCCCAAAGGGTAAACAAATTCCTTCATCTGTCGAGGGTTCTAGATCAAGACACAGTACTATGCCAGTCTATGGTTCAACCGACCAAATCACTCCCCAAGCTCACACCGAACAGGTAAGATAAAGGAAAAAGAAGAAGTGCTCTATTTGTGGCTCAAAAAGTCACACAAAGAGAAAGTGGCCGATATACATCGAAGTTCAGCGCTTTCTTGAAGATGAGGAGTAAGGAGTACAATTTGAGTGATTAGTTGATTGTTTGTCGTTTTAACATTTCTTCGTTTAAACTTTTGAAAAATGAGTCTGTGAGCCACCATGTAACATAATCATTTCGTGCCAGTTCTACAAAAAAAAAATATAAACATGTAACAGTAGAAGTTCAACCAAAATCAATAAAAACAAGTGTCTATGACATATTATCTGCCTCTATGGTGTCCTCATCCATAGAAAATATATACATCTGTACAGGCACCAATCGTCTAATGGCAAATATGCCTTCAGCCATCTCAGTCATGAAGCTCTCAATCGACTTCAACGCGTAGATGCCATAGCTGGACCGGTCCTCCTGCACGTAACACAAGTGTGGAGGGACACTCTGACATCGAAACTCCAGTGGGCTATACGCATGATGCTCTATCACTTCGTGCCAGCCTGAGTGGTCCAGAAGTCGAGGTAAAATCCGACGAATTAGCAGTGTCTATCGCACTCGAAGCGCCATGACATCCCATTCCAAGTGTGTCAGAGGTTGTCTATGAGTGTAAGTGACTTGTCGTTCAAGACAATAATGACAGCAACTCAGTGTTCATCCAGATAAAGCACGGTGAACAACTGTGAGAATTCAAAGCGTACAATATAGAACAATCATTGTATATACAATGGGAATTCAAATAACTTTGATATTTTAAAAATGACAATCACTTGCCTGATGAATTAGATTCCACAGATTCTGCTTTGTCCACTTATTTGTCTGACCATGTACGAATGGCATCAAACGATTGAGTTCAACCAGATCGAATTCCTCACTATCATCCCCTGGATAAAAGGTGTTTGGCGGATCTGCGATATGCTTCTTCTTCCAAATGTCCTTGCATATCTCCTAAAAATATATAAAAAATAAGTGTCACGAATATTCAACTTAGGTTTTCATGGTATGAATATCAGAATATGACCAAACTTACATTAAATTGAACTGATAATACTTGGCCGAATCTGAAGACATGTTGTGTGATCTGAAGACCTATGAATCGTGCGATGGATTGGATGATACCAAGGTAGGCCTCGATCGCTTGAAAGCATTTTAGCATTTGAATAAATAAGATAAATCGAGTTACAAAATAAACTTGATATTGAACAAGAAATCACATACCATGATATCCAGATATCCATGGGGGTCGATAATCGGTTCAAAGAACTCTGGGCCGACTGCATAACTTATCCCTATGTTACGCCTGCATAAAAATGTTAATTAAGAATGAAGTCCAATCATACAGCTATAAAATGGAAAAAATGATTTAAAATACACGAAAAAAGTATTTACTTATCAGCACGATCTCCGAGCTGCATCCACGCTTCGAAGTCATCCCAGCCACTCAGATCCCTACGCATCGTCCTGCTTCCGCTCCTGTATCCCAAATATCTGCATCAGAAGGCGGCTGTGGCTGGACATCGTGCACAGATGGAGACACGGGTTTCTCAACGATGTAACTCGTACCGGCATTGCAAATGTTCGGTGTGTGGAAGCCGCGGCCTGACTGCCCCTGATCGAAGGATCCCAAAGGGGGCTGATTGTCCTGGGCAAATGGAGTGTATGGCACAATAGGCATAAATGGAGCGTCTGTAGTAGGCTGCTTTGATGGCGCATCTGCGGTCCAACTATCCCATGGCCGACCCGATTCAGGCTCATACTGTGGACGTGGGCCATCTCCAAAGTATCCACGAAGCTGCTCAACGATCATTTCAGGCATGCCAGACTCCATACGATCAAACCTCTCATCCAAATGATCAATCCTATGATCGAGATGATCAATCTTGCCACCGAGAAACATCTGCATCTGGTCAAAGCGTCTATCGATGGGCAGGGACAATTGTGATAACAAATTCGTAAAAGGTGCACTGAAGTCCTGGTGTGGTGGATCGGGTGCATAATGGGGGTTGTGATGCGTCGGCTCCGCCCGACCGAATCCGCTGGCCTCAAAATGTTGTTCGGGCATGCCAGGATCATGGAATTCCTGCTGATGGAATCCCTGTGAAGTATGATGTGGATGAGCTCCCTGTGCCTTGTCGGAAGATGAAGAAGAAACAACCCGGGCACGTCTGCGGCTCCTAGAAGGAGGTACAACTGGATCAGGACCTGCAGTAGAGGTCCTCGTGCGTCTAGTAGGGACGGGGTCAGCAGGAGCATCGACATCTCGAGATGTTGGATGCCGAGATGGTCCAACATGTACACCCCATGTCCTCCATCCACGATCACGACCAACTGGTTGCACACCCTCTGAGAGGTCATGCTCCATATACGCCCAAAATGGATGATTCACCTTATCAAGAGTCGGCTCGAGAGTCTCCAAACAAGGTATCTAGCATGCACAAGAAATACTAATTAACAAAACTTTACTATAAATCATGTTTTCAATAAATGTACTCGATAAAGACTCACATGAGCAGTAAGTGTCTATGATACGTCTGTGGTGGATTTCATGGTGGACTATCTAAGGCATCGAGGAAACTGGTGCCCAGTATCCAGGCGACGACCAGCAAACGTCCCCGTACAAGGTATCGCCTCATACGCCCATATCTACAAATGGTACATATGTGATATTAGAATTCTAATTCCTTCTAAAATATATATATTCACAAAATATATTTATTTTTAACTCACCAGTAAGACAACGGAGAATCCATAAAAGTGATAGGTGTAAGTCCTGCTCCGTCTCTGTGGAATAGATCGAGGTAACTGCGCCATATGACTCAACAGGGTCAGATAGGAGAATTTCCCCCATGGGAAGCTCTCCCAAGCGTCAGTACGGTCAATGAGGCTCCATACCCACGTTTCGACAATGGTCTTCATTATGTCCACTCCAAGCACGATACAGTAGAGGATCAGAATCTTCGCAACATTCATGGAGTCTACACGGCTGCGATAGAACTCCCCTCCAACAAATCTGGCTCGGAGGTCTGAAATGGTGATACTCCCAACACCGGATGGCACTAGACGGTCGTACAACCCACCTGACCTTAAATCATGTACCCCAGATGGGTTGAAGTCCGAGTCTCCAAACCTCAACCCCATAACAAGAAAAAACTCTTGTCTGGAGAAACGACAAAATCTACTGGTCCCATAAGAAACCAACAGTCACCTAGTAATGCATCACTCCGTCAAACCTCCCGACTCATCAGATAATGTAGAAACACCTTACACGACTCTGTATCCATTTGCCACCGTAAGAAGTGATCGAAACATCTGTCCATGAAATCATGGACACAATCTCCATCCACCTCCGATAGATCCCTCCATATCTCGTGAATAATAGTAAGTCGCGTATATTCGTTGATATATGTGAACTGGCTTTGAAAATGTGGTCGGACCCACTCCCAGTCGCCCTATATTTATTGAAAATATATGCTCGTTAAAGATTTTGGTATTGGGGAATTGTCGTGACATGAATTTTCCTGAATTTTCGTGAGTGACATGCATTTTCGTGAATTTTTGTGACTTCGGCATTTTCGTGACAAGAATTTTCGTGTATTTTCATGACATGCATTTTCGTGAATTTCCATGCTTGCATTTTCGTGACATGCACTTTGGTGAATTATCGTGACGGGTGCATTTTCGTGAATTTTCGTAACAAGAATTTTCGTGGATTTTCGTGACATGCATTTTCGTGAATTTTCGTGACATGCATTTTTGTGATATGCACTTTGGTGAATTATCGTGACTCCTGCATTTTCGTGCCAAGAATTTTCGTGGATTTTCATGACATGCATTTTCGTGACTTATGCATTTTCCTGTATCCCTAGTTTCATGAACATTTTCGTGTATGGAAGAATTTTCGTGAAATTTTCGTGTATGGAAGAATTTTCGTGTATGCAAAAACGCAGAAACACAGTTTCCTAAACCTAATTTCAGGAACTATATCCTATAAATCTAAGCACATATGAGTATTTTCGTGAATTCCAAGCAGTTTTGAAGCACAAATATTCAACCAAAAACAGAGATAAACATCGTTTCAAGCACATATCAACGAATATGGAGAGAGGGGGAAGTTTACTAACCTCCATGCATTCAACGAAATATCCACACAAAAGGAAGATGACGAATATCCACGAAATGTGTACTCCAAACCAAACCATGAATTTTAGGGATTTTCTTCTCTAGTCTCTAATTTTCGCAATGTTTTTTACTGTCTTTTCGTGAGAGAGGTTGTGATTTTACTGTATTTTCGTGTTTCAAATTATCTTATTTACTGCCCCAATAAAGCTCATTTACTGCTCCAATGAATGGCCAATAATGACAGTCACCAATCAACTTTTACACTTTTTAACTTGACTTTGATAGGGACCCCACCTTTTTGAATAGTCAAATGTGATATTTTGGGCACATATTATAATAAATGTGGTATTTAGGTCAAACACTAAAATAATGTGATATTTTGGGCCTAAATTTTAAGAAAGGTGGTATATTAGACCTGGTTCCCAAAATTTAATAAATTTTTTACCCTTCTTCCCCCAAGCTTGTTTGCTTCAAACCCCAACCTTTCCACTTTTAGGATGAGAACAAAGAAAACGTGAGATATTTCCTACATCTATAATACATATATTAGATATAGATATATGTCATTTTGGATCACACAGGATGTGGGCCTTACTGATGGGCTTCCAAATAAAAAAAATGAATTAGGCTTGAAAAATAATATAGACTTGGGCTTATTATATAACAAAAAGGAAATGGCCTCAAGGAATCAACTTCCATAAAGGATAAAAAAAAAAAACAATAACAGCTTAGGCTTGGAAAAAAATTTCTACCCCTAGATTATTACTTAAACAAATTTTTCGGGTGTTACATATATAGTGGTTCAAGGGTGGAGTAATCTCTTTACATACACTCTATTATTTTCTCCAGAGGAACTTTGTTAAGAAAGATTTATTTACACATCCTAGCTATTACAATCTACAAAACAACGAAGTAGTCAGCTTCCACACAGGTTGCTGCACTACAGACCAATACCCACACCGAATCGAGCTAGCCCGCACAGGATTCTTACTCTTTCTAAAAGAGTGTAAGACACTAGCAGGTATAGCAACATCTGCTAGGTACTCCTAACACAATCTAAAAGATTAAAGATAAAAGGTTTTCTTCAACGCGCGGTGCAACAATCTTGAACAGGTTTAGACCGAAAGGTAGCTGGCTTGCTGTTTTATATTGAGTGACTGAACTTTGGAATAGCTTGAATGTGTATGCTTGTAAGCTTGCTTGAGTGTTGTAGATTGGTTCAGTAGTTCGTTCTGTTGCACTCAATCTTCCATTTATAGATGGAAAATCTACCCGTTGAAGTGTACTAGGTTCCATGCATTTAATGCGCCAATTCTTAGGTACAGTTCTGCTAATCTTCATAGTACCATGTATTTAATGCGCTGCAACAAACTTGTCCTTGTGCCTTGTCTTGTTGTCTTCATTTGATTGGCTCAAATCCTGATTGTTCTTACTGGTAACATAGCGAGTTTATGATTTTAAAGCGATCCTTTGTGTACGAGGTTGTTGTTACTCCCTTTTATCGAGATATGCTTGATAGTGACCTTTAAGGCAGTGTGCAACGACCTTTGCTCAAAGAGGAGAAAATCGGAAGATAAAGAAAATAGGGAAATAATAGGGCAAAGAAAATAGGGATTTCAAAAATAAATTATAGATATGTAATTTCTAACATATAATAGGGAAATTATAAATTTTATAGTTTCTAACATAGAGGTTTCGAAAATAAATTAGGGATTTTGAAAATAAATTAAAGATTTTCAATTGAAATTAGGTGTGTGAAATAAAAATTATGGATTATAGAACATATTCTATAATTGTTGCAACCCTAAAATCTTTTTCTAGATATTCAAATTAGTTCATGATGTGTTTATTTTAGTTGTTCAGCTACAAAAATAAAATTCATCCATAATTGCCTATTCTTATTGTCCAACTCGTCTATACTCAACAAAATTGAGGAAGAATGTCGAGGTTTAAAGAATTTTAAAGTATGAATCCTATTTATTTTCTCTAAACTTAACATAAAATGAAATAATACACTCAGAAGTATTAGGTGTGTCTCGCACGTGATTTCATTTGATCAAAAATTGTGTTATAATGATCTTATATGGTTGTTTGCAACTCACACAAAGATGAGATGACTAGTTGCAATCGAAAAAATTTAGATATAGCTAACTGCAAAAACATGTATAGTTTGGATGGTTATTTGTAATTAGCTCTTTAATCAAATCAAGAAAAAACACATAAAATAGCAAGGCTGCTTTTTACCATATGACATCCCAAGCAAGATAAAGGTATTATCTAAACCTTGTACACCAATCCCTATAGGCCGGTGGAGCATGTAATTTGATCTTTTTTCAATTTCAAAGGGATAGTTATTCACATCAATTATCCTGTTAAGGTTCGTAGTAACTATTACAGTGACCTGCATAATTAAAGCAAAAGGAAATAAATATTCATACAAAAATCACAAGCATTTGCATGTTAGGCTTACATGCAGGGACGGATTTAGGGGGCGCGGGGGCCGTCGCCCCCCTTGGATTTTTATAAAATTTCAATTTATATATAGACTTTGTTATTTAGATATTTAACTTTAAAGAGTTCGCCTCTTGATTTCTAAAATTTCGCCCCCCCCCCCAAGTTGTAATTATAAATATGTTAAATAGATAAGTTAAATAGATTTGCAACTTATGAGATACAATTTTAGCCCAAATGCCCAAACTATAAGTCCAATTTATTTATAATACCTCATAACTTATAATTTTGAAGTCCATCTATTAAAAAGGGATAAAGGGAGAAGAGAACAGATTATGACAACTTGTCAAATTCAAATTCTCTATCTCAATTCTCAATTCAATAATCATTTTGGGTGCACATGATCTATCATTCGAGTAAAATTCAATATATTTTCAGAATTTCAAGTCAAAAGGTGAGTTAGAATTTTGAATTCATATTTTATATCACTTACAAATGTGTTATTCTAATTTAGATGAATTCATGATCATGAATGATGATTTTCAATAGATTCTATTATTGATGATTTTGATTTCTTGAAATATCGCAGAGTACAATTCAAGATGTCGAACTTAGAAAAATAGAATGATGATTTATCTTTTGTATAGACTTTATGATATATTGTAGAAGAAACGTATTTTATCAAATTATGAATGTCTATTAACTTACTTCTTTTCAATAACACTATATTTTAGTATTATATATTCATGAACTTTAAATTGGGAACATTTTTTGAATAACACTAAGATTTCTGTCCCCTTAAAACAAAATCCTGGATTCATCCGTGCTTGCATGAACTGAGAAGGTAATTGAAACGCATAGTCAAATGTACCTCAACCAATTTGTCAAAGTCAAAATATCGGTTTTAAGAACCTGTGCTGCCAACAAGCCTTGTTGGTTGAGATTCCATGAGAACACCCTTGAAAAACCAAGACAAATAAATTTAGAAAAATAAATAATAATCCTATATAAGTCAAGAGGAGGTCTTGTGTGAGACCGTCTCACGGGTCAACCCATAACCCAAAATTAGTAAATCATATGAAAATGTTTGGATATGGGTTAAATTCATATGAAAATGTCTGGATATGGCTCCTCTCATGGTCGCGGGCAATCTAGCGGGCGTGGGCACTCACATGACCGTGGCTCCACTTTTGGACGTGGCCAGCATTCGAACTCTCGTGGTTCTTCTTTAGGACTTCAGAGTGGTGGCACTGGTTCGAACAATGGGGGGCGCAGACCTTATATTCCTCGTTGTCAAATCTGTTGCGGGGAGCATTATGCAGACAAATGTCCCCAGTTTCTTAATGCTCGACAGGCTATTTCCTCGGCAAACTTGGCTCAGGCATTCACATCATCCTGCAATGTTTCAGACTCCACTCCCAACTGGTATCTTGATTCGGGCGCTTCTGCTCATATGACTAATCAGTCTACCACACTGGATTCTTACGAGCCTTATTCTGGTAACGGTTCTGTCATTGTTGGTAATGGCAATGCTTTAAATATCTCGCATATTGGTTCTCGTAAATTGTCTGCAGATGTTCAGTTATTGGATGTTTTGGTGGTGCCTCATATCACTAAAAATATTTTATCCATCAGTAAACTAACCTCTGATTTTCCTGTTGATGTCATATTTTCTAATAAGTTCTTTACGATTCAGAACCGGGTGACAAAGAAAATTCTGGCTCAGGGAAGGTGTGATAAGGGCCATTACTTACTTGATAAGGGGGTTCCGGCCTTGGTGGCAGCAGTCCGGAACAAAGTATTGAAGGCTAGTTTTGATTTGTGGCATTTACGCCTCTGGCATGTTCTTTTTTCCATTATTTCGTTATTAAATAAACTTGGTCATTTATCTGTTACTTCAGTATTGCCAAGTCCTAGTGTTTGCTCTTCTTGCCAGTTAGCAAAGAGCAAGAAACTTTCGTTTCAGTTGAATAAAAAACGCGCTGACAATGTTCTTGATTTAATACATTGTGATTTATGGGGTCCTGCACCTGTTACCACTTCTGATGGCTTTCGTTATTACGTTGTTTTTGTGGATGATTTCTCTCGTTTTTCATGGATTTATCCGTTATGTGCTAAGAATGAGTTTTATGATGTTCTGGTTCATTTTCATGTCTTTGTCTGCACTCAGTTTTCCCGTAAAATCAAGATTTTTCAGAGCGATGGTGGAACTGAATTTGTGAACTCGAAAGTACGTGATTTTATGAACTTAAATGGAATTCATCACAGGCTTTCTTGTCCCTACACGCCTCAGCAAAATGGTAGGGCTGAACGTAAGCACTGTCACATATCTGAAACTGGATTATCTATGTTATTTCATGCTCATGCTCCTGCATCTCTGTGGTTCGATGCTTTTGCTACTGCTATTTTTGTCATTAACAGGTTGTCTTCACCACTTCTGCATGATACTTCTCCTTTTCAGCTTCTATTTGGCTATGTTCCGAATTATGCCACCTTTAAACCATTTGGGTGTCGTGTGTTTCCTTATCTTCGAGACTATGCTGCTAATAAACTGGAACCTCACAGTCGTCCTTGCATCTTCTTGGGTTATAGCAGCATCTACAAGGGTTTCCGTTGTTATGATCCCGACTCATCTAGAGTCTTCACCACTCGCCATGCCCAATTTGACAAACAGTGTTTTCCATTCTATCGGACTCCGACCACAACTCCAATTTCAGATTTGGACCTCTCTACTTTTTTGGATGCTATGGACTACCCCTTGCCAGCTACTGTTCAACCCAACCGGCCTGTTTCAACGCCCATGCGTGCTCTTTCTCCTGCCACTGCACCTGTGTGCAATAATCCCGGACGATCCAGCCGAGTTCCAGTCCATTTCACCGCCTACTCCAGCCCAGGACCAACATCCGATTATGCCTGGTCCAGGCCCTGCCGAGGCCCCTCTACCAGTCCCGGCTCCTGCTGTAGTCCCGACTTTTGCCGCACCACCTCCCAGGCCTCATCCTATGGTCACCAGGGCACAGGCTGGCATCTTTAAGCCTCGTTACCCTGTTGACTTGACGATCATTGCTCTTCTATCTGCACTTGTTGCCACTTCTGAGCCTCGTGGTTTCAAGTCTGCTGCAAAGCATCCCGAGTGGTTTACTAATATGCAAGATGAAATTGACGCCCTTTATTCGAACAACACCTGGAATTTGGTGCCACGCCCCTCTGGCACAAACATTGTTGGTTCAAAATGGGTTTTTCGTACGAAGTTTCATGCTGATGGCTCCATTGAGCGTCATAAAGCTCGTCTCGTTGCTCAGGGCTTTACACAGATTCCCGGCACTGACTTCCATCATACCTTCAGTCCGATTGTTAAGGCTGCTACCGTCAGGATTATCTTGTCTCTCTCTGTTCAGCACAGTTGGCCTCTTCATCAGCTTGACGTCAAGAATGCATTTCTTCACGGCGTTCTTGACAAACCCGTATTTATGGCACAACCTCCTGGTTTTGTTGATCCACGGTTTCTTGATCATGTTTGTAAGCTGAAGAATGCTATATATGGTCTTCGTCAAGCTCCTCTTGCCTGGTTCCAGAGGTTCTGCACGTTTTTATCGAGCCTTGGTTTTCTTCAGAGTCGCTATGACTCTTCTCTCTTTCATTTCCACAAAGGTACCTCTATCATTCATTTGTTGTTGTATGTGGATGACATTATCATTACAGGTAATGACCCTTCTCTGCTGCAAAGTTTTATCTATCGTATAAATCGTGAATTTGCCATTAAGGACCTTGGTCGTCTTAATTACTTTCTTGGGCTTGAAATCTCGTATACTTCCAATGGTCTATTCGTTGGGCAGGCGAAGTATGCACATGACATACTTGAACGTGCTGCTAAGCTCGTTTCCACCCCTTTGGCGGCAGGAGAATCACTTCTTAGTGACGGCTCTCCGTTTCGTGATCCTACTTTGTACATGTCTCTTGTTGGAGCTCTCCAATATTTAACTATTACTCGTCCGGATCTTTCCTATGCAGTCAGCTCGGTCAGTCAATTCCTTCACTCGCCTACGGATGATCATTTTCTGGCAGTGAAGAGGATTTTTCGCTATGTCAAGGGTACTGTGCACTATGGTCTTTCTTTCAAAAGGAATCCTGATTTTTCCATCTTAGGTTATTCAAATGCTGACTGGGCTCTTTGTATTGAGACCTGTCGTTCCACATATGGGTACTCTATCTTTCTTGGGGGAAATCTTGTTTCTTGGATTGCCAAGAAACTACCCACTGTTGCTCGTTCCAGTTGTGAGTCCGAATATCATGCTATGGCTAATGCAGTGGCAGAACTGGTTTGGGTCATGAATTTGCTTCATGAGATCCGATCTCTTCCGTCTTCTAGGCATATTCTCTTGTGTGACAACAAGAGCGCTATCTTTCTGAGTCAGAATCCGGTGGCACACAAGAGGGCCAAGCATATTGATCTTGATTATCACTTTGTTCGTGAGCTCGTCTCCTCGGGTAAGCTAGCCACTCACTTCGTTCCATCTCACCTCCAGCTAGCTGACTTCTTTATGAAGAGTTTACCACGTCCGGCTTTCGAGTTTCTACGTTCCAAGCTTTGCGGTTGTCTTCATCCCACGCAGCGCTTGACAGTGGGTGATAAGGCTAATGGTTAATGATGATTGATCGTGTATTTTTAGTATATATTCTTTGATATATTCTTTGATTGTATTTCCTTTTTTAATCCCTTTAATTGTGGGATATATGTTATATCATTTGTAAATATCTCTTTATTAATAGTAGTTTTCCCATCACCATGATTCATTGGTGATTTCCAAACTTTCTCTCATACACCCCAAATCCTCTCATAAATTCGTCTTATGAAAACTATTCGTGAGACCGTCTGACGTGAGTTTTGGTGATAAGTCAATATGAATCTTTTCTCTAACAAATAGAGGTAGGACAATTAAAGCATGATTTGCCACAATAGTTTCTGTAGGACTTGTGTATCACAGAACTAAAATCGGAGGATTTTATAGTTTCCAGGTTCTTCTGGTTGCTCTTTCCGTTGCAAGTGTCCTGAAGGTAAGAATGTACATCTGCCAACAAAACAAACATTGTACATCTGCCAACAAAACAAACATATTCAAAAGAAGCATAAAATAAATTTTAAATTCATACACTACATTATAATGAATAAAAAGAGTTCCAGTTTCAATTTGGAATTTGCATATTTCAAACCACAAAGTCTGTGCTTGCACAACTTTCTTCGCCCTTCCTTGAGTCCGAAAAACAGAACTTTACTAAACACTCTTCAATTAAAAGACATTATGTAGCAGAACATAAGCCATTTTTACCACTTTCTCATGCAGGATTTTACTGTTAATCTTATATTATTTTTATGTAATAACTGTCAATGATCTCCAACACTTTGCATTATTCTCTGCAAAAAAAAAAGAATATTCCATAATATTCTTAATTAATTTATTTATTTAACGTTTTATTTATTATCAATATTCGCTATTATTTTTAAATAATCTATTTTTGATCTTTATTATTTTAAAAGTGTAAAAAAAATAATATATATTTAAATCTTATTTAATATAATATTTTAGCGATTTTTTTAATATTTTTCACATTAATTAAGTTTTAAAAATTAGATTAAACTAAATAAAAACGATTTTAACTAAAAATGTGAGTTACTAATTAATAATATTGCAATAATAAAGTACAACACAATGTGAGATTATAATTTTCTAAATTAGAAAATTCTTCCCACAAATGATCAATTAATGCATTGCGAAGTGCGAAATGAGCATCTACATCTCTAATTTGACTAAATTTATAAAGAAACTTTTGAAATCTTTCATCTTGATTTTCAACTAATTCCACATCGGGTAGCGGCATTGTTGTTGCTTCTTGTATTGGAGCATCAAGATCTCGTTCATCTTAAATTATCATATTATGCATAATTATACATGATGTCATAATATCTTGCAAATCACGTTTCCTCCAATAATGTGTTGGATTTGCAACAATTACGAATCGACTCTGTAGAACTCCAAATGCACGTTCAACATCTTTTCTACATGCTTCTTGTTTCGTTGCAAAAAATATTTGTTTTAGACCTCTTGGTTCACGAATTGTTTGCAAAATAGTAGCCCATTTAGGATATATACAATCTGCTAAATAATAACCCATGGTGTACTCATTTCCTTTAATGGTATATTTTGTCGGAGGAGCAATACCTCTGGCAAGATCAGAAAAAAGATGAGATGTTTCTAAAATATTAATATCATTATTAGAGTCTGACATTCCAAAATATGTATGTCATATCCATAGATCATAATCAGCAACAATTTCAAGAATAATTGTTAGGATCCACTACGACCAAAATATTGTCCTGCCCAAGATATTGGACAATTTTTCCACTTCCCATGCATACAATCCAAACTGCCCAACATTCCAGGAAAACCATGTTGTCTACCAATACAAAGTAGTCTATCAACATCTTGAGTTGTCGGAGATCTAAGATATTATTGTCCAAATATTTCTATGATAGCACGATTATTTTTTTAACACATTCGATTGAGGTAGATTCTCCAATTTTTATGTACTCATCAGTTGCATCAGCTGGAACTTCATAAGTTAGTATTCGAAATGCTGCAATTACCTTTTGAAGTGTAGATAAACCAAGTTTTCCAGCCGCATTCTTTCGTTGTTCAAAATAGCTATCATGACATTTTACACTGTTAGCAATACGAAGAAATAAAGCTCGAGACATTTGATATCATCGATGGAATAGTTCTTCATTGTATGTCGGATTTTCAGAAAAGTAGTCGTTGAAGAGATTTTCAGCTGCTGCTTCTCGATCACGTAAAATGGTTCAGTGCCCTAGAATTGAACTGCCATGGGTGGGTTCAACATTTTGAGAGTTGAGAACTTTAGCTAACCTCGAATTGTTACAACATATTAGTTGAACAATTATATTTTCTTCTATAACTATTTGTTCAAAATGGAAACTCGTTATCGAAAGCATATAGCTCATCATCATTCATTTTTCTAAATTAGTTATCAAAGGTGATATATGTGTAGAGATGAAAAAAGCTTATAAACTGATCACAATATTTATATATGCAATTAATGAATCAAATATAATTAATTTGAAAATATTTAGGAACTCAGTTTAATGGATAGGAAAAGACTACATATTATCATTATCTTAAGATTATAACAATATTTAGGAACTCGGTTAAATGGATAGGGGAGACTACATATTACCATTATCTTAAGATTGTGATGAATGGATAGGGAGAGACTTCATATTACCATTATCTTAAGATTCATTATCTTAAGATTGTGATGAATAGACAGAGATTGTGTATCATCATCTTAAACTTGTGATGAATAACAAATAGTTTAAACTCAAGGAAACAAATATAATCTAAGATTGTGAATAGGCCGAGATTACTTATCATCATCTTATTCTTGTGATGAATAACAAATAGTTTACATTTAAGGAAACAAATATAATCAATTTAAAATAAGGTATCAGATATAATCAATTTAAAAATTCATTTGTATAGATAGACACTACGTATCATCATTATCTTGAGATTGTGAGGAATAACATGAATATATAATCAATTTAAAAATATGATGAATATATAATCTATTATCTTAAGATTGTGATGAATATCAATACATATATATGTCTTTTCAATAAATTAAAATTGTTATATATATTCATCTTTAATAATAAGGATATGTATAAATCTAGTCAATTCATTTCATTTATATCTACATCCCCTAATTCAGATATATTCTTATCCTTAATAATATGAATATTACTAAATCTAAGGAGGATAAATATCGATAAATCTTTATCGATCATATACCTTATCAATATCACATATTATAGTTACTCTCATGTACACCAGTTGCACCGTGCAACTGGGCAGCGTGTGGGCTGGGCCGGCCCGAGCCTCTTTACTTTACTTTTTTTGCGTATTTTAGTAGTTACCTTCATGTTATTTTAGTGTTACTTTCGTGTTATGTTAGTGTTACCTTCGTGTTATATTAGTGTGACCTCATCTCCACATTTCATACCCTTAGTTTAAAATCATTGAACTAAAAAACACGAAGGTAACACTAATATAACATGAATGTATCACTAGTATAACATGAAGGTAACACTAACATAACATGAAAGTAAAAAACAATGTTAATCATTATGTTAGACTGACCTTCAGGTAACACTAACATAACATGAATGTAACACTAATATAACATGAAGGTATGACTGCCTGAAGTGAATCATATAACATGAAGGTATGACTACCTGAAGTGAATCTTGGTGGGTTTGAGCGCACCCACCAGACGCGTGGGAGTGCGTAAGGGCACGTGAAAATGCGTGTTAGAGGCGCGTGGGACGGGTCGACTCGGGTGCATGGATTCTAGATCCATGCACCAGTTGCACAAAATATTTTGCCCACATATTAATATGGATATCAATATATGTACAAATATTTTCGTAAATCTAGTTGAGATATTTACTCAGCCTTAATAATTTCTATAATATTTAATAGGGATATTTTACAAATATTTTCGTAATTCTAGTTCAAATATATCATCATCTTAACAAGTTCTTATTTTATACAATTTTTATATTACAATTAGTTTGATGTCTAGATATTATATGTATTTATTAATATGTTGTATTGTATTTTATGGTAAAAAAATGAAATGATTTTAATAGCACTTAATATAAAATTTAGGAAAGAAAATAAATACAAAGTAAAAATAATGAAAAAGAACTTAAAAACAAAATAAAATAAGAAAAGAAAAAGAATAAAATAAATAAATAAATAATGATAAGAAAAAAAAAAGAATATAAAGTAAAAATACTGAAAAGAAATTAAAAATAAAATAAAATAACAAAATAAAATGAATAAAATAAATAAATAAATAATGATAAGAAAAAAGAAAGAATAGAAAGTAAAAATATTGAAAAAGAAATTAAAAATAAAATAAAATAAGAAAATAAAATGAATAAAATAAACAAATAAATAATGAAAAGAAAAATAAAAACAAAAGAAAATTGAGATGGCACACGCGTAGTTGGCGCAAAACATGGATGAGTTGGCATAGAAATTTAAGTTGTTGTTGGAGATAAACAATATATACGTGCCATCAAATTGCACTATTGGAGATGTTCTCAAGTACAAAGTGGCCTAGGAGCCTCAGTTGGACAAAACAATGACTATGGTCCATTTGATTTGACCATGCTCTTAAGTGTACAACGTGTCAAACTCTTTGCCCAACAATTAGCTAGCCCAGGAGCCTCGGTTGGACAAAACTATGACTATGGTCCATTTGATTTGACAATGTTCTTAAGTGTACAAAGTGAACATGCCCCAACAATTAACTAGCCTAGGAGCCTCGGTTGGACATACAATTACCTAGCCTAGGAGCGTCGGTTGGACAAAACAATGACCATGGTCCATTTGATAAAAAAAACGTCATGATAAAATACTTAACGGCTTTTCATTCTGTTGTCAATGGATAACTGCTTTGTTAGGTTTGCAATATTAGGAAGTTGAAGATGAGGAAAAAAAATTATGTTTGCAATATTTTCTCTCTTATCATGTATAGTATTTTAGGAGGTTGGAGATGAGCAAAAAAAACCTTTTGTAGTATTTTAATAAAATAATTTTATTCAATGAATGTTTACTGAATACTAAACAAATCCTCAAATTTAAAATATTTAAAAAATTTCATTCATATTCTATATTTTTAGTTTCAATATTTTCAATCATGATTTGGATAAATTGGGTCATGTGAATTGAATTTCAAATGTAGATCTAAACAAATCTTTGGATTTTAAATCATTGATATTCTATGTTTTTAGTTTCAACATTCTCAAATCTTAAATCATTGATATTGCATTTTAGTTTCAACATTTCCAGTTATGATATCAATAAATTGAGTTTTAATTGAATTTGAATTATTGATCTAAACAAGTCCTCAAATTTAAAAAAATAAACCATATTCCAATTTCTTAGGATAATAATAAAAAACTTTAATAAACTAATTTTATTGAATGAATGTTTGGTGAATTCTAACAAATCCTCAATTTTTTTAAAAAATAATTCATCCATATTTTATATTTTTACTAAACAAATTCTCAGATTTTAAATCATTGATATTGTATGTTTTTTATTTCAACATTTCCAGCTATGATATAAATAAATTCAGTGTTAATTGAATTGGATTATTGATCCAAACAAATCCTCAATTTAAAAAAATCAATTATATTCTAATTTCTTAAGATAATATAATAAACTTTAATAAAATAATTTTATGAAATGAATGTTTAATGAATCTAAACAAATCCTCAAATTCAAAAAGAAATTCATTCATATTCTATATTTTTTGTTTCAATATTTTCAGTCATGATTTGAATAAATTGAGTGTAAATTGATTTTCAAGTGTAACTTGTGACCTTTATGTACAATTCTTGTAACCTTTATGTACAAATATTATGACCTTAAGAGTGTAAAACTCTTCCTTTTTTTCTAAGTTAGAGTATATAAAGGTCATTACATTTATACATAAAGGTCACACTTATATAATATAAAAGTCACATCCATACAACATAAAGGTAACAGTCTGAAGTGAAAAAGTAAAATTCAAAAAAAAAATTAAAAAAATGCACGGATCCGGGTCGACCCGGACCCGACCCGAATTATATGTGCACCAGTTGCACAGGAGACTAACTCCTTTCAGATATGTATTGAATAAAAAAATATAAAAAATTAAGTTTTTATTAAAAATATAAAAAGGTGAGTCCAACTTACGAAAAGCCCACCCCGACGCAGACCTACCCGTCAAGGCATGACTCCTAAATACGCTCACACAGCCCATCTACTTCACGCGGCCATCTGCTCTAACACGCAATCGCATCTACTTCTCATCTTTCAAACAAGTTTTACTAGAGAAGCAAAATCTTCACGCGGCCATCTGCTCTAACATGCAATTTCATCTACTTCTCATCTTTCAAACAAGTTTTATTAGAGAAGCAAAATGTATGAGATGGTTGCGTGAGAGAGAAGACGACGTGAGAGATAAGAGAAGGAGATTAGATGAGTGTGTGTTTATATTGGATCCATTTACCTTAAGTTGGGTTGACCCGACCCGACCCGTTTCACATAATGAGATCTGTGAGATGGTCTCACCCAAGAGTTTGTCCTCAATTAATTGTATTATTCAATAGATCAATTACTTAAACATCATAATCCGTTTATTTCTTTTCAATTATTGTGTTTTCAAACAAATTATTGAATTTACATATAACTTTAAAAAATTAAATACTCTAACAATAAGATATACACTTTCCATACTCAATGTCGTGCATCACATGGGTGCACTGCTAATTATAGTTAGAACTTCAGGTCAATAAAATAAGTGGATAACATATAACCTTTATCTAATTCTACAACAGACTAGTACTAAGAACAACCAATATTACATCACATTTTCCTAATATCAACCAATTATAGTTAAAACTTCAAAGTTAATAGCATCAATGCATAACATACAACATTTATCTAATTCTACAACAGAGTAGTACTAAGAACAATCAATATTACATCACATTTTGCCAATATGAACTTGTTGGAACATATTTAAGTATATTTTGATGAGACAAAACCACAGTATAGTAACTCATTCTATAAGCATAACCAATCTTAGGAAAGGTTACTACAACGAGGCTGCTGCAGATACGACAGAGAAAAGCTTCAGAAGAAGGACAATGCAGAGAATGGTGAAAGGAATCTGGTAAGACTAAAAGGATACTGATGACTACAAGAAGCTACTAGAAGAGACCTTGCCGAAGCAGAGTGCAAAGCAGCAAAATACCAGACATGAAGCTACCTCAGAAACCATGCCGGAGCATACTATAGAGCAGCATGCTACAGAAGCCTCAAGCCACCTGACGGAGCAAGCCAGGAAAGGAAGCTCCAAAGTAAGCACGAGGAGGAAGCTACAAAGCTGGCATGGGAAGAAGTCAAAAGTTACCGATAGAGAGAAAAATGATGGAGTCAATCAAAAGAAGACACGTGGAAAGCAAAAAGCTGGCGTGTATCAGAAGGAGTGCGGCTCATTTAATGATGGAAATCTACCTACCTTCAACAGGCATATTTCATATTCTATAAATAGAAGAAGACTGAAGACTAAGAAGGGGAGAGAGTGCGCATGGGCAAAAGAGAAAAGAAGCGAGCACAATAGAGCAACAAGAAAAGCTCGGAGAGAAGAAAGCTCAGAAGAGAAAGCGCAGAAAAGGGGGAAGGGCATACAGAAGAGAAGAAGAAAAGAGTGTATAAAAGATAAAAAAAGAGAAGAAAGCTCAAACACTCTATGCCCATAAACACATACTCAGTCACACAGTCCAGGCAGCAAGCAACAGCAGTTCAACCTGCAAAAGAAGTCTAAGCTTGCTGCATCCAGTTGAAGAAGAAGAAAACAAATCTTTTAAGGGCTGTCTAGGAGTGCTTAGTGCGAGGAATAGAGTCCTGCTAAACAGTCCACTTTCTGAAGAAGAAAGTGAGGACCCTGAGTGGGTTGAGTAGGATCATATGTGGGTCAGTTAGAAGAGTAGACAAGCAGTTGTGAGCAGCTATGTGTAAGCTTGCTACTTACTTGTTAAGTGAGTGTTGTAATAGATAGAGTCATGTAAATCAACAAGCTTAACAAATGTTCCCTCTTTTTTTTTTTTGATGAAATGTAAAAATTCATTCAAAAGAGGTAACTAGTACAGTGGGCCTCTATTAGAGGAAAATCGAGATTTGAGTGGAACATGTAACCAACTCAAAATAAGACGGAGAGAAAACATCCCTAAACTAGGATCATCAAAAAGGAGAGGTCTATGTACAAAATGAGGGGGCAAATTGCCCATAAAAATACATAGAAGGTCTCCCAACCAACACACCAAAAGGTGTATCGTTGGCGAAGAGACTACATGAAAATTTACAAATACTCTCGGGTATACCCAAGGCTTCAGGAGTCCCATTGGTATAGGAAATGATCATAAAGACCCTCGCAGGATGCCAAAAGTGTATAAAGTCAGCACTTCCTTTATACCTGTGAGAAAACAAATACCAAACACAAACATGGAATGATAAAATGTAGCATCATGGACAGGGATTAGAACCAGTCATAAAGGAGGCAGCAGCTAAGGGTTTTAATTTTCCCTTCCCATTGGGTTTTAATTTTCTCAAAACAGTTTTTTACGTTTGGAACAGAGCCCTCAAAGACAAGTTCATTCCTCATAATCCAAATGTAAAAAATGGTGCAGCAAAGGGCAATCTTTCTTGCTTTCATAAGAATCGAATGTTTTTTATCTTTCTTACACCATTTCAAAGCACTGGCAATTGTGGTCATGCTATGCTTCAACCCAAGCCAATTTCTTACCTCCGACCAAACTTCCTTTGATATCCTGCATTCAAAGAAAAGATGAGCACAAGATTCAATTGGATGATTGCAAAACATGCAGCAAGGGTGTCGATTTGCAAAAAAGCCAAGTTGTTTTTGGTGGCTAATCTTCCTTTGTATGCCATCCAAGTACAAAGGAGTACTTGGGTGGAATAAAAGCTTTCCAAATGGCTGATTTCCAGAAATTTTTGTCACCCTTTTTCCTGAAAACATCATAAATGGGAGAGAATATGAAACCAAAGGGGTTAGAGCATTTAAAAAAGAAGTTCAAAACAACATCTTTCCCATTAAGTTTCATATAGAGCTCATCCCTTATTTCAAAGATCCTTTTAATTAAAGGGGAGATATTCTTGTTTGGGATCCAATCCCAAACGTTGGTGTTTTTATATAAAAGGCATGAACCCATTTTACCCATAACGAGTCGGCCTTTGAATAAAGATTCCAGAGGACTTTTGTTAAGAGAGCTTTATTCCAAGAGTGGGCATCTCTTAGACCAAGACCCCCTTCATCTTTAGGTAAGCAAACATCAGCCCATGCAACCGGGGCTGTTTTCTTACCCCATAAAAATAATCGACAGAGTTTATAGATTCTATCAATTACCGAAGATGGTAAGGGAAATGCTTGGAGCCAAAAACATTCGACACCTTGTAGGACAGATTGTATAAGTTGCAAATACGCTGCATATGATAGAGAGTTAGCAGTCCAACAGTTTATGTATGAAGCAATTTTATCAAAGAGAGGGGCGTAGTGGACTGAATTCAACTTTTGTGCAGCTAAGGGCACTCCTAGATATCGAACAGGCAGCGAACTAGCAGGGTATTCTAGAGTGTCCAGAATATCAGCAAGTTCTTGCCCTTGGATACCTGCTGTGAATATACATGATTTAGAATTGTTTATGTTCAAACCAGACACAGCTTTGAAATCATTTAGACAATCACACAGGATTTTAACAGATACAAGATCCCCTCTAGAAAATAGCATGAGATCATCCGCAAATGCACGGTGAGAAATATTCAGATCATCACATCTAGGGTGAAAAATTGAAATTATAACATTTAGTTCTAGAATTTAACAATCTAGAGAGATACTCCATGCAAATCACGAAGAGAGCATGGGACATTGGGTCGCCTTGTCTGAGACCTCTTTTCCCTTGGAAGAGCCCCTGCAAGGATCCATTAATACAAATAGAAAAGGATGTTGTGGTTACACATTCCATAATCCATTCAATGCATATAGATGGAAAATTCAAAGCAATCAAAACTTCCCTAAGAAAGGACCATGAAACAGAATCATAAGCCTTCCTAAGATCAACTTTGATAGTGCATCTTGGGGATATTCTTTTCTTAGCATAATTTCGAATGATTTCGTGCGCTAAGAAGATGTTATCAGTAATGTTCCTACCACCCACAAAAGCTGCTTGGGCAGGATCAATGATGTCAAGTAGCACTCTCTCCAATCATTTTGAAATGATTTTAGTAATAACCTTATATATGACATTACAACATGCAATAGGCCTAAAATCAGAAACTGTCGGATTATGATCAGTTTTAGGAATGAGTGCAATAGATGTGTGGTTAATTTGTTTCAGCAACTTTCTGTTTACAAAGAATTCAGAGACCGCATTACACAAATCATCACCCACAACATTCCATGCATTTTTAAAGAAAGCAGCAGAATAGTCATCTGGACCAGGGGCTTTTTCATCCCCAATGTCAAAAAGGGCTTCTTTGATTTCACAAGTAAGAACTGGAGCAGATAGAATCAGTCCATTATCAGCAGAAATACAAGGACCAGATTTAACAATATCAGAATCAATGTGGCTAGCAGGAATTTCAGATCCAAAAAGGTCCTTGTAAAAGGATAAAAAAAACACCAGTCAGTTGCTCAAAAGATGAGGTTTTCACGCCATTATCAAGAGAGATAGAACAGATCTGCCTCTTCAACAAATTTCGTTTAATAATACTATGAATTTTTTTTGTATTTTTATCATTTAAATTAAGAAAATTGCACTTAGCTTTTTGAGCAAGAAAAAGTTTTTCAGCTTTTGACAGGAAAACAACATCATTCTTTAAAACAACACATTGGGACAGAAGAGAGGGATTACAAGGATCAGATTGAAGAAGGATCTGGTTTTGTTTTAAAGCATCAACAGCCGCAGCTGCCCTCGACGAGATATGGCTAAAAGAGGAGGAGTTCAAGTTTTTTACCGGGTTTTTTAAAGATTTGAGTTTTTTGAAAAGGATGAACTGATGCGTTCCCCAACATGAAAGGTTCCAAGAGGACTGAACAATGTCAAAAAAAGAAGGATGGAGAGACCACATGTTGAAAAATCTAAACGGTTTCTTAAGCTTTTCAGAATTTTGAAAAAGGGAAACAATAACAGGGGAGTGGTCAGAATGGTGACCAGGAGGGGGAATATCAGCTTGGCCAAAAAGGCCAGAATTAGACCAGGCGGAGTTAACCAACGCCCGATCAAGCCTTTCCCAAACCTTGTTGTTATTCCATGTATAAAAACAACCAGAAGATACATCATTCAAGCCAAGTGACATGCATGTGTCTTGAAAATCAGATAAGCAATAATTAGTTAAGAGAGCACCATTTAGCTTTTCACTTGGGGACTTAACACAATTGAAATCTCCCATGATTAGCCAAGGGTCCATTAAAGAGTTGCCAAAGTCATACAAGTTGGTCCACATATCTCTTCTATCAACCACAGAGTAAAACCCATAGATGAAAGATGCAAAAAAGGACAATTGAGAGACAAGACACTTAACTTTACAATGGATAGATTGAGGAAAGCATGAAATAACAGATAAATCAACACAACATGGATTCCAAATAATTAGGATTCTACCTTTTTTTGTAGTGTGAAAGTTGTGAGCAAATGACCAACCAGGAAATCTTTAGTGCATCATAGAATTACAAAATTTAGATGAAACACACTCATTAGACTCAATTTTGGTTTCCAAAAAACAAACCACATCTAATTTATGTAATCTCACCCAAGAAACAATGTCAGCTTGTTTATTAGGATCCTTAAGACCCCTTATGTTCCATGAAGCAACTTTCATTTGGAACGTTTAGGTTTAGAGTTTTTCTTACCTTTGTGACTCAGGTAAGATTTAGGAACTGGTTTGGCTTTAACAGCAGTCATGGAACCAGGATCATAGAGGATACCTTTACCTTTGGGATCAGCTAAAGGGTCAGACAGTCCATCCTTTGCAATTTGGAGGGCCTGTTATTTTTCCCTTGCTTTCAGCTTCTTCTTCTGGCTTTTAGTAAGGTTTTCAAAATCTTGATCTTCATCAGTAGGAAAAGGAGAAGCGGGAGCTTCATTTCTAGCTTTACAGCTAGTCTCAAGATCACCAAAATCATCTGTTCCATCCGAATTCTGGATTACCAGATCCGCTGGATCCAAATCCTGCAAAATCAGAGAGTGATCAAGAGGAACAGTGGAGGAATGGTTTAAAGAAGATTCAGGGAGGGAAGCAAACTTAGCTCTGGTCACAACCGGCTCAGGCTCAGGAATAGAAGCATCATCCAAATCCTGTAAGGCTGGTCCAGATTTCAGAATTGGGTTAACCAATTCAGATTGATAAGGGTTGGAGGATGTGGGTGGATGAGAGGAGGTAAGATGATTTTTAGAAGAGGGAAGAGGTTGTTTATCAGAGTTAGGTGGAGTGGTTCTTTTTCTTTTTCTCAGAAGGGCAAGAGGGTGCAAAATGTCCAAAGGAATTGCATTTGGAGCAGAACTTCGGGTGCTGTTCATAGTGAACAATTTGGTTGAAACAAAGGCCATTAGGAAGGGAAATGGATATAGAAGAAGAAGGTTTTAAAGAGGCATCAATTTCCACCAGAACTTTGGCAAATGAAGTTCTGGATTTATCATAGGTTTCTCTATCCATGGAAATAGGTTTACCTAGTCTAGAGGAAATTTCCCCCAAGGCAGTGGGGTGCCAACATTTAAAAGGAAGGTTTGGAAGCTTGCACCAAACAGGAACCATAGAGGAAACAGTATCATTTATAATAACACCACTAGTAATTCTTTTTAAAAGAACAAGTGAACCTTGACAATGAAAAGAACCCCCATACAAGATTTTCTCTAAGTCAGATTCAGATTCAAACTTAAAAATAACAGAACTTTGAATATGTGGACTAAAAGTGCACTTAACACCCCAATATGCAATCAATTTCCTAATGTTCTCCAGACCAGGCCATTTACCAGCAAAACGCCTATGTAAGCAAAAACCCCATTCATTTTCAACATTGTGTACTTCATTTTCACATAAAATAACATTGTCATCAACATCAAATGAATTCAGTTTCAAACAATTAGTGGGGTTTTTATCAAATAAAGTATTCCAAGGTTTGCTTTGATTACCTTTTGGAGGCAATCCATGGGCAGCATGAATAGTGTTGGCATCTTGGAAAGATCCCACCGAGGCAGAAACATTAGGTGTCTTATTTTGATTAGGCTGGAGTTTAGACAAAGGGCTTACATTATGCATATGGTGTGGATAAGAGAAACTGTTATCAATAGTTTCGGAATCAACTCATTCGAGAGTTCTTGAGATAGACTCGGAAGAATCCGGAGAGGAGAGAGGAAAGCGTAAGTGAGAGCTTAGCCCACTAGCACCCCTTCTGAAAGGGGTGTTTGACATGTGAAAATGGTGTGTATCCATAGCTGAATTAGGGTATGCAAATCCCTGAAAAAGGAACAAGATACCGGGACTAAGCTGGGAAAGGGCAGGCTCTAAAGATGCTTTGAACTATCACTAACACAGACTGAACTGTGCTTCAAGCTCAAACAAAATCTTTGCCAACAACACTCACAAAGGAGATATAAAAGATAAAAGAACAAGGCAGGCGAGACAACCAAGCGAACAAGGACGGGATGGCAGTGCAGCAAACAAATCTGCAGTCAAAGGTTTGCACCTTGCTCACACAGATTTCGGTCTAAGCACAGTTCAACAGGTCAAATGTCGACAGGATCAAGATCCAATAATGACCAGTGAGGAAAGGCTCAGAAGAAAGATGAACAAGGCCACTGCGATAGTCGGTAAGTTAGGGTTAAAAAAACCTTCCCCAACACTAGAACAAACCAGCGTTTCAGGTTCTTATCACAGATATCCCCAACTCGATTCACCGGAGGAATAAAGGGCAAGACTAGGTGCAGCCCAAAAAATCAAAGAAACCCAAACAGAAAAACAACAGTTTTCAGAGGGTCTCGGGAAAGAATGGGGATGGGAACGAGAGGAGAGCGACGCTCAAGAGTAAGGAGGACTCCAATTTGCAGCTCACCGTCGCCCAAACACCCAGGTAGATGCACCGAGAAGCACAAAAGAGACGAGGGGATTTCGAAACTGAGGAGTATGGAAGACTCCGATTCCAGTCCACCATCGCCAAAAGACCTCAAGTGCAAGTGCGCCAAAGGAAAAAAAACACCTCGAAAAATCAGAGGAAACCAAGAGGCGCACCGCAAGAGAACACAGGGAACGAGCGAGAGAAATGTGAAGCTTAAAGAGTATGGAAAACTCTTAAGATTCTGTTCTCTAGCGCCCAAATACCCAACAACTTCACCGATGAATCACTGCGAAAAGATAATCGGTAAAACGAAGGGACAATGGAGAAAGATGCGAGGCGAGTGTTGCCTAAGGAAACCCAAACTGAAATAACAGAGTCTTCAGCGGGTAAGGAAATGGGGGTGCGACCGAGAGAGATGCGAAATCCAAGAGTATGGAAGAACTCTTGATTTCAAGTCCTCAGACGCTCAAAACCCAGCAAAAGCAGCGAGGAGATACACCGCAAAAAACACAGAAAAGGGCGAAAGGAATACGAAACAAAGGAGTATGAAAGACTTTTGTTTTAGGTTCACAATCGCCCAAAGCACAGCAAAAGCACCAACAAAGAAAAACCAAAGAGAACACAGCTGAACCCAGCAAGAAAGCAGGGAGAGCAATGCAGAAAAAATGAAAAGAACACCGATCTAAGCCCACCACAACTATAAACGGGTTATATAAATGGTGAAAGCCTCTAGATCGAAAGGAGAGGAAGTGTCGCCTTGGCGAGAAACACAGCGTTTTCAAGCGCCGGTGATGGAACTGTTGCTGCGCCGGAGAAGGCAGCTAGCGCGCCGTGAGAAGAGGGAGGATTGGTGAAGGCGCAATGGCGGTGCTGCCAAAGGAGTTAAACCCTAGCAGCGAAATGATGAAGGAGGGCCACCAAGTGTCCTTTTATATACTTACCAAAAAGCAGATTTTTCAAAGCGCAAAGAGCAGATTACCTTTAAGTGGCGCGATTATGAATGGATTAGCACCAGATTATTCAAAGCTTTAAGCAGCGCGATTATGAATGTATTAACACCAGATTAACAAATGTTCCCTCTTTTTTTTTTTTTTTTTTTTTGATGAAATGTAAAAAATTCATTCAAAAGAGGTAAATAATACAGTGGGCCTCTATTAGAGGAAAATCGAGATTTGAGTGGAGCATGTAGCTTTTTTAAGTGTAGGTTTGAGAATTTTTCTCTCTCTAAATTTTTCTCTCTAGAGACGCTCCCTATCTTTTGCTCTTTCTTAATCTTCTCCTAATCGTCTCTCATCTATTCCTACTCATCTCATTAGCTTTGAATAATCTGGTGTTATTACAGTCATAATCGCGCTGCTTAAAGCTTGGAATAAACAGGTGCTAATCCATTCTTAATCGCGCCGCTTAAAGGTAAATTGCTCGTTGCGTTTTGGAAAATCTGCGTTTTGGGTGAGTATATAAAAAGGCGCTTGGTGGCCCTCATTCTTCATTTCGCCGCTAGGGTTAACTCCCTTGGCAGCGCCGCCATTGCGCCTCCTCCATTTCTCCCCCCTTCTCACGGCGCGAGCTGCCTTCTCCGGTGCAGCAACAGCTCCGTCACCGGAGCTTGAAATCGTTGTGTTGCTCGCCAAGGTGACGTCTCCCCTCCTTCGATCTAGAGGCTTTCACCATTTATATAACCCATTTATATTTGTGGTGGGCTAGATCGGTGTTCTCCTCGTCTTTTTTTGCGATTGCTTTCTCTGCTTTCTTGCTGGGTTAGGCTGCGTTTCTTGTTTGTTTTTCTTTGTTGGTGCTCTTGCTGGGTTTTGGGCGATTGTGAAACGGAAATAAGAGTCTTCCATACTCCTTTGTTTCGCATTCCTCTCGCCATTTTCTGTGTTTTTTGTGTTCTTCTCGTCTTTTTTTACGACTGTTTTCCCTGCTTTCTTGCTGGGTTATTCTGCGTTCCTTTTTTCTTTTCTTTGTTGGTGCTCTTGCTGGGTTTTGGGCTATTGTGAAACGGAAAGAAGAGTATTCCATACTCCATTGTTTCGCATTCCTCTAGCCATTTTCTTTGTTTTCTTGCGGTGTATCTCCTCGCCATTTTCTGTGTTTTTTTGCGGTGTATCTCCTCGCCGTTTTTGATGGTTTTTGAGCATTTGTGGACTTGAAATCAAGAGTTCCTCCATACTCTTGGATTTCGCATCCCTCTCGTTCGCTCCCCCACTTCCTTACCCGCTGAAGACTGTTATTTCAGTTGGGGTTCCCTTAGGCAACATTCACCTCGCATCTCTTTTTCCATTGTCCCTTCATTTTACCGATCGTCTTTTCACAGTGATTCATCGGTGAAGTTGTTGGGTCTTTGAGCGCTAGAAAACAGAACCTTAAGAGTTTTCCATAATCTTTAAGCTTCACCTTTTCTCTCGCCGTTCCCTGTGTTCTCTTGCGATGCGTCTTTGGTTTCCCCTGATTTTTCGTGGGGTTTTTGTTTCCTTTGGCGCACTTGCTAAGTCTTTTGGCGTCGGTGGACTGGAATCGGAGTCTTCCATATTCCTCAGTTTCAAAATCCCCTCGTCCCTTTTGTGTTTCTCGGTGCATCTACCTTGGTGTTTGGCGACGGTGAGCTGCTAAGTGGAGTCCTCCATACTCTTGAGCTTCGCCCTCCTCTCGTTCCCATCCCCATTCTTTCCTGAGACCCTCTGAAAACTGTTGTTTTTCTGTGTGGGTGTCTTTGATTTTTATTTTTTTTTGGGCTGCACTTAGTCTTGCCCTTTTTTCCTCCGGTGAATCGAGTTAGGGATACCCGTGATAAGAACCTGAAACGCTGGTTTGCTCTAGTGTTGGGGAAGGTTTTTAACCCTAACTTGCTGACTATCGCAGTAGCCTTGTTCATCTTTCTTCTAAGCCTTTCCTCACTGGTCATTATTGGAGAATGATCCTTCGGCATTTGACCTGTTGAACTGCACTTAGACCGAAAACTGTGTGAGCAAGGTGCAAACATTCGACTGTAGATTTGTTTGCTGCACTGCCATCCCGTCCCTATTTGCTTGGTGGTCTCGCCTGCCTTGTTCTTTTATCTTTTGTATCTCCTTTGTGAGTGTTGTTGGCAAAGATTTTGTTTGAGCTTGAAGCACAGTTCAGTCTGTGTTAGTGACAGTTCAAAGCATCTTTAGAGCCTGCCCTTTCCCAGCTTAGTCCCGGTATCCTGTTCCTATTTCAGGGATTTGCATCCCCTAGTCAGCTATGGATACACACCCTTTTCACACGTCAAACACCCCTTTCAGAAGGGGTGCTAGTGGGCTAAGCTCTCACTTACGCTTTCCTCTCTCCTCTCCGGATTCTTCCGAGTCTGTCTCAAGAACTCTCGAATCAGTTGATTCGGAAACTATTGCTAACAGTTTCTCTTATCCAAACCATAAGCATACTGTAAGCCCTCTGTCTAAACTCCAGCCTAATCAAAATATGTCTCCTAATGTTTCTGCCTCGGTGGAATCTTTCCAAGATGCCAACACCATTCATGCTGCCCACGGGTTGCCCCCAAAAGGTAACCAAAGCAAACCCTGGAATACTTTATTTGAGAAAAAACCTACTGATCGTTTGAAACTTGATTCATTTGATGTTGTAGACAATGTTATTTTATGTGAAAATGAAGTATACAATGTTGAAACTGAATGGGGTTTTTGCTTAATTGGGCGTTTTGCTGGTAAATGGTCTGGTCTGGAGAATATTAGAAAAGTGATTGCATATTGGGGTGTTAAGTGCACTTTTAGTCCACATATTCAAAGTTCTGTTATTTTTAAGTTTGAATCTAAATCTGACTTAGAAAAAATCTTGTATGGGGGTTCTTTTCATTGTCAAGGTTCACCTGTCCTGTTAAAAAGAATTACTAATGGTGTTATTTTAAATGATACTGTTTCCTCAATGGTTCCTGTTTAGTGCAAGTTTCCAAACCTTCCCTTTGAATGTTGGCACCCCACTGCCTTGGGGAAAATTTCCTCTAGACTAGGTAAACCTATTTCCATGGATAGAGAAACCTATGATAAATCCAGAACTTCATTTGCTAAAGTTCTGGTAGAAATTGATGTTTCTTTAAAACCTCCTTCTTCTATATCCATCTCCCTTCCTAATGGCCTTTGTTTCAAACAAACTGTTCACTATGAACAGCACCCGAAATTCTGCTCCAAATGCAACTCCTTTGGACATTTTGCACCCTCTTGCCCTTCCGAGAAAAAGAAAAAAACCAATCCACCTAACTCTGATAAACATCCTCTTCTCTCTTCTAAAAATCATCTTACCTCCTCTCATCCACCCCCATCCACCATCCCTTATCAATCTGAATTGGTTAACCCAATTCTGAAAGCTGGACCAGCCTTACAGGATTTGGATGATGCTTCTATTCCTGAGCCTGAGCCGGTTGTAACCAGAGCTAAGTTTGATTCCCTCCCTGAATCTTCTTTAAACCCTTCCTCCTCTGTTCCTCTTGATCATTCTCTGATTATGCAGGAGTCGGATCCAGCGGATCTGGTTTTCCAGAATTCGGATAGAACAGATGATTTTGGAGATCTTGATACTAGCTGTAAAGCTGGAAATGAAGCTCCCACTCCTCCTTTTCCTCATGATGAAGATCAAGATTTTGAAAACCTTACTAAAAGCCAGAAGAAGAAGCTGAAAGCAAGGGAAAAACAACAGGCCCTCCAAATTGCAAAGGATGGACTGTCTGACCCTTTAGCTGATCCCAAAGGTAAAGGTCTCCTCCATGATCCTGGTTCCATGGCTACTGCTAAAGCCAAACCAGTTCCTAAATCTTACCTGGGTCACAAAGGTAAGAAAAACTCTGAACCTAAACATTCCAAATGAAAATTGCTTCATGGAACATAAAGGGGTCTTAAGGATCCTAATAAACAAGCTGACATTGTTTCTTGGGTGAGATTACATAAATTAGATGTGGTTTGTTTTTTGGAAACCAAAATTGAATCTAATGAGTGTGTTTCATCTACATTTTGTAATTCTATGATGCACTTAAGATTTCCTGGTTGGTCATTTGCTCATAACTTTCACACTACAAAAAATGGTAGAATTCTAATTATTTGGAATCCATGTGGTGTTGATTTATCTGTTATTTCATGCTTTCCTTAATCTATCCATTGTAAAGTTAAGGGTCTTGTCTCTCAAGTGTCCTTTTTTGCATCTTTCATCTATGGGTTTTACTCTGTGGTTGATAGAAGAGATATGTGGACCAACTTGTATGACTTTGGCAACTCTTTAATGGACTATTGGCTAATAATGGGGGATTTCAATTGTGTTAAGTCCCCTAGTGAAAAGCTAAGTGGTGCTCCCTTAACTAACTATTGCTTATCTGATTTTCAAGACACATGCATGTCGCTTGGCTTGAATGATGTGGTATCTTCTGGTTGTTTTTATACATGGAATAACAGCAAGGTTTGGGAAAGGCTTGATCGGGCGTTGGTTAACTCCGCCTGGTCTAATTCTGGCCTTTTTTGCCAAGCTGACATTCCCCCTTCTGGTCACCATTCTGACCACTCCCCTGTTATTGTTTCCCTTTTTCAAAATTCTGAAAAACTTAAGAAACAGTTTAGATTTTTCAACATGTGGTCTCTCCATCCTTCTTTTTTTGATATTGTTCACTCCTCAAGGAAACTTCCATGTTGGGGAACGCATCAGTTCATCCTTTACAAAAAAACTCAAATCTTTAAAAAAAACCCTTAAAAACCCTGAACTCCTCCTCTTTTAGCTATATATCGTCGAGGGCAGCTGCGGCTGTTGATGCTTTAAAACAAAACCAGATCCTTCTTCAATCTGATCCTTGTAATCCCTCTCTTCTGGCCCAATGTGTTGTTTTAAAGAATGATATTGTTTTCCTGTCAAAAGCTGAAAAACTTTTTCTTGCTCAAAAAGCTAAGTGCAACTTTCTTAATTTAAATGACAAAAATACAAAAAAAATTCATAGTATTATTAAACGAAATTCGTTGAAGAGGCAGATCTGTTCCATCTCTCTTGAGAATGGCGTGAAAACCTCATCTTTTGAGCAACTGACTGATGTTTTTCTATCCTTTTACAAGGACCTTTTTGGATCTGAAATTCCTGCTTGCCACATTGATTCTGATATTGTTAAATCTGGTCCTTGTATTTCTACTGATAATGGACTGATTCTATCTGCTCCTGTACTTACTTGTGAAATCAAAAAAGCCTTTTTTGACATTGGGGATGAAAAAAGCCCCTGGTCCAGATGGCTATTCTGCTGCTTTCTTTAAAAATGCTTGGAATGTTGTGGGTGATGATTTGTGTAATGCGGTCTCTGAATTCTTTGTAAACAGAAAGTTGCTGAAACAAATTAACCACACATCTATTGCACTCATTCCTAAAACTGATCATAATCCGACAGTTTCTAATTTTAGGCCTATTGCATGTTGTAATGTCATATATAAGGTTATTACTAAAATCATTTCAAAATGATTGGAGAGAGTGCTACTTGACATCATTGATCCTGCCCAAGCAGCTTTTGTGGGTGGTAGGAACATTACTGATAACATCTTCTTAGCGCACGAAATCATTCGAAATTATGCTAGGAAAAGAATATCCCCAAGATGCACTATCAAAGTTGATCTTAGGAAGGCTTATGATTCTGTTTCATGGTCCTTTCTTAGGGAAGTTTTGATTGCTTTGAATTTTCCATCTATATGCATTGAATGGATTATGGAATGTGTAACCACAACATCCTTTTCTATTTGTATTAATGGATCCTTGCAGGGGCTCTTCCAAGGGAAAAGAGGTCTCAGACAAGGCGACCCAATGTCCCATGCTCTCTTCGTGATTTGCATGGAGTATCTCTCTAGATTGTTAAATTCTAGAACTAAATGTTCTAATTTCAATTTTTCACCCTAGATGTGATGATCTGAATATTTCTCACCTTGCATTTGCGGATGATCTCATGCTGTTTTCTAGAGGGGATCTTATATCTGTTAAAATCTTGTGTGATTGTCTAAAGGATTTCAAAGTTGTGTCTGGTTTGAACATAAACAATTCTAAATGTTGTATATTCACAGCAGGTATCCAAGGGCAAGAACTTACTGATATTCTGGACACTCTAGAATACCCTACTGATTCGCTGCCTGTTCGATACCTAGGAGTGCCCTTAGCTGCACAAAAGCTGAATTCAGTCCACTACGCCCCTCTCTTTGATAAAATTGCTTCATACATAAACTGTTGGACTGCTGACTCTCTTTCTTATGCAGGGCGTTTGCAACTTATACAATCCGTCCTACAAGGTGTCGAATGTTTTTGGCTCCAAGCATTTCCCTTACCATCTTCTGTAATTGATAGAATCTATAAACTCTGTCGATTATTTTTATGGGGTAAGAAAACAGCCCCGGTTGCATGGGCTGATGTTTGCTTACCAAAGATGAAGGGGGTCTTGGGCTAAGAGATGCCCACTCTTGGAATAAAGCTCTCTTAACAAAAGTCCTCTGGAATCTTTATTCAAAGGCCGACTCGTTATGGGTAAAATGGGTTCATGCCTTTTATATAAAAACACCAACGTTTGGGATTGGATCCCAAACAAGAATATCTCCCCTTTAATTAAAAGGATCTTTGAAATAAGGGATGAGCTCTATATGAAACTTAATGGGAAAGATGTTGTTTTGAACTTCTTTTTTAAATGCTCTAACCCCTTTGGTTTCATATTCTCTCCCATTTATGATGTTTTCAGGAAAAAGGGTGACAAAAATTTCTGGAAATCAGCCATTTGGAAAGCTTTTATTCCACCCAAGTACTCCTTTGTACTTGGATGGCATACAAAGGAAGATTAGCCACCAAAAACAACTTGGCTTTTTTGCAAATCGACACCCTTGCTGCATGTTTTGCAATCATCCAATTGAATCTTGTGCTCATCTTTTCTTTGAATGCAGGATATCAAAGGAAGTTTGGTCGGAGGTAAGGAATTGGCTTGGGTTGAAGCATAGCATGACCACAATTGCTAGTGCTTTGAAATGGTGTAAGAAAGAAAAAACAAATTCGATTCTTATAAAAGCATAACATGACCACTTTTTTTTTCCATTGTTTTTATGCATTGTCTTTTAATTCACATTTTTTAATAATTTTTATATCCTATTATTTAATAATAATATATAAACCAAAAATACATTAAAAGAACCTTTAATATTCAACATAACATCATTAATATCATACAATGATATCAAATCCTCCTAACAATATATCAATCCAACATTTCAAAATATAAAATGTTACATCTACAATACTTAAACTACTAGCAAAATGTCTACAAAAGTTAGATCACTCTAGTATCATAAGATGATCTTCACGAGAAAAGCATCATGCACTTCACAATCCTCCATATGAAACGACAATTTGTCAAATGTACCAAAAATACAAAATTCATGATGTATAAATATTAGAAAGATATATATTTCAAGAGATATATATGCACCAATCTAATGTCCAACCTTCAGATTCCATTCAATATTAAATCATTAGAAAGATAAAATGCTTTCATTAATACCTTTCCAGAGAAATCACGGTAATGCAAGAACTTTACCTTATGATCAAATTGTTCTAGTAATGAGAACAACCTTCCAGACTCCAAGTTCTAGCAAAAGATAAGGCAAACATCCATATCATTCTCCAATTATTCACACCAACGTCAAGAGTGCACATCAAATAGATGTGTTATCAGATTGATGTGATTCCAAGGAGAACATGAAGAAGCCACACTCATCAACTCAAGGGAACATTTTATGACATTAAGACAATATGCGTTTCGACTTTCTTTACATGTTCCTAAAAGAACTTTTAAGCATTACTCAACAGTATACTAATTCATTACCTGATTGTTTGGTAGAAGCTGCATTTTGAGTGACGAAAATATTGACTCCAGATGCCACTTCCATGCTCTTATAAACGCTGACCAAGTTATCCATATCAGGAGCAGGCCTAATTTCTGCCATGTGAAAAAGTATATGTAAACAATCTATATCTAGCTCATGAATTGCACGTCTAAAATGTTTTAACTGTCAAGGATTTAGTAACATACTCACTATTACAGTGAGGCAAAAAAAAGAGCCCATCATATATGTAAAGTAAAATAGCACATCTGCCAAAGAAAGTAGTGTTAAATCTTAACACATGGCAATTCTACATGGCATAATAACACATCTACAAACAGGACAACTTGTGACGTTTTCATGGATTTCTCGACACATTTACTGCATCAATTAAAAACACAAAAGAGAGTAAACTTGAAGTTATCCCCAAAAATATACAGATACACTGGAATTTACTAAAACCACGAAAGTCTGCCTTACCTGCAAAACACATGATTGCAACTGAGAGAAACTGCTGAACTCAAGAGACTCAAGCTGGTAGCAGAAAAATTCACCAAAACAATAAATATTATAAAAAAACCTACTGATCTAAAATCCCCAAAATTTTCTTTTATTCGATTACCATTCATGACCGAAGGCGGAGTCGGCGTCGAGTGACCTAGGCACGGCCAGCGGCATCGAGCGATGAAGGCGCGGCCAGCGACGTCGACGGACGGATGCGGCGCTGCGGCGGCGACAACGAAGACAGTGAGAGGCGTGGGGGAGGAGGGAGGGCTTTCTAGTCAACAATCGACACTGGCTCGAGTGACGGAGCAGGGGCCAGTGACGTCGAGTGATGAAGATGCGGCCAGCGGTGTCGATGGACGGAGGCGGCGCTGCGGCGGAGGCGTGGGAGAAGAGGGAGGGCTTTCTAGGTTTTCAATTTAGGGATAGACTCCCATTTCAAAATTTACACTTAAGTCATTTTTTGATTTTTACATATAATGTAAATGTAATAGAAAAAATTCAATTTAACTTAGTCTACATCAACGCTATTATGATGTTATGACAACGTTAAAAGGTTACCGTTGTCTTAGAGTACAATGACTACGTCTCTACGACAACCTCATATCATAAGTAATGTCTTATGGCACAATAACTACGTCTCTACGACAACCTCATGGCTCAATTTTAACCTAAAATTACACATCTACGACAACCTCAATACACCACCATTGTCTTGGGGCTCAATTTTACCCTACGATTATACCTCAATTTTGTTAACTTTTATTAATAGGAAGTGAATTTCTAATGTTTTTTTCTTATATCTTTCGTATCTATATATATATATATATATAATTTCTAATTATGAAATTTTAGGCAAATATTTTAATTAAAGTTGATCTTTGCAATTGTATTAAATGATAATTAAAAAAATTTGTACAATTAAATTTAAATTACAAACTAATTAAATTAAGAATTAATGATAAATAATATTAATAATTAAATTTCTTTATAAATCACAATCTTCAAATTTCTTAATTAGTATTAAAATATTTGAGTAATTAAAGTTAATGTTTAGATTAAATGATAATTGAAAATTGTCGCACAATGAAATTTAAATTACATACTAATTAAATTAAGAATTAATTATAAATAATAACAATTAAACTTATTTATAAGTAATAATTTCAAATTTCTTAATTAGTATTAAAGTATTTGTGTGATACTTGAGATTTACGCTAGTATACTATATTACTAATAATTGGAAGCTTAATAACTCATACATTTATTTACTTTTATTTTACAACCATTATTTAAAATATATCATCAATAGATTATTTTTATATGTACACTCAACATTTTATATTTATTTTATTTTTTTAAAATATTTTTTCTTATATATTTCATTTCCTACAATCTATATATATATATAAGCAGAATATTCTGCCAAAAATAACTGCAATAATGTTTCATTTAATAAAATATTTCCATTTTAAGAATCATTAATAACTTTCATTTTATATTTATCAACAAAAAAATAAATAAATATTAATATTTAAGATATTTAATTTTATATTTATTGTATAGAAATTCAAAAGAAAAAATAATTAGAAAAATCTATCTATAAATTTCTATACTATAATAATAGAGGAAAAGTTGGAGATATTTATAGAAATACCCTTTTCCCAGCAAAAAATGTCACTTCAACAATTTTTTTTCTTTTTGTATTTTCTTTATAATATAAATATTGTATTAGTTTATTCTTATTTTATTAATATTAATTAAGTTAATTTTTATTGAATAATTTCTTAAATACCAACAATAGATATTGTCCAAACAATAATTTCAATAATAAATATTAATTTGTTGAGGGATAATTGATGTTATATTTAATATAAATATAATTAATAAATAAGTGTAACACTATTAAAGATGCGTGTATATACATATATGTATATATAATATGTATTTAGTGTGAAATTTTGTCATCCTAAGTAACTTTTTAAATTAATATTTGTAAGTGTCCCGTCAACAAATTTTTTTATTTTGCATTTTTTACTATTTAATTCATTTGATTTAATAATATAAACATTGTATTAGTTTACTTTCATTTTATTAGACACGCCCAAACGGTTCGGAAACCGGCGAACCGGGACGGTTCGAACCGGTGGTCAACGGTTTTCCGAACCGTTGACCGGTTCCGGTTCCGAACCGTAACCGGAAACCGGATGCAAACGGTTAGGTTCCGGTTTGCGAAAAAAAAAACCGAAAAATCGGCGGTTCGGAACCGCCGGTTCAACCGCTTTTTTTTTTTTTGCGATCCGCCACGTGGACGGCTCTGGTTGAATCTGGTAGATCGACGGCTCGGAAAAAGTAACCGTTGGAACCGCCGAACCGGAACCGGAACCGAACCGGCGGTTCGAATCGCCGGTTTTTTTTTTTCGAATTCGACGGCTCAGATCTACGAGCCGTTGGAGATCAACGGCCCAGATGCAAAACCGGATCGAACCGGCGGTTCGAACCGAACCGGAACCGCCGGTTCGAACCGGAGCGTCCCAATTTTTTTTTTTTTTTTTTCGAATTTTCGAACTCTATAAATAGAGGGTGTGTGATCACCATTTTCCACACCTCTCACTCTTGCTCTACTACACTTCTACCATTTCAAAGAAGCATTTCTACTTCTACATTTCTACTTTACGAATTTACGTTTCTACTTCTACGTTTCTACTATTGTATCATCATGCCTCGAAGAGGATCTTCATCTCGTGGGAAGGGTAAAGCTCCCATGCCTCTTAATTAAATTAATTTTTATTGAATAATCTCTTAAATATCAACAATAGATATCCAAACAATAATTTCAATAATAAATATTAATTTGCATCGAGATAATTTACATCATATTAACAAATAAATATAACATTATTGAAGATGTGTGTGTATACATATATGTGTATATATATAATATGAATTTAGTTTGAATTATATGTCATCCTAAATAATTTTCAAATTATAAATATCTCATAATCGAATAAAATTTTCACATTTTACTTTACACTTAGGACTTCGTTTATTTTTATATGAGAGTGCACGTTTTGAATTTAGATGGCTCAACTAATTATTTAAATTATATGTTTTGTTTCTAATTATATTGTCATCATCATGATCACTACTACTACATTTCGATTTTGTGTTGAACTTAAATTGTAATGGTCAATGTCGTGCTAGCTATATTAATTAATTTATGTGATACTTATAATGAAATAGTTATTTGTCATCTTCGATGTTAAACTTTATTCATTAAAAATGTTTTTCTAATTCAATTTATTTTAAAATAAAATGTGGAAAATATATAATTGACAGTATTTACATTAAGTTCCTACATAAAATTTCTACTTTTATTGTTTATTGTTTCTATGTATACAAACTCACACACATGTATTTAATTGAAGTAATTGAATTTGATTTTTAATTCATAATTTTTTTTAGTTCTTTTAGTATATTTAATTTAAGTGACTTCCGATATTAGTTTGTAACACAAATGATGAACAAAAAAAAGGTTTCAACTAGATCGTTATATATAAAGAAGTTTTTAAAAAACTTACAAACTTTGCATGTTAAATTTCCAATTTTGATTTGAAGATCAAGATCGATACTTTTGTTTTTAGCATTAATCATAGATTAGTGAATTGGATGTGTATAATATCGATATATTGTTGTGAATTAAATTATCTTAAACAAATTTAGAGTTTCTTAGTTATAAAATATTTTGTTGTCTTCTATATACTAAAATTACTTATACTATATTATCAAATAATTAATATATACCAACATTATGTCACAGACTGCACATCGTGCGGGTACAAGTACTAGTATTAATAAAAGTTGTAATATTATTTGCATTTTTAATATGTCCTAAAAAATATTTATCCTCAATAGATATTTTTATATGTATTCTCAACTTTATATTTTGTTTTATTATCTTTAATATTTTCTTCTTATATATTTCATTTCCTAAAATATTAAAAAAAAGTTGTAATATTATCCTAAAAAAGACAACCCTAGAAAAGAGTGTTAAAAAAGGGTTGTCTTTCAGCTAAATAATGCGTTGAAAGACAACCCTAAAAAAGTGTAGCAAAAAAAGGGTTGTCTTTCAGCGAAAAATGCGCTGAAAGACAACTCTATAGAAAGCGTTGCAAAAAAAAAAAAGGGTTGTCTTTGAGCGGAAAAGTGCACTCAAAGACAACCCATGGTGAAAAGCGTTGTCTTTATCCTACGCTCAAAGACAACCCATGGTGAAAAGCGTTGTCTTTATCCTTATTTGGGTTGTCTTTTAGCATACTTCAACACATAAAGACAACCTTTTTTACAAAAAGGGTTGTAAATATCACATAGACAACCAAAAGAGTTGTCTTTAATGAGTTGTCTTTATGCATTTTTCTTGTAATGATACTGAATAAGAACAGTAAGGGTTACATCAGTTTTGTCTCATCAAAATTTTCAACAACTTCTTCTTACATAAGTTTTGAATTTAATCCACCAATTTTTCCAAAAAAAAAAAAAAAAACATTAAACCGAATTGTGAGATTGATCATTAGTGTATAAATCCTATATATAAAAGTGTAGTTTGGACCCTCCAGCAGCTGACATTTGGCACTCTAAAATCATGCCACATAAGCATCTACTTTACTCTTCAACATGACATCTGTCTTCTCCAGCATTTGACACGTGTGTATATTTTTTAATGTTCACTCTCTCTCAGCTCTCACACTCAGAAAGAAACGGAAATAAAATTCACCTCTCCACCTCTTAACTCTTCACCTTCACCTGAAATAAAATTCACAAATTATGGATGCTTTGGATTCTATTTTCGATCCGTTGAGAGATTTCGCCAAGGATAGTGGGTTTCGTCGGATTTTTTGTCAAGTTAATTTTCATCCCGATCAACATCATCATTCTCGGTGAATTGTTTTATTGTGTTCTTCATGGTTTATGAATTGGGAATCTTGATGAATGAAATCGATTCTTTTGAATATGGTTTTCTGAGTGAATGAAATCGATTCTTTTGAATATGGTTTTCTGAGTGAATGAAATCGATTCTTTTGAATATGGTTTATGAATGAAATCTTGATTTGTTTTATTTTGTTCTTCATGGTTTATTTTGTTTGATTGTTTCTCAATTTCAGTACCTAGGTTAGGTCAAATACAGCATAATAAGAAAAGGGCCAACAGTAGCGCCTGTAAAGAGAGGAGAGCGAGAGATGGGTGTGTCTCAAATTCAATGCGTAAATCCTCCGTCAAACCTCGCCGGCAAACCTCTCCTCCACACCAAGGCTGCGTCTGTATATAGCCTGTAAAGAGAGGAGAGCGAGAGATGTGGGTGTCTCAAATTCAATGCGTAAATCCTCCGTCAAACCTCACCGGCAAACCTCTCCTCCACACCAAGGCTGCGTCTGTATATAGCTTGTAAAGAGAGGAGAGCGAGAGATGGGTGTGTCTCAAATTCAATGCGTAAATCCTCCATCAAACCTCGCCGGCAAACCTCTCCTCCACACCAAGGCTGCGTCTGTATATAGAGCATTCATCGCAAATAAGTTTTCTCTGAAGAAGTCTCTTTCAATGAGAATTTCTGCATCATCGTCGCCTTCCGGCAAACCCCCAAAAGCGCCGCCTGCCATCCAAGTAATGACCAACACCGAGCGCAAGAGTGAATTGATGAAAGCTATCAAAGGCTCGCTTTCAAACTGTCTTTCTCAGACCCATCTTGATTTAACTGTCCCCGCTCTCCAATCCAAGACTAGAGGCAAGGTGTGGCATGATTTGATTCAGATTGCTAAACATGATATCTCATATAATTACATTGATTTAATGTGACATGATTTGAAATTAAACCACCCAATTAAAAATTAAAGACTATTCTAATGATGATTATAATAATGTCCAATTCATCATATCTTACTAAGCAATTTTTTGATTAAATGTAGATTTTTTTTTAATTCAAATTGCATATTGCTTTTGAATATAAGTTTTTAATTTGTGTAATTAGGTTATTATTAGGGTAATTAATGACTCTAATTCAAAGTTAAGATTATATATAGCTACATTCTAATCATATTTCTTCACAAACTTTCATTTGACCAAGTATATTACATTGTGATGAAAACTATATTATTTGACAAAGTAGACCTTAAATGTGGGTCATGTTGTCTTAAGGGTCGTCTTCTGCGTAAATGGGAGGCTCGAAACTTGAAACGAGATCGAGAGCTAATGAGTTTGGATTTCCTGCTCTTGGATGATAAGGTAGCATCTATTTCCCCTTCTCCATTTCCCTTTCATGTATATGGATGCACATTGCTCTTTTTAATCAATTTCAAATTCTTATTTTCTTTGGAATCTATTATAATTTTGTCTAAAATACCAGTACTGCTTTTGTTACTTATTGGCATTCTTATGTTTTATGTTGTTGTTTTATGCTGTGACAGGACAACATTATTCAAGGATCAATTCATCATCAACGAATTCCCCAATTCAAAGAGAGCATAATTGAAGGAGCAGTGTTCGACATCACCAACTTTGACGTTGCTAAATGCAGCGATAGATTTAGGCTTACTGACCACAACTATATGATTCGATTTATGAATCGAACTTCTATAGTTAAAGTTGATGACGTCAATACGCATATTGCACAGGAAAAGTTCCGATTTCGCAACTACAATGAATTCATGAAGTTGGCTGATCGAAACGAACAATTACCAGGTTTATATTTTATATTTTCAGTGTTTGTGAACTCAAAATATTTTAGGATATGAAATGAATATCTTTATTTTTCACTTTCATAATTGCAGATGTAATTGGAATAATTTCCAAAGTTGAAATACCACCCACTACAACTGAAATCGCCTCAAGGAGAGTCGTGCTGCATTTGATATTGGAAGAGTAAGTTTTATAAGAATGTGTTCTCGCCTTTCGAAAGTGATTCCTTATAATTGTTTATAGTTTTCTATAGATCCTACAACTTATATATGCTTTAATGTTTTATATGTAGGAGGGTAAAAGTCCGAGTTACTATATGGGAAGACAAAGTGGATATGTTTTGGGAAGAATACCAAAATCCAAGGTCATCCAACAATGTGGTTATTGTAACCAATATCAATCCAAAAAATTTTGGATGTAAGCAAAATTCCCCTTTGTTATTTATTCCAATAAGCATGCTCGAATGACATTCATAGTTCTAATTTCAATTCAGCCAATCTTTATCTCAACACAACATCAGCAACAAAGTTCTACGTCAATCCAACATTTGACGTCATTCAGGAATTTAGCAGCACGTATATACATATTTAATATTACTTTGCGTGTGTTAGTGATTGTTTTAAAAACTTCTTTAATTTGACAATTGAAAATTGACTCCGTGTTACAGCATAAATTCAGAATACACTGTGGCTGAAATCTCAAAGGGATCGAAGAGCAACACTGCAAACTTCCAAACCTTTTCAATTTCGGAAATAAAAGACTACCTCTCCAATGAAGATGAACAGGTAATGTGTATTTTAAGTTCAATTAGTACAATTCAGAAGTTTGATCATGGTTTGAGTTATCACTTTTGTTCACCCTCTTAGGAAAAAGAAATCATTTGCGAAGCCAAGGTAGCCATTATAGGACTTCAAAATGGATGGAACTATATATCATGTTCAAAATGTGCCAAGAAATTAATAAAGACCGAGAATACGCTTTCCTGCAATACATGTACCACCTCACAGGCAATTGGAGTATTAAGGTCGATCTGACTCTAATGTATGAGTTTATGCAAAACCTAGAAATAATAACCTCATTTAACATGATAATTATTTTGTACAGGTTCCGCATTGAGCTTGATGTTGAAGAGGGATATGACCTAGCAACTTTTGTACTATTTGATAAAGAAGCTCAAAAACTAATAAACAAAACGGTACAAGAAATTGTGTCGGATGATGTAAGTTTTAGAATTATTAACAACATAAATATTCAGAATCTAATGTAATTAATTTGCAGGTTGTTGAAGTTGGAGAAACAGTCCCAAAGTGCATACAATCAATTGTTGGCAGAACACTCAAAGTCCAAGTAAAAATCACTGCATATAATTTGAGAACAAAGAAGCCAAGCTTCAGCATTATGCGAATCTTGTACAACGTCGACAATGAAGCCCCCATAAAATCAGCAACATAGGTATATCAAATGCCTATGAAGATGCATTATTCTTCATACTTTTTGTATACATAGATTAAAAACTTACAATTTTCAGCTAGAGTGCAGAGAAGAAGAAAAGAACTTGAGGAACATTGAGACAAACAACAATGAAAATGAGAAGAATGACTTGATAGCACAAGACCTCCCTAAGGATCCAATGAACGAGGTACACAATTCTGTAGTTTCATTTAAGAAATCAAGCTAATCAAAAAATCTCTACAAAATATTTCAAATATTATATTAATATACGATTCAAGGGAATTTGTAGGTTGCTTTGGAGGGAGGAGCGAAAACACAAACAAGTAGCAACATTTGCCAAAAGGAAAAGAACAATTATGACATAAGTGCTGAAAACGATCATAACAATTCAATAGAAAAGGTAGTATTGAACAATCTCATTCCTTTCGAAAATCAATAAGTTTAGATGAGACATTTAACATATTAAACAACTTTTGTCCTATAGATTGATGTTGCTGGCAAATGTGGTGGGAAATTCAATGCAAAGCTTAAAGAAATCAAGAAAGAAGATAGTAATAATGACAAAATTTATGCTGGCTTAGACATTGTCGAATCAAAACGGCGCAAGCTTCAGTAGATTTGAAAGAAGGATACATTCAATCATCATGCATTGATAATAGTTGTTCTTTAATAATTCCTGAATTTCAATTAGTTTGTGAAGTGAATTTCAATTGTACTGGAATAATGTTGTGTGGACAAAGTGTTTGGTGAGTTTTATAATCCAATAAACTATGACAAAGTGTTTGGTGTAAAGTGTTGTTATAATTTTGTATGTTCAAGAAATTGTGTTCTATTGATTGCCTTTTCTGTTTAAGCAGAGCCCATCTATCTGCTTTTGCTTATCATCTGTGTTACTTTAGCCAATCTCTGTGGAATCTTGAAAATAGGCTGTTTTTATGCTTAATTTGGAAGTTTATGAAGTGAAGTGAGTTGGAATTAGGGGTGAAGGGTTGTGTTTTCCTTTTATTTTCTCTCCAAAATCTTGAAAGATAGAAAATGTTGCACCAAAAATCAGAATAAGATATAACGAGTTTACCTCCATCTTCACCATCAAGATCTCCAAAAAGGCCAGTTTACTATGTGCAGAGCCCATCAAGGGATTCTCATGATGGGGACAAATGCTCTTCCATGCATGCAACTCCCAATTTCAATAGCCCTATGGAGTCCCCTTCACACCCTTCATTCGGCCGCCATTCCCGGAATTCCTCCGCCAGCCGGTTCTCCGGCATATTCCGATCCTCTTCGGGCCGGAAGGGTGGCCGAAAAAAGAACGATAAGGGCTGGCCTGAGTGTAATCTGGTTGTGGAAGAGGGGAATTATGATGTGTTTGATGATGATAAGGCTTTTACAAGAAGATGGCAAGCTTTGATGGCACTTTCTGGCTTCATTCTTCTCTTTACTGTCTTTTGTTTGATCATATGGGGTGCTGGGAGGCCTTTCAAACCTGATGTCTCTGTTCAGGTCATTTCTCTATTTCTTTTTTTGGGTTTGATTTTGTTTGTTTTGATGTAAGTTTTGTGTAGATTGAGGAATGGGAGATGTAGGAAGTTAAGAAAGAACATTGATGATCATAGTTATGTGTTTTGTGCTTTCTGCTAAATTTGAAGTCTTGTTTATAATTAAACTCTAGCAAAAGTCATATTATTAACAATAAAATCCATTAAATTACCTAATATATGTGGAATATAGACAAAGAGTTACAATGTAACACTATATACACCTCATACGATTAATACTAAGAACATTCCAATTTCAAGAAAATCAAAGGTATAATAATTAAATTTTGAGAGGTAGTTATTAATTTTTTGGTGTAGATAGCCCCACCCATGTGAAAAATATTTAAGTTTTGATATCAACTTAACCCCTACTCTCTTCCATTAAACTATTGAAGCAATTAGTACACCACTTTAAAGTTTAAATTTCAATTGAAATGCATAAATTTAAGACATTTAAATGTTAAGGATTTGGTGGATAATCAAGTTAATAAGAACAATATAAAATAAAATACATAATGAGCACATAACCAAAAGAAGACAAAACATAAGCATCAAGAATTTGAGAAGAAGATATACCCCTTTTCTTCCTATCTTCTGAAACTGTCGAATGTGTATGGGTGGATGGAGAGAGAGTGACCTTTTGTTCTTCCAAAAAGTTGTGGGACTTTTAGATAAGAGTTCCTAGCCCAAATTACCCATTTTCATATAAGGGAGCAAAATTTTACCCATCATTATAATATTTTTACCCACTATACCCATAAATTTAAAATATTGTCCCCAAATACCCATTTTCATATATACTGCCTACTCTGACTTTGATCAGAATTTCAGTGTCAGATTCGAGTACTAAATCATCTATATTATAATATATATTAATTGATTCGAATAACTTAAAATATACATAATATATATTGATTGATTCCAATAATCAACGAATATGACGAAAAAAAAAGCATAATATAATAACTAATTAACTAAATAAATTTAACGAATTAACAAAGTTAAAAAAGCATGCTCAATTAATTAATGAAGTAACAAAATAGATTTTAAAATATTTGAAGAATTAAGGAAAGTAAAAGAATGATTAATTTCAAAAAAGTTTACATATTAATTAAAAAAAGTTTTAAGACTTAACCAAATAATTAAATAAATAAATGCAACAACTTAACGAAAAAAAAAATAGCATAATTTAAAAGAAATTAATATGTAACCTGCCACACCCACCCACCATTAAATTCTAGGTTTAACGAAACCAAACCCCTTCTCCTTCTCTTTCTCTTTTCCTTTTCTTGCTCCTCTTTCTCTTTTCCTTTTCTTCTCCAGCGGCGCCCACTTCTCCAAAAAGCTTTCTCTTCCCCTTTCAATGGCCGACGAACAGGTTAGTAGTTAGTTGTTTGATTTTAGTTAGTTGTTGGTTTATGTTATTGTTTGATTTTATTATTTAGTATGATTGTTTGATTCATTGTTTGGTAGAAAATAGAATAGGAATTATTTGAAAATAGAATATGAATTATTACCAAAAAACAAAGTGAAATTTTCGTAATGCCGTAAATTAAGGGGTTAACGAATGAATTTAGGGGAAAAAATCAATCGCTTTCGTTAACCCCACAAATTTAAGGGTTAACGAATTTCAGAATATTTGGTTAAAAATTCGTTAACCCCTTAAAATTGTGGGGTTAACGAAACTCCCCCATATTTGCTAAAAAATTCGTTAACCCCTTAAAATTGTGGGGTTAACGAAACTCCTCCATATTTGCTTAAAAATTCGTTAACCCCTTAAAATTGTGGGGTTAACGAATTTTTTCCATATTTGCTAAAAAATTCGTTAACCCCTAAAAATTGTGGGGTTAACGAAACTCCTCCATATTTGCTTAAACATTTGTTAACCCCTTAAAATTGTGGGGTTAACGAATTTTTTCCATATTTTTTCCATTTTTGCTTAAAAATTCGTTAACCCCTTAAAATTGTGGGGTTATCGAATTTTTTCCATTTTTGCTTAAAAATTCGTTAACCCCTTAAAATTGTGGGGTTAACGAATGTTTTCCATTTTTTCTTTTAATTCGTTAATCCCACTAATTTTAGGGGTTAACGAATTTTTTCCATTTTTTCTTTTAATTCGTTAACCCCTTAATATTCGAAGCTTTTTGTTTCGTTAATTAGTATTAGCTCTACTCTTTTTAAGTAGTTAATTAGTTTATTAATTTTGTAATTGTTAAGGCCTACTTTTAAATTAGTTAGTTTATGAATTAGTTAATCCCTACTTTTAATTAGTTAGTTTATGAATTAGTTAATCCCTACTTTTAATTAGTTTATTAAGCTAATTTGTTAATGAGTTTTCTTGTTGATTAATTTTTAAATTTGTTAATTAATGAAGCCCTATTTTGAAATATACAGATTGAGTACGTTCGTGAGACATGCCAGCGAACCATCGCATATATAAATGGATATGTTCGCCTTGCGGTATTTGATGAGGTCAAGGCGCAGCTCCGATCTATGGGTCGTCCCATTCTCCAGGACTTTTGCCTGAACACGAGTTTCGGCCATTTCCTACAGTGGAAGACGGAGAGAGAGTCTTGCAAGGCTTTCTTACACGTCCTCATGTCATATGAGGTGCGTGGTGATATTGTACCTGCAGACGAGAGGTGGTTCCGTGTAGGGCAGGAAAGTAGAATTTGTCGCTTCGGTAAGCGCGAGTTTGTCCTAGTGACGGGGTTGAAGTTCGGCAACTCGACCTTCAATCCGGCCGCAGTTCACACCCCACCTGACGGAGCAGTGTACTGGAGGTGCACGCCGATTCATCTCGGGTCATAGTGTCTGAACTCCGTTCTCGATTCACAGCCGGCGAGTTTGCTGATAGTGCGGATGACACCATCAAGATTGCGAAGATTTTGATCCTCCACCTCATACTGCTCGGGGTGGACGCAGGCAAGACAACTGTTGACAGATTGGTTTGGACTTTGGTAGAGGGTGAAGCCTTATGGGAGAGCTTTCCATGGGGAAAGTACAGCTTCATCACCCTGCTCAAGTACATTGATAAGTTACCGACTGAAATTCCTGAACGGTCCTACATATCGTATTACCATTTCTACGGTTTTTCGACAGCCCTCCTGGTATGTCCCTACAAAATAGTTTTTCGAAATTTCATTAAAGTATGTTTAGGTTTTTTTAATGTTTTTAGTGCTAAAATAATTTCTGAATCTGGCCTCTTCAGATATGGGCTTTTGAGGCGATCCCCATTACCGCTCAGTTTGCCGGATATAGATTGGACTACCCCCTCGTGATGCCCCGTTGTATGAAATGGAGCTTGAAGAAATCGGAGTCGGATGTTTCACAAGTGCTCGCGGGTGAGGTATTTACTATATATTTATTTAACACCGTAAGTTTCCACTTATTGTCATCCTTTATTCTTTACTTCTACAATTTTGTTACAGGTCGAGTGTTACACAACACTAACACCTACAGACGATGAATTGCTTCAGCCGTACTTCCAGGATATCGATGACGACATCCTGATGGGGGTCCAACTCCCTATGAGAGGACGTGGTCGTCGTACTACTGCTCCTACTCGTTCGAGAGGACGTGGACGTGGACATGGTCGTGGTGCTACTGCTCCTGATCCTTCGAGACCTTCTGCACCCATTGGAGATCCTGCTGAGGCCGGTCCGTCGAGGTCACGTGCGGTCCGAGGAGAGCGACGCAGGACCACAGTTCCCATTCCCCCGGTGCGTGAGGACGATGATGATGCGTCATCCCAGCACCCGTCCTATCATGAAGCACCGATTCGTGCATCATCATTAGCCCAAAGGTTCCCTCAGTCGGAGTCTCACTTCGATGAGCAAGATCCGAGGCCGAGATCGGAGACCAGTGACGAGCTGTACAATTGCTTGACGGACTGGATGGGATCTCGATTCGATGGTCTCTAGCAGCAGGTCACCCATCAGGTCACTGATTGGATGGGAGCTCGATTCGATGACCTCCAGCAGCAGGTCACCCATCAGGTCACTGATTGGATGGGTTCTCGATTAGACGGTCTTAGGGAGCACGTCACCCAGCAGGTCACTGATGGGTTGGGACCTCGATTCGACGCTCTCCAGCAGCACATCACTGATGAGGGAAAGAGCCTGGAGGGTCTGATGCCGAAGATGATCGAGGAGCAGATCAAGGCGTATTTCAGCTCGGTCTATACTGCACCCACCTCTTTCGAGACACCAGCTGCACAGAGCCGTGATAGGGTGGCACCAGAGTCCGGACCCTCTGTTGTCCCGTACGATTTGAGTACCATCACACCTCAGGATATCCCAGATACCGAAGGTGTTGGAGCTATAGCGCGACGTAGAGCTCCATCTGCTAATGTGCGCAGTCCATTTTTGGTTGAGGAGGCCACCAGGAAGAACAACATTAAGTGGAAGGAGTTCAAAGCCTACTTCCAGGCTGAGGAGGACAAAGTGAGCGGGTAAGAAACTAATCCTCTTTCTACAGTACCAAAGTTTGTTTTCTTTCTATCTATTAAAATTATCAATTGTAATCTTTACAGGTGCAATGTCGGTGTTGGAGCGCCAGTGGGGCCAAGTTGGTTCAGAACGTTCATTGGTCCAAAGTACGAGTTGGAGTCAGAGGTAACTTCTTTCGAATTAAACTATTCATTTTGTGGATACTTCATTTGTAATTGATTCAATTCGTTTTTTGTCTATACAGCATATTGATGCATACTTGGGCGTACTACAGAGCCGTCCAGAAGTCGCTGAAGTGCAAATCAGTCGTCAGCTTATCGGGAGGACTCAGATTGTCGATAGCCAGCTGTTTGTGAGTTCTGATTATTCGTTTTAGTGTAATCTTGGTTTTTTTTTTTGTAAAATTTTGTTGCCAGTGTTTATGAACTTCAATGTAGGAAATATGTGAAGAAATTTGACGGGAAAAGCATGCTGGTGAATCCGACGAGGTCAAATACAAGCAGAGGATCCGAGAGACGTTTACTGAGCAAGAACTAGAGCGATATGCTGCTTATGTCCGCGGTTTGAGACCGAAGCGGAACTTCATCGCCCCGTGGTGGGATGGCATGCAACAAGTAAGAGTTCAAATATTTGTGGATTTTTTTTATTTAGTTTCGATTATGTTCATCGTTCTAATAATCCGCACCAGTTGAATTTCAGATCTGGACGGTCATAAACCTAGACGGTCACTGGGTCGCTTGCTCAATAGACATCGTGAAGCAACGTATATGCCTGTGTGACAGTCTTAGGCATAGATACACCAGAGGTGGTCATCAGCCGTTGCAGAGTGACCCTCCCTATCCGTCGTATCTTGCCACGACTGTTAGAGTACTACGGCTTCCACGAGAAGGCGAAGACACAGGGTCATGAAGTCCCACAGGGTGTCCTGGAGTTCGATTTGGTCTCATTGGCTCCGGAATTGTGCTACGTGCAGGATGACAGTACGTCATGTGGGCCATGGGCCTTACTGTCAGTGGAGAGTGGGATCACGTGCGAGTATCCGAGGAGGACATTGGCGGAGTGTAAGGGTAATATCAACATCGTGCGGAGAAAGATGGCCCTAGTTGTATACGGAAACTCCACGGATGCTGAGACAACACCGGACGACTTTTTTGATTATTAGATTATTAGATTATTAGTTTGGTTGATCAAAGCCTACTTCTGTAGTTTTTTTAGTTCATATTGTATATTGGAAATATTTTAAACGTGAGGAATATTTAAAACATGAAGTTCGACATACCTATTAAATGTGTGTTCATCGTAACAGTATGCGGCCGTATGGAACAACCCAACCACGTGGGATCCATACTTGGCTAGATTCTGCTAAATATGGAAACAACAAAGACAATGAAAAGCTTCAGGATATGCAGCTTGTATTGCATTACTGATGCTAGCGTGTTGATCAGAAACTATAACCAAGGTATCTGGGCAACCGAAGGCCTGACGGACATTACGCAAAAACCATGTCCAAGATTCATCGTTCTCGACACTCCCTATCCCAATTGCCAGGGGAAAAATTTGATCGTTTCCATCTTTAGTCACAGCAACGAATCCAATCCCCTTGTACTGCCCCTTCAAATGGCAATCGTCGACCACGATAACAGGTCTGAAATATAACCTAAATCCGGCAATGGATGCACCCAACGCAAAGAACGCATACTTGAATTTCCCATTATTGTGGGTGTCTAATGCGGTATATGTACCCGGATTGCATTCCTTCAAAACCTGTAAGTAAGCTGGCAACATGTTGAATGGCGTCTTCGGATCACCATATGCTTCTCTCATTGCACGACGTTTTGCACTCCTAGCATGCTTGTAGCTCAAATTAAGTCCATGTCTCTCGTTCATCTCTCGCATGATCTCCCTAGGAGTGATGTCAGTCCTATCTTTCCGGAGCCTCTGGACAAAATAATCTCCAATCAATGTGGACGGAAGTCTACGGGGTGCACTAGCATTCAATTGATATGAACAGGTGTGGGGCAGGACAACTTTGGATATTTTCCAAATCCCGTGTTTTTCATGTGCATTGAGTAAGAACGGACAATCTTTTTGATTGCACTTCACTTGTCATCAGTGTTTGTCAGAGTGGTCCATATGAAATTGGACTTGATTCTCCAGATGATAATACCCTACTAAATTCTTCAACTCAACCTTAGACCCAAATGTCGCTCCTTTTTTCATACCGCTTGGAGCCTGCTCAATCTCATCTGCAGTTGGGTCATCAAAATCAGGTATGTCTGGAATGTGCCACTCAGCTCTCATTGTGTCATCGCAGAATTGCTCATATGCAGCTCGTTGCTCCTCATCCAAGTTTGTCTCCACATCTTCATCCAGCACAAAGTCATCTTCTGCATCAATTGGATCTACCAAAATAAATAAATATATATATATCAGTGATATGTTAATTGTATACACAAATATTCACATATGATCAGTACGGTAGTACTTGATTACCTGTTCGAGGATCATGGTCTTCCTCTTCCCGTCTTTCTTCAAGTGACGGTTCTTCGACCTCATTAGTTGGGGCCACATTTAGGTCTAAATAGTTCAACTCATTGTGTGGATCACATGTAGATGAGGCCGGCCAAGGTATACTTGGATCATTTGAAGAAGTTCCAACCAAATTGTCATATAAACCCCATGATGAATAAAAACTCCGGTCGTTGTGTAGTCCTAACAGAACATTTGACCAATCCAAATTTTGAGACTCCTCAATCAATGGATCACAACTTTGAGCACCAACATGTGTCTCCTCATCTAATGAACATTGTTCTTCATGATAAGAAGAAGAACCACCTGATACTCCTAAGTCTATTCGTTTCAACGAAACAAACAGAACTAGTAGTCCATACTCCTGTGAAAAACACTCATGCAAATCAAAATCATTCATGATTTTCTTCTTCTTCAATCTTCAATTCACTTCTACTAGAGAATGGATCAAATACCGCCAACAACTCAAATCAGCAAGCATAATCTCATGTAGCGAACTCAATAAATCTTGATATAAAAATGTTTCGAGATTGATCATTGATTGAATGCCATTCACGTACTGCAAACCATGCCAGTAACCTCCATGGCATATTGCCACTGAAAAAGTCATCCCTGAACAAATATGAAAAAAATCACTACAAGAAAATTGACTTTTCATGACACCACAAAATGTCCTAATATATTAGTTATAAATACATTTAAGCTATTAAGACACTTTCTAAAAGTGTCATCTATTCTAATGTAGCAATAGAGTTCAATGCATTAAAAGATAATCTATTAATGCACATTGTGATGTCTTTAAAAGTTTTATCATAAGACACTTTGAAGTGTCTTAATAGGTTATGTATTTAAAGTGTCTTAATAGATTATGTAAAATGTCATTTAATTTTGTCTTCTCAAGTATTATAATATTACATTTTCAAATGTCTTATTAAGATTATTTTTATATTTATTTATTGCATTTTGTAGGGTCCCCTATTATTATTATTATTTAATTTTTTTAATTTTAATTTTAATTTTTTATTTTTTTTATTTTTTGGAGAGAATTGGATGATCGGGCCGAAGGCTGCCCTCTCTTTCCCCTCGCTCTCCTTATTAATTATTAATGCTATAACAATAAGATTTCTTTTCTATATATAATGTTAATATAAATTTTTATATCATATTGATAAAATAATAAGTTGAGGATAAAATTTGAAATTACATATCTAATTCTTCATAATATATATCATTCAATTGAAGTAAAAAGGTACGAAACATTATCCACATATGGAAAAATAATGTAACATAACATCTTACAAATACAAATTAAACAATCTAATAAAATATTTTAAACACATCAAGAAATGCATAGAAATACACATATGATCCAAAAGATGAATCGAAGGGGTCAAACGTAAGCATGCGTGTTGATTGACTCACGAGTCTAGAAACTGGAACCAGACTCTTCAGGTTGCAGATGAATCTTTCTCTATATCAACTATCTGAATCGAGCAACTGGAATCAGACTCTTCAGGGTAATGTTTTTCTATATCAACTATCTTTAGGTTGTAGAAAATGTTTCTCTGTATCAACTAAAACTATTTCAGGTTGCAGAGGAATGTTTCTCTGTATCAACTAAAACTATTTCAGCTTCCTGCAATAATATTTGAAGAACTGTATCAACTATTTCATCTACCTGCAAGAATATTTGAAGAATAATTAATATTAGTGTTACCTGCAATAATATTTAAAGAATAATTAACACTAGTGTTATATGAGACAACACTGTTGTGATGAACTTTTCCAAAGTTTCCAAGTGAAGTAGTAAAATATATATGATAGGAAAAAAGATTATCCCCTTAGATATCCATCAATAGAAAATATATTCATTTTGGTGAATCAGATTTCCATCATTTCAAACAAAACTCCATTACCATCAAAAATTCAAGTTTCAAGCAAGAAAACAAATGATAATTTCTATGACAAATAGTAAGAGACATGATGTTAATCAAACCTGGTCCCCCAACCATTCCAGAGCAATAGCCATACTTTTGAGAGTCCATTTTTCTAGCAATCATGAATTATCCGATCAATTCCAAAAGTAAGCAGAGAAGTTTTATACAATGTCTCCTTAAAAGAAATCAATACTTTATATAAACATTTCCAAAAACAATAAATAATTAGAAATCGAAGAATGTAGGGGAAGAATTAATACTTTATACATAATTCAAAGATTCTATCTTAGATCTGACTACAAACTGGAAATTTGTCCCTATCATACACGAAGCCATTGAAACCAAGAAATTTTGTAGGAGAAACATAAACCTAAATAGAGGAAACAAAATTTTGTAGGAGAAACATAAACCTAAATAGAGGAAACGAGAAGAACACAGTATACTTACTTCCTGAGAAGAACACAGTAACAAGAACATACTTACTTTCCTCCTAAGAAGAACATAGTAACAAGAACATACTTACTTTCCTGAGAAGAACACAGTAACAAGAACATACTTACTTTCCTCCTGAGAAGAACAAAGTAAAAAGAACATACTTACTTTCCTCCTGAGAAGAACACAGTAAAAAGAACATACTTACTTTCCTGAGAAAACACAGTAACAAGAACATACTTACCCAACACAGTAACAAGAACACACTTCCCTATTTCCCAATGAAGCTACCATTTTCCTCAAATGGATTATAGGTAGAAGATAACTGCAAAATTGTTTGTGGCCAAACCAACATAAACTCAAATAGAGGAAACGAGAAGAACACAGTAACAAGAACATACTTACCTAACAAGAACACACTTACCCTATTTCCTAACCTTAAATGAACATACTTACCCAACATAGTAACAAGAACACACTTACCCTATTTCCTAACCTTAAATGGTTTATATGTAGAAGATAACTGCAAAATTGTTCGTGGCTAAACCAACATAAACCCAAATAGAGGAGACGAGAAGAACACAGTAACAAGAACATACTTAACCAAATAGAGGAAATGAGAAGAACTAAGTAATAAGAACATACTTACCCAACACAGTAACAAGAACACACTTACCCTATTTCCCAATGAAGCTACCATTTTCCTCAAATGGATTATAGGTAGAAGATAACTGCAAAATTGTTCGTGGCCAAACCATCTCCCCATCATTTGGGCAGGTTATATTTTGCATTAATTTTCATTTTGCATTAATTTTTTTCTTTGGGCAATTTCATTTTCACTGTCGGTTTTTTTTTTAATATTTTCTCTATTTTATTTTCTTGCAATATAAATTTTTCATCATTTGGGCGGGTTATATTTTGCATTGATTTTTCATTTTGGAGGGTTATATTTTACATTAATTTTTCTTTGCACAATTTATTTTCACTGCTTTTTTTTAAATATTTTCTTGCAATATAAATTTTAGGATTTTATAGATCTAGATCTTGAAAGTTAAGTTATGTATGTTCACCAAAGATAAATCTTATCAATCCAAAAATTGAAAGATATCACATTTGATAATCTTATCAAATTTTCAAATTTGTTAATCTTATCAATCGACGATTTGAAAGATAACGCAATAAAAGGTCGTTAACATTTCTATCACGATGTTATATTTTTCAAAGATGACTGTCAAATCATGCGGATATCAAATATCCTCTTGGACAAAAATAAAATAAATAAAACATCTCTTTATTTTATTAGTCAATATATTTGATAAAATATCCAATTAAATACAAAGTTTATTAAATGTTATATACTTTCAATATTGCAATAATATCGATATTATTTGGTCAGAAAATAAATATCGAAAAAAATGTAAATATATCAATAATTTCATGCTGATATTTGTTCGATATATATTATTGAATAAAATTAATATCGTTAAATATCGATATTGATTGTGATAATTGATAGATATTATTGGATGAAAAATCAATATTACAAAACTTCGATATTATATTAGAATACAATATGAAAAAATATCATCGAATATCAAGGTAAATTATCGAACAACAAAAATAGATTTAATTTTTATAATACAATTATCTAAACTAGAAAAAACTATTTATATATATTTTAAAAAAATAATCAAACACAAAATATTATCACACAAATATTTGTTCGATATATATTATCAACAGAAATAAATATCGATATTATTTGGTCAAAAAATAAATATTGAGAAAAATATAAATATATCAATGCTATAGTCATATTTGTTCGATATATATTATTGAATAAAAATTCATATCGTTAAATATTGATATTGATTTGGATAATTGATAGATATTATTTGACAAAAAATCAATATTACAACACTTCGATATTATATTATATTACAATGTGAAAAAAATATTATAGAATATCTAGGTAAATTATTGAACAACAAAAATAGATTTAATAATTATAATACAAATATCTAAACTAGATATATTAAAAAAATCAATCAAAGACAAAATATTATCACACAAATATTTGTTCGATATATATTATCAACAAAAATAAATATTACAAAAATATCGACACAAAATAGATAAATTAAAAAAATCAATCAAACACAAAATATTGTCACACAAATATTTGTTCAATATATATTATCAACATAAATAAATATTGTAAAAATATCGATATTATTTGGTTAAAATATAAATATTGAAAAAAATATAAATATATCAATAATGTCATGGTGATATTTGTTCGATATATATTAGTGAATAAGAATTAATATCATTAAATATCGATATTGATTGGGATAATTGATAGATATTATTGGATAAAAAATCAACATTACAAAAATTCGATATTTTATTAGATTACAATATAAAAAAATATTATAGAATATCTACATATATAAAACAATGACATTTTGTTGATCCGAATCAAAATTAAGATAAATTATATATCTATAATAGCGCATAATATACACTAAATAAATACATGGATAATATATTTCCTCAATAAATAGGTACAACCAAACTAGATAGATAAATTATCTAGATAAAATATTTAATTAATAAATCTATAGATATAAAATAATGACATTTTATTGATTCGGACCAAAAAGATAAATTATCTATCTACAATACGGTGATTTGACAGCCACATCAACTTAGAGTATAAAAATAACATAACATCGTGATAGAAAATTGTAATGGAAATTTCCAGAAAATTGTAACGGAGTTCTATTTTAATATCTTAATTTGATAATTTTCAATCTTTGAAGCCGTAAATTAATAAGATTTATTTTTTTAATAGAGTAGGACTTGGGTGCCCCCGGGGTACGGATCCAGGATCCATACCCCCAACCCGACCCGGATTATATATATATATATATATTTTTTTCTTTTTTTCTCTCTATTTTTTCCATCTTCTTCTTCATCTTCTTCTCCTTCTTCTGCCTCTTCTCCTCCTGCTCTTCTTCTTCTTCTTCCTCCTCTTCTTCCTCCTCCTCCTCATCCGATCTTCTTCTTCTTCTTCTTCTTCTTCTTCTTCTTCTTCTTCTTCGAAGCTTCTTCTTCTTCTTCTTCCTAATTTTATATAATCATGTTCATTTCCATTTGTATAAGATTGCAAAAATTTGGGGTTTTGTTGCTCAGAGATGGAGGATTGAAAAATGGGAAGTAGAATTGTTGGTTTCCTTGCTGTAACTTGAATTGGGCTCGCATTGCGTTTGGATTCAAAGCAGAATTCAGAAGAATGATGGCATCTTGCTCAAATGGAGATGAAGCTGTTGAGTTGGGTTCACATGGCAAGAACTTTAAATACCCTGATTAATATTCTTGTCTTGAGTTCATATGAAATAGAAATAGCCTAGGAATTGAAGAGCTCATTCCAGTTTCTGTGGTGTATGCATGACTCAAATTTGAAGTTGAGAGATGAACAAAAATTGTGGAATTAATGTAATACCATTAAGGTATTAATGTAATACCATAAAGACATTTCTGTAATACCATTAAGGTATAGTGTAATACCATAAAAGACATTCTGTAATACCATTAAGGTATTAATGTATACCATAAGACATTTCTGTAATACCATTAAGGTATCATTGCTTTGTAATACCATAAAGACATTTTCTGTATACCTTAAGGTACAGTGTCCATAAAGACATTCTGTAA
>CM016727.1:21267964-21513273 GCA_005771605.1 Scutellaria baicalensis
AAGTTGTCAAGACTGGAATACAATACAAGCTAACGGATCATAAATTCATGATTCGATTCAACAATAGTACTACCATGGAAGAAGTCGAAGATAAAAATGATTCAATCCAACAATACTACTACCATGGAAGTATCGTATTCGCTGCTATGATGAGTTAATGAAATTGGCAGATAAGGATGAAGAATTACCAGGTACCTTTTCTCCATAAGACAATCAACATATAACATCGCTTATTTAAATCATTTGTAATATGTAGATGTGATTGGATTCTTGTGTAACATACACAAACACATGGTAGTCGCTGCAAATGGATCAAAAAGATTAATGCTTTGCATCTTATTGGAAAAGTAAGTTAACATCCAACCGAATATTTATTTACGTTGTTGTGTTAACATTGTTGTGTTATATCAGTTTCTGTTATGGTTCAATATCAATGCTGCCATTGTTGTTATGGTCTTTTGACTCTGATTTTGGAAATTAATCTGAAACAATGGTATGTTTATGCTTTGTTCTCTGATCTGTTTTTGCATTATGTTTGGTAGATTTTCATGCCTATCTTGGAATTTATTTCTTATGTTAGTTCATATGAGTTGAGATTATCATTGAACATTGAACTGTGGTCACAAGATTTATTAGTTTGTGCAATGCTACTTTGATATTGTGTTGTTCTTTGGATCAACATGTGTTGTGTTATGAGTTTTATCCTAATTTGTTGATGATTTTCTTATCTATTAGCTTTGTGGCTTGAGAATTGAATATGGATTCTAATTTTTTTTTTAACTATAGTTACAACATGTAATGGACATGTGTGTTTCTTTCTTTCACATTGGATACTAAGTTGACTTTGAAGCCTTGTATTATTATTGTCATTTTTTTAGTACATTCTGATTGATGTGAATATATTATTATGATCATGTGAATGAAGAGCAAAACCATATGCACTTGATTTATTTTTGACTAATAATTCCACTCAATATGTAGAAGCTTGACAGCATATATTACCATTTGGGATGATTTGGCTGATTATTTTATGGCAAGATTGCAAGAAATACATGAAGAGACAATTGTCATTGTTGCAACAAGTATCAACCCCAAGACATTTTCAGGTAAGATATTGAATCATACTTATTGTTTATTAGAGAATTATTTTCTGAAGAATCTTACATTACAATTCAACTTATTTTCATTTTAAGGAAACCTATATCTAAGCACAACATCTGCATCAAGAATCTACCTTAATCCTAACTTCAACATTGAGAAGGACTTTCGCAACAGGTGCAAATATGGTCTTTATGCATAATATGTATGTTCTATTGAATGGTAATAAAATACTTTATGTTCTGGATGCAGAATGAGATTTCAGCAAAAGTTCAATCATTTCCTCAAAGCTGCAGAAAACATAAAAACTGAGGAAAAACTTCATAGTATTTTGGATATCTTGAAATTCATCTCAATGGAGAAAGAACAGGTAACCAATGTTTCCTAATAACTTTAAGGATTAAGAAAGAAGATTACTCAAAAAGTTTTGAAATTTTGATTTCACAAATAGGAGAAGGAATTCACATGCAGTGCAACGGTTTCAAAAATTTTAACTAAAAGAGGATGGAACTATATAGCTTGCTCAAAATGCTCAAAGAAAATGAGCAAAACAGAGACTGCTCTTATTTGCAATAATTGTATCAACTCTGTAGGAGTCCTAAGGTACGTCTCAGATTTTTAAAAAATTGATTTATGTGATATATGATATGGTCAATTCAAATTCAATTCAATTTGATGATATATAGGTTTCGAGTGGAGGTGGAAGTTGATGATGGAAATGATACATCAACTTTTGTCATATTTGATAAAGACGTAAAACAATTAACAAACAAAACCGCTTCCGAGCTAATGAATGTAAGATCTTAAATTACGGCGTGTTGCCAATTAAGCTTACATTGACAAAAATTTAAATTTCATAATTTAATTTCACACATTTATCTATGGCAGGAAAAGGAAAAAAACTCAGATTGTGATGGAAAGAATCAGACCACTCCAACTTCCATTCTGAATATTGCCAGGAATAAGTACAAGTTCCAAGTTAAAGTAACTCCATATAACTTCAAGACCAGGGATGAGACTTTTACTGTAACACGCATCTGGCAAGATAGTTGTATGACAGAAACTAAAGACCAGATTCCAAAGGTTGCAACAAAGAGTTCAATTGAAATCAATATTTTTGATAATTTAAAATAAATATTGCAATGCCAAAGAATAACTCGATCTTATTACAGGCTGAAGGAACTTCATATCAAGAAGCACCATTGAAGAAAATCAAAACTGAAAGTATAGAGAAAGGACCAAATAAAAAGCCAAGACGCCTAAGGTTAGAATATATGACCATGTCTGTTAAATGAAACCTAATTTATGCACTTAGATTTAGACTTACAAAAATGTTTACATTTGCACAGGAAAATGCTGGAACACCAAAGTTCGGATGAATCGGAAAACTGATCAAATGACTAAATGAGGCGGAAACTTCTCTACCGAATATCGTAAAGAGTCTTTTCTAATGACTTCCTAAAACATTTGTTTTTTTGCCTTTAAATTATGCAAGACAACATAAGACTTTGTGTCACCATCTTTTGGAATGTGTGAGGATAATCTTCAAACTTTTCAGTATTGTGATTCCTTCTTTTGTTGTGGATTGTTGGATGTGTGGGTGTGTGACGTTATATGCTGATGCTCATTAAGAAACTGATGGTTTGATTTGATTTCATGCATTTGCAATTAAAACTGCTTACATAGGTCTGGCGGTATATCTTGGAAATTGTTGTCATTCTATTATTATATGGTTTTAATCATTTTTGGTTGTCTTTCTATTTGTTAGTATGGAATTAAATTTGCCTATTGAACTCCGATTTGCAAATTTATAGCTCCGAGTAGCTTTATTTGATGTTCGGATGTTGTTTTAGTGTAAGGAGAAAGCTATTGGTTTCTGCTATTGCAATGTAAATATAGTTGTTTGTTCTGTTTTTTTTCTTCTTATAAATACATCTCATTTCATCAGTTTCATATTAGTTTGATATTGTAGTTTAGTTGGATTACAGTTGGGTTAAAAGTTGGTGTTTTCTTGATAAAAATTATGAGGTAATCTTGAACAGTGATGCAGGTAAGATGTTGGATTTTCTTGGGGATTGAAAATAAGCGTCATATTTCTCTGCCACATTCTTGGATATATCCATTGAATCAATCAAGGGGAGGAGAATAAATATCAGGTGGGATTAGAGATGAGCTATCTTTACATATGATTGATTGAGGTCATCTTTACAATGGAAAATGAAACCTAATGGCTACATTTAGCTAGGAAATTAGAATACATAGGTTGTGGGATTAAGTCTGTTGTCAGATCATCTACTAATTGTTAGGTCCTATTGAATTGAAAATATTAGAACCAAATTGAATAGATAGGAGAATTTACCAAAAATTAAATAACTGATGAACTATGAATTGTATTCTTTATTCATTATTTTGTGTTCTGTGTATTCTCATTTCCATTTGTAATGTGTAATATTTCCCTACAATAGTGCATATTTCTTGGGGGAAAAAAGAATATATAAATGCTACATAGCAATGTCAAAATCAAGAAAACCAAATACATATATCATGAATTCATCATTATTATTCTACATGCCAAATCAAACACCTCAAAGGCCCAATTCAAATTTCCAACCAAACCAATTTATACACCACACAAACAAATGGTTCATAAACATCAAACAGAGTTTAGTACATAGAAAACATCTGAAAGGAAACTAACACATATCATAAGCAAAATCTTGATTTACCCAGATGCAAGCAAAGAACAATACCATTGGGGAAAGGTCAGAGCCACTTGGTGAAGGAAAAAGAGGAGTGATGTTTGCTGAAAATGTTGGTGATGGTGATGAAGATAATGAAGATATTGGATCACGTTGAATTGCAGGCGCTGCAGAAATAGTAGAGGCTGGCAACATCACCTTCACTTGGAAATGATGGACATATCCAAGCACAGCTCCAATGGGTGCAAACGAAGCTAATGATTGCGACTTTCGCCTGCAAATCTGCTCCTACCGACACTCCTCATGGCAATCAACATCCCTTTATAAATCCATCAAAATCACTCAAATACGAGCTCAATTAATTCATGTGACAGAGGTGAGACTGAAGATGTTCAACGACATAAATTCAACGACATTATCACAGTCTCCAAATTCAGCCTAAAAGTTACCATTCCATTAAAAATCAGACATCTTCTAATTACTTGCTATTAATCAAGTCAGTGGTGTAGGAAACAAAGTATAAAGCTAAAATCAAGCACATAAGATTTCATTCAAAAGAATTGAAAGCTTTGGTTCAGCTCGTTTTCTTCAGTTTTGCTAAGTGTGGAAGAAATCGCACTTCCACTTATAAAGTTGCTAATTGTTTTTCATCTCCTTTGTGTTAGTTTTGTTAGTTGTGCAAGAAATAATCTCAGCCGTTGATCTGATCTGAGGGCCACGATTGAGTTGTGTTTAAAGGCTTAAGGAGAAGCGGTTTTTCACTAATAAAAGCGCGTTTTTGGAGACGCGATTTCAAGTCGTTATTCAGCAGTTGATAGCCGTTGGACTTGGAGTTAATCTGGGCCGTTCATCTCATCTACGGCAGAGAAGAGTTTGAGCTGGAAGATATCATCAAGAACGGGGTGATCTTTTAGCTAAGATTCAGAGCTCGTTTCTCAACCGATTCGGCTAATTCTTGTTGCTGCAGTTAACTGATAGATAGGTCTATAAATAGGAGTTTATTTTGCTTTGTATAGTAGTGTTTTACTCAGTGAGTTTGTAGATCAAAGTGAGCTGCGCAATTTAGGGTTTTCTAAGTTTGAGAGTTGAGTTGCAAAGTAATTGTAACAAAGATTTGATTCATTTTGCAATAAGAATTCCCTCCCTAGTTTCCCGTGGATGTAGACATTTGTTAAGCCGAACCACGTAATTCGTTGTGTGTTGATTTGCTTAGTTCTTGATTCAATTATCTAGTTTTACTTGCTGTGTTGAATTCTCTATTTGGTGGATCGAATTGCGTTGCCAATTAAGTGGAATTGGTGTTGCTGGTGAGGCTGAAGCTTGACAAATTGGCGCCGTCTGTGGGAACCGAAGTCACAGCCTCTAAGGAAGATGGGATCCACCAAGTTCGAAGTTGAGAAGTTTAATGGAGAAGGGGATTTTGGTCTTTGGAGGATCAAGATCAAAGCACTGCTTGTTCAACAGGGATTAGATGAAGCTCTGCAGGGAATTGGAGCTCTTCCTCAAGACATGCCAAATGCAGAGAAACTAAAGCTGTTAAACAAAGCACACAGCACTCTAATCCTATGCCTAGGAGATAAAGTGCTAAGAGAAGTTTCCAAGGAGAGAACAGCTCAAGGAGTCTGGGCAAAGTTAGAAAGTCTTTACATGGTTAAATCTCTAGCCAACAAGTTATTCATGAAGAAGAGACTCTATGCTTACAGGATGAAGCAAGACAAGCCAGTACCTGAACAACTAGAGGAATTCCATAAGATCTTGGATGACTTGGAAAACATTGGAGTATCATTAGAAGAAGAAGACAAAGCATTGATGCTGTTAAGTGCACTACCTGTTTCATATGAGAACTTTATTGATACTTTGCTTTACTCTAAACAGGAATACATAACATTGGAGGAGGTGATCATAGCCTTGAAGTCTAAAGAACTCTCCAAGAAAGGTGGGATCAAGACTGAGACAAATGGAGAAGGACTTGCAATCAAGGCTGGAAAGAAGAAACAAAATCAAAAGCAACCTAAAACCTCTCAAACCAAGACAGAAGCAAAGCCTCAGGTAGAATCTCATAATGATATTGAAAATAACACTTGTTTTCATTGTCATAAGCCAGGTCATCACAAGAAAGACTGCATAAAGTACAAGCAATTCCTAAAGTCAAAGGGAAAAGCACCACAAACTCAAGCTAACCCCACAGTGCAGCAAGAAGACTCTAATACAGGTTATGAATCTGCTGAGGTACTTGCTATAACCTCTGAAGCTTCTAATAAAGAATGGATTCTAGATTCAAGATGTACTTTTCATATGACTCCTAATAAAGAATGGTTCTCTAATCTAGAAATAAAGAGATTAGGTTCAGTTCTATTAGGAAATGATCATGTATGCTATATAGAAGGAATTGGATCTGTTACTTTCTTGATGCATGATGGTGTTAAAAGGAAGCTAGAACATGTTAGATATGTACCTGATCTTAAAAGAAATCTAATCTCACTTGGCATGCTAGACACTCAAGGTTATAAATTCACATTTGAAGATGGTAAAATGCATATATCAAAAGGTACTAAAGCTGTTATGAAGGGATTTAAAAGGCATGATCTATACTATATAGAAGGTGAAACTGTAGCAAGGAATGAGTGTAATGCTACCAAAGGTGATTACACTAAGCTATGGCATGAGAGATTAGGTCATATGAGTATAAAAGGCCTGCAGGAACTATCAAAAAGGGGAAGCTTTGGTTCTGATAAGATCTCAGATTTAGAGATGTGTGAAAATTGCATTTTAGGCAAAGCTAAGAGACTAAGCTTTGCAAAGGCTAAGCACAGTACTAAAGGTCCTTTGGAATATATCCATTCTGACTTATGGGGTCCATCTAGAACTCCAACTAGGAATGGAGGTAGATACTTCTTATCTATAATAGATGACTATTCTAGAAGAGTTTGGGTGTATATACTGAAAACCAAAGATGAGACCTTTCAGAAATTCAAGGAATGGCTTAAGGAAATAGAGAATCAAACAGGGAAGACAATCAAATGCCTTAGAACAGACAATGGTCTGGAGTTTGTATCTAGTGAGTTCAATCAGTTTTGTGCAGAGAAGGGAATCATTAGGCATAGGACTGTGCCATCTACACCTCAACAAAACGGCCTAGCTGAAAGAATGAATCTCACCATACTAAATAAGGTGAGATGTATGCTTATAAGCTCAGGATTAAGCAAAAGCTTTTGGGGAGAGGCAGTGGATACAGCAGTTCACCTAATAAACAAAAGTCCCTCATCTGCAATTGACTTTAAAACACCAGATGAAAGGTGGAGTGGCAAAACTCCAGATTACTCTAAGCTAAGGATATTTGGTTGCCTAGTCTATGCTCATGTAAAGCAAGAGAAACTGGAAGCAAGAGCATGGAAATGTGTCTTTCTAGGCTATCCAAAGGGAATAAAAGGATATAGGCTATGGTGTATGGAACCAAATAATCAAAAGTGCATCATTGCAAAGGATGTAACCTTTGATGAATCAGTCATGCCTCTTAAGACTTAAGCTCAGTCTGGAAGTGAAGAGCTAACTCAGGAGGAAAAGGAAACATCTCAGCTTGAGGTGGAGAATGAAAAGGGAAAGGAGATGCTTCAATCACCTGAAGCTCTAAACTCAGAATCTGAAACTGAAGATGGAAACACAGATGAAGATGAGCAGACTAATCTAGAGAATTATCAATTGGTAAGAGATAGAACTAGAAGGATGATCAGACCACCTACCAGATTTGCTGATTCAAACTTCACAACTTATGTCCTTCTAGCTGCTGAAGAGATAGATAACCAACAACCTAAGGATTACAGAGAAGCAATCACATGCAAAGAGAAGGATAAGTGGTTAATAGCTATTCAAGAAGAACTGCAGTCCCTGGAAAAGAATCACACATGGGAAATAGTAAGCAAGCCAAACAAGAAGAAGCTAATTGGATGTAAATGGATCTTCAGAAAAAAGGTGGAGGCTTCAAAAGGTGGAGCTATAAGGTACAAGGCAAGACTAGTAGCTAAGGGTTTCACTCAAAAGGAAGGGATATATTACAATAAAATCTTCTCTCCTGTGGTAAAGCACTGTTCTATTAGAATTTTACTTGCTCTTGTGTCTCACTTTAAATTGCAGCTTCATCAAATGGATGTCACCACAGCATTCTTGCATGGTAAGCTTAAGGAGCAGATATACATGAAGATTCCAGAGGGCTTACATCTAGCAGATAAGGATTCCAAGGCATGTTTGCTTCAAAGATCATTATATGGTCTTAAGCAAAGTCCTAGACAGTGGTATCTAAGGTTTGATCAGTTTATGTTTAAAGCAAAGTTCATTAAAAGCAAGTATGATGATTGTGTTTATTTTAAGCATGATTCTATGTACTTTGTGTTTCTGCTCTTATATGTTGATGATATGCTAATTGCTAGCAATTCTCTAGTTGGTATAAACTCAGTTAAGAAGATGCTTAATTCTGAATTTGAAATGAAAGATCTAGGAGAAGCTAAGAGAATGTTAGGAATGGACATTCTAAGAAGTGAAAAAGATGGTAGTATAGTTCTACATCAAACTGATTATCTTAAGAAAGTGCTCATTAGGTTCCAAATGAATCAAGCTAAGATAATTAGCACACCTATCGGTGTAGGAACTAAACTATCTTATGATCAATGTCCTAAAACACAAGAAGAAAAGAGTAGGATGGACAGTATACCATATGCTAGTGCAGTTGGCAGCATAATGTATGGAATGGTCTGTTGCAGACCTGATTTAGCACATCCAATGAGTGTTATAAGTAGGTATATGTCTGATCCAGGTTTAGAACATTGGCAAACTGTCAAACATGTGTTAAGGTACATAAATGGAACTATAGAAACTGGTCTAAAGTTTAAAACTAAGGCAGATGAACATGAACCTATCATTGGCTATGTTGATGCTGATTTTGCTGCAAACTTAGACAATAGGAAGTCTTTAACTGGCTATGTTTTTACTCTATATGGTACTGCAATTAGTTGGAAGACTAGCCAACAGTCTGTAGTTGCATTAAGTACAACATAAGCAGAATATATTGCCTTAACTGAAGCAGTGAAAGAGTCTATTTGGTTGAAAGGTATATTGCATGAGTTTGGCATTAATCAAGCTTGTATCTCTGTGTTTTGTGATAACCAAAGTGCTATACATCTAGCTAAGCATCAAAGTTTTCATGAACGTACTAAACACATAGATGTAAAGCTTCAATTCATAAGAGATAAAGTGGAAAAACAAGAAGTTAAAGTGTGTAAAATTCCCACTGAAATTAATCCAGCAGATGCTCTAACTAAAGCTCTACCTGTGAAGAAGTTCAGTCTGTGTATGGATCTTATAGGTCTAGTAGGAAAACCCTCAACCAATGGTACTTGAAGCTCTAGATGTTATTGGTTTAGCAAAGAAGAAGAACAAGAGTTGAGGTGGAGGATTGAAAACTTTGGTTCAGCTCGTTTTCTTCAGTTTTGCTAAGTGTGGAAGAAATCGCACTTCCACTTATAAAGTTGCTAATTGTTTTTCATCTCCTTTGTGTTAGTTTGGTTAGTTGTGCAGGAAATAATCTCAGCCGTTGATCTGATCCGAGGGCCACGATTGAGTTGTGTTTAAAGGCTTAAGGAGAAGCGGTTTTTCACTAATAAAAGCGCATTTTCGGAGACACGATTTCAAGTCGTTATTCAGCAGTTGATAGCCGTTGGACTTGGAGTTAATCTGGGCCGTTCATCTCATCTACGGCAGAGAAGAGTTTGAGCTGGAAGATATCATCAAGAACTGGGTGATCTTTTAGCTAAGATTCAGAGCTCGTTTCTCAACCGATTCGGCTAATTCTTGTTGCTGCAGTTAGCTGATAGATAGGTCTATAAATAGGAGTTTATTTTGCTTTGTATAGTAGAGTTTTACTCAGTGAGTTTGTAGATCAAAGTGAGCTGCGCAATTTAGGGTTTTCTAAGTTTGAGAGTTGAGTTGCAGAGTAATTGTAACAAAGATTTGATTCATTTTGCAATAAGAATTCCCTCCCTAGTTTCCTGTGGATGTAGGCATTTGTTAAGCCGAACCACGTAATTCGTTGTGTGTTGATTTGCTTAGTTCTTGATTCAATTATCTAGTTTTACTTGCTGTGTTGAATTCTCTGTTTGGTGGATCGAATTGCGTTGCCAATTAAGTGGAATTGGTGTTGCTGGTGAGGCTGAAGCTTGACAAGAATCATCAATGTGTGCTCTATGACAAAGCTTAGAGTTATTGGGGTATGCTGACAAGTGGGTCGTGATCAAAAAAACTTATTTGCAAGTGCAAGAGCCAAAAGACTGCGCTCCATGCCTGCAGAAGAAGATTGAGATCAATTTGAAATCCAAATCATTGTCATCCTAGATAGTATTAACAAAATTTAAATGTATTCATAACTTGTCTCATAGGATAGTGTTCTCTACACACCTTTTACATCAGACAGATAAGCTTTTTCATAGAGCACACACCTGTGAGAGGCTACATTTGAATCACCATTAGCACTCGCACATGGCAGAGCAACAGTTGGGGCTGACATATTTGTTCCTACAAGATCTACATTCATTGGTTTCCCATCCAGCTGAACATTGTTATACTTCTTGACAGCATAATCATAACTAAAACCTATGCTAATTTCTACAAAATCTGTAAATCATCAAGGAAAGACATAATAAATATACCGATAAACAACCAAATAAGATTGAACTCATTATGAAAAAATTAATGAATGAAAATTTATTGCGAGATGGTTAGTATTCAATTTTCAAAAAAACTTAATGAAAATATTCTTAAGAAATCAACAGGCCCAAAAGTAATATGAACAATAAATGAATAATCATTGAGAAATTGTTAGTATTCCAGCACTAAAAACCTAAAAAATCTGCAACAAACAAATGCACATATATTATTCACATAAGTGTAAACTTCATAAATGTCTAATAGTAAGACAGATCACAATCGGGAGAAAACTCATTCAATGCGCGTACAAGAATCGAGCAACATAGTAGAAACATCTCAACAATGTCAACAAAGAGGTAAATTTTCACTACTCGGACAAATTCATTATGTTTCGAAAGAAGAATTACACCACTGACTACACTTAGATGTTAACGTATTGTAGACTGCAAAATAACTTATATTTACTGGTTGCTGCAAGATCTTATGAAATATAAGTACAATTCAAAATGTTTTATTATGTAAATCCAATACTCTAAAATCACAAAATTCGACATATTAGATCCAAAAGCAGCGGATTGTAAAGAGGCAAGGAGAAAGAGACAAGATATATTACACCAAAAACGACCTTCGTCATTGTATGCTGGTATGCACGTAATATTTCTTTTTCCAAATATGTAATTGCAAAATAAACAATTAATCCTAACATGTGATTACAGGCACAACATGCAATATCAACACGACAACGGAAATGAGTACAGCCTGTTTAACAAACAAAGGTTGGAGCACCAAATTCTTATACTTCTATAAATTAGAATTTTCATGAGGTAGAAATCTAACTAAAAATAAATTTCAACATAAAATGCAGAACTATGCAAAAATGCAAGAGATAGAAGGCGGGAAATTTTGCAAGGGAAAAGACAAACATCAGCAACAGAGATAAGAGAAGAGGATTATGGAATGAAAAGAACCAGAACGCAGCTCAACGATTTCCAAGAATCGAAAAGAGGTGATAACACAGTTTTAAAGGCATTAAACGCACATAAACAACTTTAGGACCGCACATACAAACATTCATCACCAAAAAACATATTTTGCAGGAAGGAAATATCATAAACCACAGAGAGAAAATAGAATGATGGAATGTCCATTTTGCAATGCATTGGTATGGAAATCGGAGTCAACAAAAAGGTATGGAGCACCTACTTTCTCATTGTGCTGCCAGCAAGGACGAGTATCATTAACAATAAAAAAAAGAAATGCTCCAACATTTCTAGAAAAACTATTGACAGAGTCATCATCATTCCGTCGCAACATAAGATCTTCTATTCTGGCATTCACATCAATAGGAGAGAAAATTGATAGCTCCGTCAATAACGGAAGAGACCCATACACTTTCAGAATTCATGCCAAAATCATCATTTCATTGGATCTTTATTGCCTCCAAGTGGTCAGCCACCAAGGTTCGCTCAACTATACATATACAATACAAGAAACGAAGTGCAAAATCGCATCAAAACTTTGCCACGGAACAATGAATCAGAACAGCTAGACGAGGAGATTGTGAGTGGACTGATTCATATGATGAATGAGAACAATGAGTTGGTAAAAACATTCCGAATGGCAAGGGACATATATGAATCACATGAGACACATGAATACTCAATTAAATTAACATCCCAAAGGCAGAGAGGGAAACAATATAACCTCCCAACTTCAGATGAACTGGCAATGCTGATTGTTGGAGACCTATCAGAAACAATGGGAGAGAGGGATATTATAGTTCAGCACCAAACAGATGGACTTCAAAGAATAAGCGAACTACACCCCCTATTCATGGCTATGCAGTACCCATTGTTATTTCCATATGGTGAAACAGGATTTCATGATCAGATTCCATATAATGACAGTTCAACAATTAGAAGATCATTTGTTACGATGCGTGAATTCTATGCCTATCAGATACAAACACGACCAACAGAAGGAAAAACAATGATAAGGTCAGGACGTCTGCTTCACCAATATGCAGTTGATGCATATACTGCAATTGAACAGCAACGACTGCGATGGGTAAGGAACAATCAAAAAAAAAAAATGGGCTGAGTTGTACAATAATGTGAGGGATGCAGTTTCAAGGGGTGACAGTGATGCAAAATTCTTGGGCAAACAAATGATCCTACCATCTTCATACACCGGTGGACCGAGATATATGGTAGAAAATTTTCATGATGCTATGGCAGTGTGCAGGTGGTTGGGGAACCCGAACCTTTTCATCACAATAACTGCAAATCCAAATTGGGATGAAATAACAAAGCACTTGCAACAGTATGGGAACGACTTCCCAAATGACAGACCAGACATACAATGTCGTGTCTTCAAACGAAAGTTGGAGGAGCTACTTGATGACATCAATGCAGGAACTTTTTTTGGGAAGACTTCGGCAGGTAAACACCATTAGGCCCTTTTTTTTTAAATTACAGAACAATTATGCCACATTGTATATACATATATTTCTATGTATAGAATTACTCTCAAGTAAAGAACAATGGAAATTCCACACTAAATGTGTGACTTGAATGAATGCTCACTTCCACTGTTTTAATATTATTTTAATTTAATGTACGTAATTCTACATTACATACAAAATAAGAGCACCGTAAAAAATTATGTAGCGATCTATTATCTCAGTTCAATGATTGAATTTTTTTTGGCAGTCATCTACACTATTGAGTTTCAGAAACGAGGACTCCCACATGCACTCATACTTCTCTGGCTGGAGGAAAAATACAAGAATCCAACACCAGCAGAGATATCGGATAAAAACTAGGATGGAGAAGCATATGCATTAGTTGAACAATATATGATGCATGGACCATGTGGATTCGACCGTCCTCAATCGCCATGCATGTTCGATGGAAAGTGCACAAAAAAGTTCCCAAGGGCATTCAATCAGGATACAACAATAGATGAGTCCGGCCATGTAAGTTACAGAAGAAGGAATGATAGTACAAAATTTGTTCTGAAAAATAATACAAGACTGGACAACGGATTTGTTGTGCCATACAATCTCTCAATGCTGCGAAAGTACAAGGCTCATATAAATGTTGAGTGGTGCAACAGATCGAAGGCTATCAAATACCTCTTCAAATACATAACAAAGAGAGTGGATAAAGCCACAATGATTATCCAAAAAGCTCAGGACAAGGCACGACAAAACACGCATGAGAATTGCAGTGAGCAACGTGTCGACGAAATCAAGGATTACTTGGAATGTCGTTATCTCTCAGCATGTGAGGCATTGTGGAGAATCTTTGCATTTGATATACACTACAGAAGGCCTGCGGTTCAGAGGTTACCCATTCACCTTCCGAACCAGCAAAATATCATCTATGAAGAATCAGAAGATCTCGAGCATGTGCTGGAAAGAGATGGGGTGCAGAGAACAATGTTCACGGAATGGATGGAAGCAAATAAGCGAACTGAGGAAGCTAGAGAATTGACTTACATTCAGTTCCCAACGAGGTTCGTGTGGGATGCAAGAAACAAGATATGGAACCAAAGGAAACAAGGTATAAGCATAGGGAGAATTGTGAACATACACCCAGCAGCGGGGGAACTCTATTATTTAAGGATGTTAGTCACAATAATAAAAGGAGCAACGAGCTTCAATGATTTGCTCACCGTTGGATGCATTATTCAACCCACGTTCAAAGCAGCATGTTATGCTAGAGGTCTGCTAGATGGAGATTTAGAGTGGCATGAGGCGATGGATGAAGCGGCACAATGGGCCTCTCCAAACCAATTAAGAAATCTGTTTGTCACACTTTTGCTATACTGTGAAGTGGTAAGCCCCCTAAATTTATGGAAACATTGTTGGAGATCTCTTTCTGAGGATATACAATACAAACAGAGAAAATAATTTGGGTTCATGGAATTGCAGTTTTCGGATGAAGACCTTCAGAACTACACATTGGTGGAAATTGAAAAATTGCTAAAACAGAATGATAAGTCCCTCAATGACTTTGCTGATCTTCCAACACCGGACATAAGCATCATGAGAGGCCTTAAAAATTCACTTAGGTGAAGAAACGTCTTTCGATATGAATGAACAGTGGGAGGAGCACAACAAGATGATTCAAACACTGAATGATGAACAACTCCAAGTGTTCAGTGACATCATGCAATCGATTGAGCAAGGACAAGGGAAATTGTTCTTCGTGTATGGACATGGGGGTACTGGAAAGACATATCTATACAAAACAATCATTACTAGGATAAGAGCTGAAGGGAAAATTGTCATTCCAGTAGCATCGTCCGGCATTGCAGCAATGCTACTTCCCGGAGGAAGGACAGCCCATTCCAGATTCAAAATACCCATTAATCTCACAGAACTCTTTTTGTGACATAAAGCAAGGGACAATGTTGGCTGAACTATTGATGAATGTCAACTTGATTATATGGGACGAAGCCCCTGTGGCACATTGTCAAGCATTTGAAGCTTTGGACAGAACACTCAGAGATTTGATGTCGGTTACAGATAGGGAGGCGGGATTCAAACCGTTTGGAAATAAAATGGTGCTGCTCGGTGGAGATTTCAGACAGGTACTTCCTGTTATACCAAAAGGAAGCAGACAGGATGCTATTCTAGCAACGATAAATCGATCTTACCTATGGGAATCATGTAAGGTGCACATCCTCAGAAAAAATATGAGGGTCCAACAGTCAGACAGTGAATTTGCAAAATGGATTCTTGAAGTAGGAGATGGAAATGCAGAAAAATGTTGCACCAATGAGACTGATGAGTGTGAAACAGAAAGAATCAAGATTGACCAGAAGTTAATTCTTGAGGTGGATCGGAATCCCATGCAACAAATCGTACAACACACTTATGCAGACATGCACACAACAATGCATAACAGAAACTACCTAACGGAGAGAGCGATCCTGGCACCAACGAATGAAACAGTGGACGAAATAAATTCATTCGTGATGTCGCTTGCACATGGAGAAGGAAAGGAATACCACAGTTCGGACAGTATTCAAAATGAGGGGGAGGCCAACGACTCACTTCAAAACTTATATCCAGTGGAGTTCCTGAACAACCTCAAATTTCCTGGATTTCCAAGCAACAACTTGGAACTGAAAACAAATGTTCCAATTATGTTGTTACGAAACATAAACCAAAGAGAAGGACTTTGGAATGGGTTGAGGTTACTGACTACACGATTGGGAGACAGGGTAATCGAGGCAGAGGTATTGACGGGAAAAAACATTGGCAACAAGGTGCTCATACCCAGGATAATCCTCTCTCCAACAGACACTAAGTGGCCATTTACACTTCGGAGGCGCCAGTTCCCAGTTAAGGTCTGTTATGCGATGACAATAAATAAAAGTCAGGGACAAAGCCTAAAGAAAGTGGGACTATACCTCCCAAAGCCGGTATTTGGACATGGCCAATTGTATGTTGCACTATCTAGAGTGACTACATCTGAAGGACCTAATTTACAAGACGAAAATTGATAGTTTCCCTTTATATGAACTTTGTGAAATCACAACCTCCACCCGAATACTTTTAAAAGATTAAAATACCCTTCATAATAAACATCTACAGAGGAATTTTCCACCGTCGGCAGCATTTGACGTCCTATTAGTATCATTCATAAAGTTTTGTGGTAATATTATAAAGTTTCAAAGTTCAAGTACCTTAGTCAAGTTGAAAACCAAATTTTAACTAAAACATACAAAATTCACGACAAATTTTTTCTTTCTGTAAGCCCCACAAAATTTAAAATCTTGGTTTTCATATTTCTTTCAACGTTTATGTTTATTAAAATAGAATTTAATTAGAAAAACTTGAAATTATATTTATACTTTTTAATGGTAATTTAATAATTTTAAACGTTAAATGATGATTTTATAATATTTATAGTTGTAAAGATAGAAAGTTTACAGAAATTACAATTTGAAATGAAAGAAGTAAAGATAAAAATATATAGATTATTTGACGTATAATGGTATGACTGAAAATTTAGTATACAAGGTAAAGTTTATTTTATAATTTTTTAATTACTTGAATATTCAATTTTTTTATTCTTAAAGAATTTTCGAATCAAGCAAAAAATTTATGAAAATTCAAATCTAACCATTTTTCTTGAACTCTTTTCATACATATGAATTTATAATTTGTTATTACAGAAAAATAAGGTAAATAACAAAAATCACCCCAAACTATAACCATTTTACACAAAATTATTAGAATTTTGGAACTTTACCATTGCCAACATTTGCAAATGATACTTATAGACCGATACAGTGGAATATTGTCCAGAAGATGCTTATTCTTGAGGGTATATATTTTTGTCTTTTGATTAATTAATTTCTCAATTATATTTGGTGCTCGCTGATGACTGCCACATCACCCCTAACGAAAAACCCTCAAAACTCTCATTTTCATCTCAATTCCTATGTTTTCGGGTAATATTCAACGACACATCAATTCATTCACTTTTCATAAAATTATGACAAAAAACACACCAATAACATCAAATAATCCCCATCATAGTCGTCGAAAAACTTCATGACTGTCCCTCAAGTTGAAAACTAAATTCCCTCTAAATCGTAACCAAATGGCTCGATTTCTCTTGTTCATTTTCGAATTGAAAACATGATTTTGAGAATTTAAAGTATAATAAGAAATATTGTGAATTCTATAAACTTTTCAAATTTACAGTCTCTACCTCAATACTTTTAAAACATAAAAATACCCTTCAAAATAAATATCTTCAGGGGAATTTTCCACCGTCGACAGTATTTGGTTGCCTATTAGTATCATTCGCAAAGGTTGGTGATGGTATTATAAAATTCCAAAGTTCAGGTACCTATAATACTTAATTTTAGTTTGATAGATTATTTAAACCAAAGTCTCTATGTCTTCCAAATAAATCTCCATGGTTATTTAATTTTATTTCATCTTGATTTGGTAATTCAAACTTACCGATTCTTACATAAAGATAATTATATTTTACCTCCAATTTTGATAGCTACGTTAGCAGTTCTGAAAATTTAGACAAAAAAATGACTAAAATTGAAAAAAATTAAAACATAGAGGACCAAAATTGAAAAACGAATACTTAATTGTACAAAAAATGGAAATTGTCTTACATATAAAACCATATTGAAATTATCTCTAACTTCTAATAGTACAATACTTTAATAAAAATATTAAATTTATAGTATAACTTTTTTTTCCATAAGCTTTTTATATATCATTAAAAAGCTCTTTACATATATATTAATATGAAATTAATTTTAGTCTCAAATTTTGGATGTTATAGAAGAATAATTTTAGTTTGATAGATTATTTGAACCAAAGTCTAATCTCCATGGTTATTTTATTTTATTTCCTTTTAATTTTGGTAATTCAAACTTACTGATTATTATATAAAAGATAATTATATTTTGTCTTCAATTTTGGTATCTACATCAGCCGTTTTGAAAATTTAGACAAAAAAATGACTGAAATTGAAAAATATGAAAAGCTAGAGGACCAAAATTGAAAATGAATACTTAATAAACCTAAGATAAAAATGGAAATATCTTACATAAAAAACCAAAATTGAAATTATCCCCAGCTTCTAATAGTACAATACTTTAATAAAAATATTAAATTCATAGTATAACTTTTTTTTCACAAGCTTTTATACCATTGAAAAACTCTTTAATATATATCAATATGAAACTAATTTTAGTCTCAAATTTAAAATGTTATAGAAGAAAAATAATCAATTCATGTAAAAAAATTCTAGAAGAGTTGTAAAAGTAAAGGATTCTAGAAAAAAAAAACATTAAATTACATTACTATTCTTAATAAAGAGTTTTATTTAAATAGGATTCTATTTCACATCAATTAAATTTAATCATGAGGGTTAAATTTGGTATTACAAAAAATGGACAAAACATTCATACTTATATAGTGTTATAGTTATAGATATAGATATAGATATATATATAGATATATATGTATATATGTAAGTGAAGGAAAAATGCTAAAATATTCACGGTGGAAAACTTTTAATATGCTCAATGTTGATGTGTAAAGATCTCATATCCTGATTACAGTATATGGAAAGTCAAATTAATTGATATGCTGGATCTTCGCCACGTCAGCGATGGACACATTAATAAATGCCCACGGTGGATAGATTAGAAGGACTGATACGTGAAAATAGATTATATATTAGATATTAGATTAGATAATATAGTATTCAAATCCATCTAGGAATCTCATCATTAAAGGAGTTGTTAGCTGTCAAAAAATGCCCCTTCAATTTCTGTGACCATGAATAAAAATAATTTAGGTGCACCTACCAAATTAGGTGGTAAACAAAATAAAAAAATATATCGGACATGTATAATGTATTCATCATTCATATAATAGCGTATTTGGACATTAATATCCATAAATGGTACAACCTGGAAACAAGTAAGGGCCCGTTTACTTTGGTGGGTGGGATTGTTTTGATTGATAAAAAAAGTGGGATTGCATTGTTCATCAAGGATAAAAAAGTGTTAATTTGATTGTTTGGTATGTAAGTTATATTGTGGGTTTAGTATAATTTTTTGTTTGGTATGAATGTTTGTAGGTTTGTTAAGTTGATTTGTTTATAAAATCTTGTTTGGTTTATTGGTTAGTATGGATAAAAAATGTTAAATGACAATTTTGCCCTCAAATGTTTTAAAATTTAAATTTGAGGATTTATTAAAAAAAATTCCAAATATGATTTACCAAAATAAAAGGAAAATGAATTTGGCTCATCTTCCCCAAATCATTTCAATGGAAAGAAGCACAAATCCTTCATCCACAATCTCTGTATTTTAAATTCATGGGCATCTTCCCCAAATGAGCACCACCCGAGAAGCTTAGCTCAACCACGGTGGAGATTTGGTCGAAACCGAAAACATGAACAGAGGCTGAGATTCATTCTTCTTCATAAAGGTGTTTATTCTTCTTCTCCTTTATATCCCCCATTTGCCTTTCACATGGGCACACATCGGGTTTTATAGCTCGACTCTTCAATGTTGTATCACAAGAAATTGTGATTCTCCTATCACAAAATCGAAGCTTAAATTGTCCCCAATATCTCCTAACACATAAAAATTTAATCCTCTTCTCTCTACTCTGTGTAGGGCAAAAAGCGAGCTCGATAGTTAACATTTCTAAGCATGGCAGGGTTTAGGGCACTGTTTCATAGCAGTGGAGGAACTTCAATCGTTTTCACAACCGTTATGTCGACGAGGTAAGTAACTCTTGCTATTCAAATATCAGTGCAATGTCGAAAGAAAATAGAGACTGTCTTTTGGGATTGTTGCATGTTCTTGGTTGGGTTTGATCGATTTTGCACTATACATGTACTTATAAGTGTTTGAGATCATTTTCTGTTCTTAGTTTTGAAGTTGTGCAATAATTAGAACACTGAGATCTTGGTGTATGCAAGTTCACGAATTACATGGGCAATCATTGAATCTGAGGTCTAATAGAACTGAAGGTTTAAAATGTTGGGAACAAGGTTGTGTATGCTGACCCTTGTTGTGTATGTCATTTACAATTTCACTTATGTTGGCCATGTTATGAGATGTTGTTTATGTTGTGTAGTTCTAATAGATATCCGACTGCCACATCTAGTGGGATTGCACAAGGAACTGATGCTCCTGTGCATTGTCGGCATATGATTCCGATGCAAGTGCAGACATCGTGCACAAAAAAGAATCCCATGCGACGTTTTATGACGTGTCCTTTCAGAGGGGTAATTTAGATTAACGCTTTGTTTACAATTCTGATAACATACACCTGATAAATTTTGATGATGTACTTACCTTCTGTATTCGAGTGCAATTCTAGACAGAAGCTTGTGGAATCTTCTTTTGGTTGGAGCTGCAGCTTGAAGGACGTGCTCGAGATGGTGCCATTGAGTGCCTTGATAAAATTGGCCCGTTGAAGTTGGATTTAAAGAGTACCGAGGCTCGTTTTAATAAATTGAAGACTTGTTTCGTCGTACTAGTCTTCCTATGTTGCTTGATGGTCATACTCTTACTACGTGTGTGGACTACGACTAAGCAAGGTGAGTCTCATGATCTTTGCAAGTTGTAGAACTTGTAGTACAGAGTCCACTTGTAAGGTTGCCTGTTCTACATTTAGTCTGCCAATTAGTTATGATGTTTGCAATGTGATGAAGGGTCGACTGTGTATGAATCATGTACTTTGATCATTCTTGGAATTCTAATATTGCAATGGTCTTCTTTTATAACATTGTAATGATTTATGTAATTGAACACTAAACTTTGATGTTTCTATCACCTCCAATCAACATATTTGATGGTCAAAAGGGCATGAACAATATGTTTGTATAGAACAATTGAACTGAACATTTTTGGCAGACAACTTAGGTCATAGAAGATAGTTTATATACATGATAGATGAATAGATTTGGATGTTCACTACACACATGGCCCAAAATTGTTAGCATATGAGCAAACATATAGCTAGCATATGAGTGAACTTGTACCATCCCAAATCAACATAAACAACAACTAACAATCATTTTCCCATATTCAAATATCCAAATATGTTTTAAAAGATGCAAGTAGTTCAATCAAAAGATCATACTAGACAATTAAGGCGATCTTGTGAGGGCAAAGTTTGTTGAAGTGACCGCCTGTCTTAAACAGAAACTAAGTGACAAAAGTTTTTAGCTAAACATAGAACTTCATAGGGAGTTGAGCTTCGAAGGCTTCACAGACTTGCTCGGCGGAGTCCTGGGGAACTGTACATCTATCATATATGTGGCCTCAGGATAAAACGGCTCATCTCTCACTACAATCGGGGATCGTGGTAATGAGCCAATGGGATCCGTGATGACCTCAACCGACTTGTGGTATGAAAGTATAACGCTCCAACTTTTGTAGAAATAATATCCACATACGTGAAAGAGGGCTTGGTGCTCGTCCTTCTAAACCACAAATAAGACCATTTTGGGAGTTTAGGATATAAAATAATATAAATGTCATCGTTTGAAAAAATGTTTACATGCAAGATACGTCATGAAGCGATAAATCATCTTCTTACCTTCTTGACGACCTGCCAGTACTCAACTGCCACATAAACTCGATTTTTTGCCTTGTTATACATCAATATGATCTGAAATAATATGATCTGAAATTTTGCTCCCAGTTGCCAATTTTAAGTGCCATGGATTTTTAATGTGAAATTGTCCAAGTCAAAATGATTAAGGTGCTATCAACAGTGGCAAAAAGATTTAAGTTTGTTGAAATATATGAAGGCAAACAAATGTGGACCAAACATCAATTCTAAGTTTTGAATATATGCACTTGGTTGCACCACACAACAAAGTACGATTACTACCCCAATGCATGAATGCATATCACAAAATTGATGGCATCCTGCCTTAAATTTTTTTTGGGCTTGGAAACTGCATTTGGACCACATGATGTGTTAAAAATATTACTCAGCCCACAAATGAGAAATGCCTCATTTTTTGTGTTCACAAGATTGGCACTATTTCGGTCAAGCAATTTCTGTCACACTTGTTTGTTCTTTCAGCATCACTCACATAGTAGGCAAGCATTTGACACTATTTTAGTCAACACACAATGCAAAGGCTACATGAATAGGCTGAGAGTGGTTCTACAAAGCATGTGACACTTATTATTGTTTGTCTTATATCCCACATACAATTAATTAGTATTTAAACACTTCACAAACGAGTAATTGGGTAGCATCCAAAAATAAGCAAGAGCAAAAAAACTTTGTAGTAATGGCAAGAAATCCTTCAGGTCTACGACAAGAGGACTACATTTACAGACTAGAATGGGACGTCAACGTGGTCACACTATTTGCTGAAGTCCTTGCCGATCAAGCACGAATAGGTCATTTTCTTCCCTATGCCTACAATCGACACGCCATTCAAACGGCTCAATACATGCTCTCGAAAATTTTCAACAAAAAATTCGAGTTCAAAGATTGCGTGAAACAAGTTCGCTTGCTCTGAATGAGGCACACAACTTTCTCGAGACTGATGATGTGTGATGATGTCACTTGGGCTCTTCAGAACAATGAACTTGCGTACAATGACGACACGTGGAATGAGATTGTAGTCGTATGGAAGTTAAACCTAACCATTATTATGATTTCATTTTTATAAGTCTCTTGGAATATGCCTTTATAATGTCAAGTGAACTTGCATACTAATACTATGATTTTGGCCTTCTCTCAATAGGTTGATCCATTTGCATGGGCGTACGCAGTCTACGTGGATCCCCATTGGGAGGACTTGCAAACAATGTTTGGTCCTCCGTCAAACATTCTCACCTTGGAAAGGGCTTCTAACACCGTTGATCGTGAGGTCGTAGTCGTTGAAGATGACATCAAGGCTCCACAAATCCCAAGTTACACACCCTTGGATGAGGTGATTGAAATTTCAAGTGATGTCTCGTGAAGCTTGTCCTCAAGTTTCCAAAGAGAGCTAGGTTTACTTGTTGATGATTCCGATAACGAAGGGTCTTACAGTTCTCCATCATTGAAGACAGAGTCGAGCTCAAACAATCCTCCAACAAAAGCCCGCGGTAAGTTAAAGTTGTTCGGGGAAAACATATGCATGAGCTTGTACGGTGCGTCGTACGTCTCGTCGTCCACTGCGGCTTCTCCTAATAGCAAGAAGTGATGGAAGGCGTCTCTATGAATTAGTGTGTATTGTGTGATGAACGCATTTTCCTTTAAGGACCCTAGTATGTGATTTACTATGTAGTCTGCATGTGATTTGTCTTTATGTTTTAGTTGTTTTTCTCTTTATTTTGGAATGTGCTTGGAATGTACTCTGTAAGTCTAACATATCTTGTTATTGGGGACATATCTCCCAATTTGCCCTTCTCTGGCAGCACCTCTATTAATAGTACGTGTATTTTTTTTTTGCGTTCAATATTAGTACGAAACTTACTGGTGTTCACTTGGTAATATACAAGTGCATAATAATGACAACACCTCAATTTGGGTACAAAACATAAGATCACCACCCAGGGTAGTTCGTTGTTAATTTGTGAGAGAACATAACGCAAGCCAAGATAAAAGTTCATACTAAAAACTTAGGGTTAATTGCGCAAAACCCCCTCGTGTTATAAAAAACTTGCATCGGTCCCCCTTGTATGAAAGAAATTGTGCGAAACCCCCTCGTGTTTCTATAAATTCGACACGAAATCCCCAATTCTGTTAAACTTCACGGATTTGTGTTGTACGCGCTGAAACTGCGAATTTTTTTGATTTCTGACCGTTATTTGCAGGTAAAAATACTACTTTGCCCTTGCCTTTTGTTTATATATGTGTGTGCATTGTCCAAAAATAGAATAACATGAAACCCCTCTCCTCTCCCTATTTTCACAGACAATCTGGTAAGTTTTTTATAAATTTTTTTTATATTTAATTTGTAATATTGCAATAGATTTTTATTAGATTAATAATCTTGATCAACAAATAAATCTTCAACCACTAAAATAATATCGAAGCCTGCAAAATAAAATTGGAGGCTACACTAATATACACAATAAAATTTAGAATAAATATAAAAAAAATAAAAAATCTGGTGAAACAAAGTCAGAATAAAAATAAAAACATAAAAAATCAGAATAAAAAAAATTCAGAATAAAAAAAAATCAGAATTAAAAAAAAAAGGGAAACAATGTCTTCTTCTCCAATCAGCCCGCCGCCCCAACTCCAGCCCCCCCCCCCCCCACACCCCTCCTGTAACTGCTGCCTCTCCCCCCACACCCCCTCTGCCCCTGCCCCAGCCCCACCCCCCTCCCAGCCCCCACAACCCCCCTCCTGCAACTGCTGCCCCTCCCCCCACACCCCCCTCAGCCCCCTGCCCCACCCCCTTCCCACCCCCCACACCCCCCTCCCAGCCCCCTGCCCCCCTCCCAGCCCCCACACCCCCCTCAGCCCCCTGCCCCACCCCCTCTTCCAACTCCAGCGCCCCCCCACACCCTCCTGCAACTCCAGCCCCTCCCCCTTTACGTATCAGGCAGACCTGAACAGCCGAAAGAGAAGCTTCCAACGATGAGCTCAGTTGCTATCCCCATGGATGGCTCCAGATCTCGAAAATCAGTTTCAGCTGGTGGCACGTGTTCCTAGGTCGGTTTCAATGAAGAAGACAAACTCTGGTCCACTAAATAAACATGGTGAACCAATGAAAAAGTCTTCTGGTTCTCAAGGAGGTGGAACCGCTGTTTCTCGCCAGAATTCTTCAGAAATTGATGGGCCACCGCCGCCATAGCCAACATCTTCATCTTCTTCAGAAATCTGGGCTTTAATTTTTTTTTTTTTTTTTTTGCAGCAAACCCCATTTCTGCAGTAATTTCTGTAAGGAACAGTAAGTGTTGAGGCCAAGGCTTAAATGTCAGGGGCATAATAGGAATTCGAGGGAAGAAAATTAACGGCGTGAACACCCGTTAGTCAAAGTGGGACGTGTGTCGACTTTTCGGAAACACACGTAGGTTTCGCGCAATTTCTTTCATACAAGGGGGACTGATGCAAGTTTTTTATAACACAAGGGGGTTTCGCGCAATTAACCCTAAAAGCTTAAACTATGAATTATCGAAGATCCACATACGAAGAGCCACAAAGGTTTGAAGATGGATGTTCACAAACACAAACTTTATATCCTTGGATAGCACATAATCATAAAAGCAAACAGCACGTAAAACTCCTACATTGAACGCTTCGTCGGGGACACTGAGAAAGTAGTCCAGCTCACTCTCGTTTGTCGCTAAGTATCGTCCAATATGCACTCTTGCCTCGAAGCACGGGAAGTCATACTTACCAAGGATGTCGAACACCTCGGACTGTTTCGCAGTTGGGGATTTTTTCGAAGTTTTTTTCTTAGCCACTGTTTTAATGTCAGTCTTGATCTCTACCATAGTTTGATCATTTCTCTCGCAATACTCGGTCAAAGTCTCCAAGTAAGGATCATGAGAATCAACTTCAATGCGTCTAGCCTTTGTCTTCCCACTACGTGCCGAGGTGTTAGAAAATTCACCATTGGTTTTGGACATGAAAGCGGAGGATGTCTCCTCCTGCGTGAAACCGGCAGCCTTGGGGTCGTTCATGTTGAGTGAAGTATTTCCGGTGTTCAAGAAATCTTGCATTGCATCTACGAATCCTTGAGATTGCTCTCCCGTAGCACAGTCCTTCCCAAAGATTTCGATCCAGTCGTTGAAGAAGGGCCACGTTATGTACCTCATGGTTCTCACGATGTTGTCCTTCTGCAACGGGCAATCCACATTATGTTTGCAACATAAGCTAACAAGTCTTAAACGTAAGGCACTAGAATCATGTACATTCGATACCTTCACATAGGCATCCCAGACATCGTCTTGCATTTGTGAGAGGTTGTTATAGTTTTTCTTCCATGCATGAATTTTGCTAGCGATGTGTGGTTCTGCTTTCAAGTATGTGCCTGGAAAGGGTAATTCTATACACACCCCATCAATACTAATTAAACACAACCCATCTATACACACATTCTTAAAAAAAAAAAAAAGAATGTGTGTATAGATGGGGTGTGTTTAGTATTTGATGGGGTGTGTATAGAATTGCCCGCCTGGAAATTGCTGGGTTAACGATTGTTCCAACAAGGTTAGGTAACTAGTGCGAAACCCGTTATCGGACTTGTAGCCTCTCGCGATTAAATCCTTCAACGCATGCATGAATGAGTTGCTGCTCTTCATAAAGGCTCCAAGTCCTTCTTAAGTTAGTAGCAGCCTTATTTTTTTGAATACAGGCCTTAGTGTTGCTCATTTTCTATACATATACATTGTGTGATGGCAAGAATGTCAATTTATTACAAAATTGGCAGCAATTAAGTCGCAAAAATAAAATAAAAACAAGTATGACATTCATTTAACGAAAAACGGTAAGACTTGATGTTTAATCTCCGTCACACATCTCTCACAATCCATGGAATACAAAATGTTAAAACTTCACCAATGGCAGAAAAAGCAAGGTGCAATAAAAGTACAAAGTTAAAAGAAAAAAACAGCCTAAGTTGCAAGATGCCTATTGGTCCACATAGCTTGCACTATGCTCTCTCTCTGATCACTCCATTCTTGGGAGGACTCTACATGCTCAACATATTGTTGCGGTATGGGCAACTCAAAGTCGGGGTCTGGGAAAAGGTCTGACACCTCATTTTCCAAGGGATCAATAGTTGCATGAGTACGAATGAAGTTGCGAAAAAGACAACAAGCCAAGATTATGTGATTTTGCGTCTTGATAGGGTATAAAGAGTTGCTTCTAAGAATTCCCCATCGAGCTTTCAATATCCCAAAAGACCACTCGATAACATTACGGGCCCTAGCATGCAACAAGTTAAAACACTCATGAGGAGTTTCAGGTTGTCTAGAGGCGTGATGCCATTCTTGAAAATGATATCTAACACCCCGGTAAGGTGCTAGAAATCCAGACCCATTTGTATACCCTTCGTCACACAAGTAGTATTGCCCTGTCACGTAATATCGGTCTTAGGTAATTAACACTATTTTTGTTCCATTAAACTATGCATCAATTGACTACGTTTATCTACAGAAAAGACCTATTACGTAAATCTATGAGAAATGTTTAATGTTACCTACGGGGACACGTAATCTATGTGGACGGGTAATGGCATCACGTAGAACTCGACCATCGGCCGCTAACCCTTCCCATCCAGTCAACACGTAGACGTAGTTCATGTTCCTATCGCACACAGCTAAGACATTGACCGACACAAAACCCTTGCGGTTCCTATATCTTGGTTTTTCACCAAGAGGAACTTTGACAGGGATGTAAGTGCCATCTTGGGCACCAAGACAACCCTACAAAGTATAATGTAATTTGAACGTCATGAAGCAATGTTCAAGTTGAAGGAAATTCTAAGTAAGGACGAAGATTGCAAAATTGATTAACGCAAGGGAATTGTCACGGTACCTTAAAAAATTTCCACCGGTCGGTTTGCTCATCATCACCAATGGGTGTGGGTTGGACAAGGAGTATGGTGTGCAGTGAAAGCAAACTTTTTAAGACAGAGTTGAAATGCTTACTTATTGTGTGGCCACTTCTAAAAAAATCATCCTTCACAACTCGGTTTTTTTATGGTAGGAAAGGATAGAAAGAAAAATTGCGACTTGCTCTGTAATAGGAACATGCTTTGTGGAGTCAAGACCCCCTACGTTTTCTAATAAGTAACAAAAGCGGCTAAAAGTGTCACGAGACATACGGAGATGATTGATGCAAGTTTCATCAGATAAAAGGGTAAGGTCACAAATGTGTTCTAGTTGTCGGGTTACTTTGAATTTCACATTGTATTTTTTGGCAATTCGTGAAGGCAGTTGAGTGTGTGCATTTTGACACCGTCGGTGGATACATGCAAATGTGATGAGCGTACATAAAAACTTGAATGAAGCATTACTTACTTCAACAGCACGACACATGAGATCGAGGTCTGAGATTTCATCCATGTTTGAACTCTAAAAATTCCTAAATAACAGATTGAATATATCAATGCATACCATGTTTGAAAAAGAATTTTATCCGGTGTAAAAAACTTTGTGAAGTCAGCATAAAGTACTCATATATTCAGTGCAACAATTTAGCACATTTAACACAAACTTCACAGAATAGACTTCCTTAGTATTGCGACAGACATGAAGACAACACACAAAGCACGGTGCAGCAAGGTTAGTATGCAGATCTGGTCGGCCCAACTAGGCAACAAACAGAAACTTTTATGGCGGCAGACTTACTTCAGTTTTTACACACATGAGGCATGGTGCAGCAAGGTTAGTATGCAGATCTGGTCGGCCCAACTAGGCAACAAACAGAAACTTTTATGGCGGCAGACTTACTTCAGTTTTTACACACATGAGGCATGCTCTAAATTTTATTGTGCTAAATGCAAGAATCGGACAATTTTTACTTAGCATGATGAGCAAAACATATCAATTTTAGTTCAGCCTTTCAATGAAAACATACATGGGTCAGAATATGCAAATGCACGTGGTATACTCGAGGAAATTTGTTGTCCATCCAGTGAGGATCTCCTAACATCTAGCATAGTCTTACAATTTTAGGTTGGTTCAATTATTCATGCAATGTGCATATAGATCAAGTAGGCCTAAAACTACAGCACGCAATCCCAAACCTAATCAACTAAACTAAAACGATATACCTCGAATTGCATTACATCATGAATAAGAGTATGTACGAGGCTGGGTCAAGCAAGTCACCTGATACTTTCAAAGCAAATAGTAGAGTATGTTGAGGAAATGTATGCTCCCACGGTGAACGAAAGAGTGCACTTCAGTACAATCTGCAGAATATGAAATCAGAAGTGCTATACAACAAGTAATATATGTTCTCATTGAAATGTTCCTTTTAAAGGTATATATTTGCTTTCTTCTTAATCATGAATTATAGTAAGTTTTGAAAGTAGCATGCAGATATATTGAAAACAATACTTAGGAAAAAAAATGTAAACCCGTAATTGAGACATTCATGGACAGCAACCAAAAGAGAAAATGGAGACAAAAAATCCAAGATTGCATGAAATTGGCCGAATCAGGCAGTGCAGCTAACCTTACCAAAATATAGATCCTACTAAAAAACGGACCAAACTTTCTCAACCTTTGCCGACTAAAAATTTATATGCAATGTGGAAAAAAAATAGTAAACTAGCGATGTGTGATTCTGGTTGGACACTCACTCTTTATTCACCGGAAAAACTAGGCATTAGAACCGATTACGAGCAACTCGTGAGAAATCATGCAATCTCACACATTGGCTCACACAAATGGGAGTAAAAATGAAGCAGTGGAAAAGCTTGGGGTGTGTTACCTGGAATGTTGGATGAGCCGATGAACTGTCGTCGGAGGCGTCACCGTCCGACTATCTTCCTCCTCGATAAGCCGCTGCAAGATCTCGACACAAGATGGGGGCAAATCAATCTAGGGTTAGTTTGTTTGGTAAATCGGACTTAAAGTTGAAGAAATTGAAGATGTTAGGGTGTGTTACCTCCTTTCTGTGCGCCGATGTAGTTAGACTTGTTTGAGGCGCCGCCGTCCTTGCAATTTGCTCGTCGCTCCGCCGCTGCAAGTTGTCCACACCAAAAGGGAGAAATCAATGTAGGGTTTCTCGGTGCCTAAATCGTTGTTAAAACGAAGTCAATGATGTTGGGGTGTGTTACCTGCAAATGGTGCGCTAATAAACTGTCGATGGATGCACCACCGTCCGACGTCCTTTCAGGTCCTCCGCCGCTGCAAGTTCTCGAGAAGATGGGGGCTTCTCCACCTAGGGTTTGTCAGTGCCTAAAGCATATATGCAATGGTAGTGATGTAAATTCAACAAAAAAAGGGCAAAAATGTAATAAAAAAATGAATAGTAAGGGTAGTTGCGTCATTTCACCCTATTTACTGTTGGGCCTCATTTAAACCCACCAAGTATGGTGGGTTTACAAAATGCCCAATAAGAGAGGCCAATCCAAGATTTTATCCAGCCCAAAACCAAGGATAAATTCGAAACCCGGGCCAGTGTCTGTCAAAGTAAACATGGGTTTAGGTTGGTTACTAAACCCTAACTAACCTAAACCTACAAAGTAAACAGGCCAAGTGATTTGAATACAATAAAATGTAAAAGTCGTAAGTCTTTTTCTATAGGAATGAAAAAATTTGCAAAACCCTCACATTCATGCTTATTTAATTAGTGCAACTAGGCCAAAACAGGCTGGTGGTTGTGCTATCACAATTCTATGAATATTTCCTCTTATTTAAAATTAATTGCCGCATAATATTATCTTGTAGAACTAAAAGAATATTTAATATGAAAATCAGCAATGCATATTCATTATCTCTATAGATTTTTGGGCCAGCGAACTTATCATTTATCTCGGAAATTTTATTCAAATTCAGTTCGAATTACAATTAAATTCAGATTTATTTACTTGTGATTTGCACGTAAGGTCCTCCTAAAATAACAGATAACCTCCAAAGTCAATGGAGAATTTTTTTTAGAACAAGTAAGTTAATGTCGGATTTAATTTAAGTACTTTGAATAAAAATGTTTGGAAATTTCGAAATCTTAATTTATTTGTGAGTTGTCGTAACGTCTTAAAAAACAGATATACTTCAAAGTCAAATGAACACAATTGTCAGAACAAATAAGTTACTGTCAGATTTAATCCGATTTAATTGTTGGAACTGAATTTAAGTTAGAATTATTAAATGTCTGGGAATTTCAAAATCTTATTTTTTTCCACCCTCCCCAAAATTGAAATATGATATATCTTCTCCACAAAGTTGCTGCCAAACTAGGTTAGCTTCTCCCAGATTCATTAGCTTGCCATACCAATTAAGTCCTACATTTGCAAAGCCTCTTCAAAACCATATTCTCAGAAAATATGGCAGCATATAATTCCGTAGCTTCACTTGCAAAAGCCATAGACGAAATCAAGAATCTGTTTTCTGTTCGTGAATATGAAGAATCATTGAAACCTATCAATGAGTACGCTACTTCCTTGCTACCACTCTTGGAATATTCTCCAACCAAGAACATCAGATTGAGGAAATTATTAAGCAAAGCAGAAGAGGAGATGAAATATATAGAGTTGGAAAATGATGAAAGGATTTCAATATCTATAGAGAAGGATGTCATTGAAGCACTGTTAGAAGATTCAGAAAGATTGAATTGGTGGCTCATCAAAGATTCTGAAGCAAAAATAATGAGTTGGGAAATGCGAGTGAGGGAATTAGCAAACAAAGCATGAGATAGTATCCAATTTTTTATTGGATCGATCAAGTCTAGTGCTGGTCGATGGTCAAGGTTTAAGTTGAAACGGAGGATGAGAAAAGTAGGAGAGGAAATGAATTCGATTGTTGGAGAGATAGAGATGGCGATGAATATATTGACGATGGAAGATGAGATTTCAATAGTTGGTACTAATTCATAGCTATTGGACAGCGCTATTGATAGACTCTGTCGGTTTTCGATAGTTGGGAGCGGAGGAACTGGTAAGACTAGTTTTGTTAGATATATTTATAATGATCCAGAGACTGTGAAACACTTTCAGATTCGTGTTTGGGTGACAGTGTCACAAGATTATAGCCCAAAAGATTATAACAGAGTAGATTTTATTAGAAACCTCCTACTTTCTCTGCAGGGACAGAATAGGTATCTCATCGTAATGGATGATGTGTACAGTACACAGGTTTGGGATTATGCAAAGTATTTGTTTCCGAAGGGAAGTAGAAATCTGGATGTGGCTGCGCATTTTAATAAATTTCATCTCGTGACAATGGGTTGGGATGCCCATTGTTACGAGATGAAATTGATGGATGATGATCAAAGTTGGTATTTACTTTGCAATAAGGTGTTTGGAGAGGAAGGATGTCCTCTTGAATTTGAGCCCCTTGGAAGAAAGATTGCAAGAGGTTGTGAAGGTCTACCCCTTTCAATTGTCACCATGGCAGATCTACTATCCTCGATCCCCATGAATCTAAATTTGTGGGAGGCAATTTCTGAAGATATCATTTCCGCTATTTGTACAAAGGATAGCCAACTGGAGAAGTTAATGCTTTGGAGTTTCAATGAACTGCCTCATCATTTGAGGCAGTGTTTGTTATATATGGGAGGTTTTCCGAAGAATCATGAGTTGGGTGTCCCGGAACTCATCAAACTATGGGTAGCCGAGGGCTTCATAAAACCACATAGATGGGGATGGAAAACCTTTGAAGAGGTGGGAGAAGAGTACGTAGAAGATCTTGTCAAAAGAAATCTTGTTAAGGTTATTGGTAGGAAGAAGAAAAATGGGAAAATCAAAAGTTACAGCCTTCCAAATTTGGTGCGGGACTTCTGCATGAGAAAGATCCAAGAACACAAGTTTCTACTGCCTGTTATGGATTACTTACCTGATACAACCCTTAGAAGGTTTTTTCTTCCAAAATGCCTAAAAACCCAACGCCGCGTAATTCTTGGCTCCTATGATCTACATCTCAAAGAAGCAATCGACAACTCACCAATGCGTACAATTATATGCATTAAGCAAGGAGAGTACTTGCCAAGGGCATCTGCACAAAAATTTCCTCTGCTCCGAATATTGCATGTGGTGGATAAGAGTGATAACTTGGGTTGGGAGTCTGATCATATATTTGAGCTCATTCATTTAAGGTACCTTGCTTCCAACATTCTCTCCTCCTCTATTCCTGCATCCATATCTAAACTTGAGAATCTTCAGACATTAATTATTTATAGACATAATGTACATTTGCCTGAGGAAATTTGGAGTTTAACACGATTAAGGCATCTCATCGCCTTCTCGTTTCATCCTTTACCCCATCCAAAAGTAGCAACTTCTCCCCTAGAAAGCCTGCAAACTCTCTCATTCGCATCTAACTTTGAAATTAGTGAAACGATCCAGAAGATGATTCCCAACCTTAAAAGGTTGGAGATCTGTTATTCTGACGACACATCCGAGCAAGACTACCAGCTCAACAATCTTGCAAATTTACATGAGCTTGAAATTTTGAAATTGGAGGTACATAAGGATTTTTGTTTTAAGCGAAAGCTTAGTCCAGGATTTCCTGTTCAGCTGAAGAAGATAAGCTTGAGTGGTTGTCGACTTCCTTGGAAAGATATGATAATTCTTGGTTCATTGCCTACTCTTGAAGTGCTTAAACTCAGAAATTACGCTTTCCAAGGAGACAAATGGGAAATAAAAGGAGGATATTTTCTCCATCTGAAGTATCTTCTAATTGATGAATCAGATCTCCGGTTCTGGTCTGAAAGTCCTACGTGGATCTGCAAAAACAAAAACAAAGTTGTCCCAATCAAAGTACACGGTGTTGTCGGCGGTGTCGACAACACCAGCGTAAAACACAGCGGAAAAATAGATCGAATTGAAAGTTGCAGAACACAAACGATATATCCACGAGTATACAAATACTCGTGGAATGCCTTCAGGGCGAAAACTCCTTTATTGAATATGTGTATGTGTACAAAGGAGAAAGAAAGATCTCTAAAAGAGACTCTTTCGAACAATCGACTCAATACGTCCTATGTGATGTATATGAAACCTAGGGACGTATACAAACTATCTCAGTTGAACACTCCGAAGAACACCTATACTAAAAGTCAAGAGTATGCAAACTCTATGGCACACAAGAAAAACGATGTTGCCTACGGTGTGAACAACACAACTCTTAACACCAGTGTACTGCCTATACTAGACTGCTTAAGCTCTCGATTCTGTGTCACTTTGATCTTCAGCAGCTTCATCTATTTATAGACCTTGGAGTACACTTGGTGTAGACTCCACTTCCCATGATGTAGGAGTGCTCCATGATCTCCATCACTCCATATCTATCGTGCATGATGTATGGGGAAGGTGGAGTGGACTTGTTCATTGACTTCTTCAACCTTGCTTCATGGACTCCATCTTGACTTGTTCTTCTCTAGACTTTATTCTCCTCAATCCCACGTTCTTGGAACACACGATCTCATTCTCTAAAACCCGTAGACTTCTTCAATATATATCACTTGGATACATCTTTGAATCCTATCAAAAAGAAAAGCACATAACAAATTCCTAAGATATAGGAAAGTTTGTTAGTTAGTCTTGTGATTCAAAAATATAAAACACGTGATTTTACCAAGTCAAATCTTAAGTGAGAGAATCAAATCCTTTTCCAAATCTTTTCAAATAAAATTATCCAATTTAAAACCTAATTAAAATCTAATTTGAATTTAGGATAATATGAAAAAGGAAAATTAATATTGTTGGAAAATCCAACATTAACAATCTCCCCCTATTTTGCTTTTTCAGCTCAAAACCTAAATCAAATAGATTTTCCTCCCCCTTAATTAAAACTCCCCCTTAATCCTGCAATCACAAACAATCACAAAGAATTAAGGATTAATCATTCAACCCAATCATAAAAAAGATTCATCAAAACTTTCTCTTCCACCACCTTTCACCATAGGAATTGTCTTACCATATCTTCTCCCCCTTTTTGAGCTGAAAATTAGCTCATAAAAACGGTTCCCTACTTCAAAGTATATCAACAAAGACGTTGGGCCAAATGTTGCCAAATTGAAGAGGCAACATCCGGTGTATAGGGCGAATCACAAATTCGATTGCCAATGAAAATTGCCTTGGCACCATTATCTTGGAAGACCGTATCTTGAAGCAAAGGGCTTTAAGGACAAATAAAAATGGAGAGGGAAAGGCCAGTTATGGATCAGAGCTTCGAAAAAAGAACAGAGATGGTGAAGAAACGGGAATAATGAATTAGGGTTTAGAAAGAAGAGGGAAAAGGAGATCGAGATTTGGAGAGAGAAGAAGGAGAGAGATATAGAGATAGCGTATGTGAGCAAGAGAGAGATTGCACACACTCAAGTAGTGGAGAATCACGCATGATTTTCTGATTTTAAACATAAATATTGAGCCTTTGAATTTTTTAGATAAAATCATGAGATTTTGAAAAGATATGAAATTAAGATAAAATCTCAACAAAATTGCACAAATTTAGGGATCACAAAATTCGAAATTTTAAATTTGAAATTAAGTCATCCAAACATCAAATATATCCACTATATATTATTTGGATTAAATGCAGATACCTAGGGATGCATAGAATATAAATCCCATAAAAATCGCACACAATGTAACTGACTGGTGTTGTCCCTGATGTTACGTAACACTGCGATGACACCATACAAAATTTTTGGCTCTTGAAAAATTTTTTCTTTTGTGCACACGAAATTAAATTCATACACACCTGACCTCAACCAACCTTTTGAAAAGAGAGCACTGTCGTAGCGAGCGCCATGCTTCTAGTTACTCGGTTGTGAGATCAAGTTTTTTCTTTTCGACTTGGTTGTGGTATCTCCTACACATTTTGACAAGGAAGCATCGTCGCAGCGAACGCCGTGCCCCGAGTTACTCAATGAGGTCACACAACACATTTTATTAAGTCACTAGGCTGCCTGAAAAGCATCGTCGTAGCGAGCGCCGTGCTCCAAGTGCTTCGTGACTTTTGGCATTTTAGTTCGAACAAAGGTGCACTATAGAATATGAGCCTTTACCAAAATAGGTGTCCAAGCAAGTGTTCTCACATAAGAAACACACTGGTCAGATACAAACAAGCATACATATGCCTAGAAAGCCTAAAAATAAAAAATTATTCTAAGGGTGTTAAGAGTGGTGTGAGCAACATGAACGGTAACACCCGCAAAACAGCATGCACATTCAAGCAATGCACAATCCGAGAGACTTCTTTAAGGAAGAAAATCTCTCTAAATCTAAGGCTTTTGTAAATATATCTGCTATTTGGTTTTCAGTGGATACATAATCAAGTTGGATTAACCCTTTCTCAACTAAATCTCGAATGAAGTGATGCCTAATATCTATGTGTTTAGTTCGAGAATGTTGAACTGGATTTTTGGAAATATTAATTGCACTCGAATTATCACAAAATAGGCTCAAAGATTCATTTTCAAAACCGTAATCATCAAGCATTTGTTTCAACCACACAAGTTGAGTACACGCACTCCCGGCGGCCACATATTCGGATTCGGCGGTGGATAAAGAAACACAATTTTGTTTTCTACTATGCCAAGATACTAAGTTATTGCCTAAGTAGAAACAACCACCACTAGTACTCTTCCTATCATCTACATCTCCAGCCCAATCAGAATCACTAAATCCCACCAAATTAAGATTAGTGTCCTTAGTATACCAAATACCTAAATCTATCGAACCGGAAACATACCTTATGATACGCTTCACTGCTTGAAGATGTGAGATCTTAGGATCAGCTTGGTAACGTGCACAGACACCAACACTATACATTATATCCGGGCGGCTAGCGGTCAAGTAGAGCAAACTGCCGATCATCGATCTATAGAGGGTGTTGTCAACACCATCGGCAACACTGTCTTTCGACAGCTTTTGTGTCGAACCCATGGGGGTTCTCATAGGCTTAGAATTTTCTAAACCAAAGCGAGATACCAAATTCTTGGCATACTTGCTTTGAGAAATGAAAATTCCTTCCTTTGATTGCTTAACCTGCAAGCCTAGAAAGTAAGTTAGCTCTCCAATCATGCTCATTTCGAAGGTAGATGACATAGCATGTACAAAATCATCAAGATCACTTTGACAAGTAGATCCAAATACAATGTCATCAACATAAATTTGAGCTATCATGCAATTACGATCAGTTCTCTTAACAAAGAGAGTACGATCGGCCATGCCTTGAATGAATCCAAACTCAAGTAGGAAAGAGGTCAATCGACCATACCAAGCTCTAGGAGCTTGTTTTAATCCATACAATGCCTTCTTGAGTTTGTAGACATAATGAGGTTGATAAGGATCTTCAAAACCTTTTGGTTGTTCAACAAACACTTCCTTATCTAAAAACCCATTCAAAAATGCTCCTTTTACATCCATTTGATAAAGGGTAATTTTTAAATAACAAGCAATTGCAAGAACTAACCTAATCGATTCAATTCGAGCAACGGGTGCGAAGGTCTCATCATAATCGATGCCTTCGACTTGTGTGTACCCTTGTGCTACAAGTCGTGCTTTGTTTCTTACAATGTTCCCCGACTCATCCGATTTATTTTTAAAAATCCATTTAGTTCCAATCACATTAGTATCGGATGGTCTAGGAACAAGAAACCAAACATCATTTCTAGTAAATTGTTCAAGTTCTTCTTGCATTGCTTGTATCCAAAAATTATCTTTTAAAGCTTCAGAGACATTTTTGGGTTCAATTGGAGAGACAAAACAGTAGAATTTTACCTCTGAAAATGTGGTTGACATACACACATGTCTTACCATTTCCTTGTAATTCACGGGGTCTTTTCTACGAGTTCGAACACCATCGTTTACTCCCCCTATCACCTGTGTGGTAGGGTGATTTTTTCTGATACGAGCAGGTGGATCTCTTCGAACTTGATCAGGTAGATCATCATCACTTTCATCGGATTCAGGTTCTGCCGATGTTGTCACTGGTGTTGCCGCTGGTGTTGCCTCTGGTGTCACAACACTGGGGGCAACATCAGTATTTCCAGTTTCAAGAACAACTGGAATTTCAACTAGATCAGTCACGGCATCTTCATAAGATTTACCTGTAAGATCAGAGAAGTCATCAAACACAATATTAACTGATTCTTGAATAGTCCTAGATCTTAAGTTAAAAACACGATAAGCATGACTATTCAAAGAATATCCAAGAAACACGGCTTTGTCACTTTTTGCATCAAACTTAGCAAGATTATCTCTATCATTCAAAATGTAGCAAAGACACCCAAAAACATGAAAATGTTTGAGATTAGGCTTTTTTCCTTTCAAAATTTCGTAAGGGGTCATTTTGCTACCCGGTCTTAAAAAGACTCGATTGCCAATATAGCAAGCCGTGTTCAATGCTTCAGCCCAAAAACGTCGCGAGAGGTTCTTAGAACTGAGCATGACACGAGCCATTTCTTGCAAAGTTCGATTTTTCCTTTCCGCAACTCCTTTTTGTTGAGGAGTTTTAGGAGCCGAAAATTGGTGTTCAATGCCTTTCTTTTCACAAAAATCAGTAAACAATTTGTTTTCAAATTCCTTACCATGGTCAGACCTAATGCTCAAAATTTTAGAAGAAAATGAGGTCTTAATCCTAGTGTACAAAATCTTGAATTGAGAAAACGTATCCGATTTTTCACGTAAAAAGAAAATCCAAGTATATCGGGAAAAATCATCAACAATCACATAGGAATACCTCTTTCCTCCAAGACTTTCAACTTCAACTGGTCCCATTAAATCCATGTGTAAAAGTTGAAAACAATGAACAGTACCTTGGTGTTGTCCGTGGTGTGATGTAACACTGTGGGGAACACGGGTCTGTTTACCTTTAAGGCAGTCTCCACACACTATCTTACCATTGTGATTAAGGCTTGGCAGTCCTTGTACAGCCTCAAACTTCATCAATTTTTGGAGAGTTCGAAAATTCACATGGCCTAATTTTTGATGCCACAAAATCGTGTCATCAAACTTAGCCTTGTTACACGTGACATTTTCTCCAACAAGATAGCAATTGTCATGAGATCTTGTACCTGTCATGATACACATGTTAGACTTATCAAAAACTTCACAAGAATCCTTAGTAAATTTTACCTCAAGATTGTCATCACATAATTGACTTATGCTAATTAAATTAGCCATAAGACCTTCTACTAAAAATACATTAGACAACCTGGGAAAACCTGGTAGATTAAGAGTTCCTTTGCCAATGATTCTACCCTTAGCACCTCCTCCATAAGTAACGGATCCTTCGGTAATAGGCACAAAATTACACAAGTATTCTTTAGTGCCCGTCATGTGGCGTGAGCAACCACTATCAAAGTACCAAGAACCTGAAATGTTAGACTTAAGAGCAGTAAAAACAACTTGGCAGACTTGATCAGTTTGTTTAGGAACCCAAACTTTCTTTCCAACAGTGGTGTTGCGGGCGGTGTTGCGTGACACCGGAGGTAACACCAGACCATTTGCTCGATCATTTTTCAATTTTCGACAATATGGTCTTATATGTCCAGGTTGAAAACAGTAATGACAAACATATTTTCTTTTCCTATGACCTGAACCGTTGGATTTTATGGACTCTTTAGATTTTTCTTTCACAAAGTTGATCTTAGCATGTGAATCGACAAAAAGGTTTGGAAAAACATTATCAACAGTTTTACTTGATCCAATACCTGATTTTGTTGAATTACCTGATCCCATGATTTCACTTGCCTTGGTAGAACTTGAGTTCCATTTTGCAATTAAGGATTCCGTCTCTTCAAGCTTGAATTGCACCTTTCCCAGTTCTATGTCCTTCTTGGTGAGAGCGGTTTCCAGCTTTGCAACTGAGTTTTTCAGCACATCATTCTCCTTAGATAAAGCTTCCTTTTCCTTGGATATGGCTTCCTTTTCCTTGGAAACAATTTCGACTAGCTTGCATTGCTTTTTCCATTCCTTAAGCAAGGAGTTATAAAGACCATGAAGTTCTTCAATGGCTTCATCTTTATCTAAGTCATCTCCAGCAAGAGAATCTGTATCATCACAAACAACATTAAGGCAGGTTATGTTAGCAAAGTCAAACAGTTCATACCTCTGTGGTGTTGTCTGCGGTGTTGTCTGCGGTGTCATGACACCGGTGTTGGCAACACCGTCGGTAACACCAGTAGCGATTTTTGCAAACAGGGCCGTGGAACTTTCAGTTTCAACTTCCTCATCATCCTCATCGTCACTCATGGATACCCAGTGATTTTTCAGACCATACTTCCTCAAGATGTTGGCACATTCATTCGCATAATGACCCCAACCCGAACAAGCTCGACATTGGATGGTATCGAGATGTTTGGGATCATTCCATCCATGATCTGAAGATGTCTTCTTAGGCTGACGTTTGGACTGAGAGGATAATCCAGTTGGCTTCCATTGGGATCTATCATTTGATCAATTGAATGGTTCCTTCCCTTTCGAACGAGGCTTCTCCTTGTTGAACTTTCTCACCATGGTGTTGAATTTCTTCGTCAACATGGCTACATTCTGCCCCTCGGTGACTTCCTCCAATGGTTCATCATCTTCTCCAGATTCTTCATTGTCTTGAGCTTGCAAGGCTATGGTTTTAGTCTTGTAGCCCGCTTCCATTTGGCTTTGAAGGTTGAGCTCAAAAGTTTGAAGAATGCTTTGAAGTGTATCAAAGTCCATTATCGAAAGATTATGGACCTCCTCAATGGCGGATACCTTGATGTTGAACCTTGGTGGCAGCGTTCGAATGGCCTTAGACACGAGTTGCTTGCGTCCAATTGGTTCTTCAAGCATTTGGGCTTGATTCGAGATGTCCCGGAGCCTCTCAAAGTAGGTTCCAATGTCTTCATTCTCCTCCATGCGCATATTCTCGAACTTGGACATAATCAGCCGCAACCGAGCCTCACGAACACACTTTGCACCTTTAAAATGCTTCTGGAGAGTATCCCAAGCATCCTTGGCATGGGCAGCATTTTGGATCAATCGAAACACCTTGTAGTCCACCGTTTCGAAAATGACATTGATGGCCTTTTCGTTGAAGTTGGCATTGTGGATCTCATCGATTGTCCACTCGGTTTGAGGTTTGAGAACCATTTCACCATGGACTTCCTTCATAGGAGCATTGTAACCTTCCAAAACGGCAGTCCAAGCACGTGCATCAATGGACTTGATCTTCGATCGAACACGAATCTTCCAATAGGCATAGTTGGAGCCATCCAAAATTGGAAGGCGTCCAAAGTTGGGATTGCAATAGTCCGCGTCCTGCATGGCTAGATCCACCACTTAGTATGTCAAGTGATGGCTCTGATACCACGTGAAAGTCCTACGTGGATCTGCAAAAACAAAAACAAAGTTGTCCCAATCAAAGTACACGGTGTTGTCGGCGGTGTCGACAACACCAGCGTAAAACACAGCGGAAAAATAGATCGAATTGAAAGTTACAGAACACAAACGATATATCCACGAGTATACAAATACTCGTGGAATGCCTTCAGGGCGAAAACTCCTTTATTGAATATGTGTATGTGTACAAAGGAGAAAGAAAGATCTCTAAAAGAGACTCTTTCGAACAATCGACTCAATACGTCCTATGTGATGTATATGAAACCTAGGGACGTATACAAACTATCTCAGTTGAACACTCCGAAGAACACCTATACTAAAAGTCAAGAGTATGCAAACTCTATGGCACACAAGAAAAACGATGTTGCCTACGGTGTGAACAACACAACTCTTAACACCAGTGTACTGCCTATACTAGACTGCTTAAGCTCTCGATTCTGTGTCACTTTGATCTTCAGCAGCTTCATCTATTTATAGACCTTGGAGTACACTTGGTGTAGACTCCACTTCCCATGATGTAGGAGTGCTCCATGATCTCCATCACTCCATATCTATCGTGCATGATGTATGGGGAAGGTGGAGTGGACTTGTTCATTGACTTCTTCAACCTTGCTTCATGGACTCCATCTTGACTTGTTCTTCTCTAGACTTTATTCTCCTCAATCCCACGTTCTTGGAACACACGATCTCATTCTCTAAAACCCGTAGACTTCTTCAATATATATCACTTGGATACATCTTTGAATCCTATCAAAAAGAAAAGCACATAACAAATTCCTAAGATATAGGAAAGTTTGTTAGTTAGTCTTGTGATTCAAAAATATAAAACACGTGATTTTACCAAGTCAAATCTTAAGTGAGAGAATCAAATCCTTTTCCAAATCTTTTCAAATAAAATTATCCAATTTAAAACCTAATTAAAATCTAATTTGAATTTAGGATAATATGAAAAAGGAAAATTAATATTGTTGGAAAATCCAACATTAACATGGTCGTTTTCAAGGCATCGCTGCTTTCGTGAGCTTGTATGCCTACAGCTCTATCGTTGTCCATATCTAGAGGATATTCCTTTAGATTTTGGATATTGCTCAAAACTTGAACTGCTTGAGGTGGATGGTGGAAATGAATTTCTTGTAAAAGCAGCAGAATCCATACTAGAAAAACAACACTATAGGGGTAACAAATCTTTTCGAGTTCAAGTAAAACATTTCTGATATGTCTGCTGATCGGATTAGAGATTATAAAAGTTGATTACAGTATTCAATTTGCAGGAGCTGTTATTTAGTCTGATTTGTTAGGTTTATATTTGCACACACCTCTTCAACATTCTTTCATTATGTTTGCAAACTTCATTTTTTTATGAAGCATCTGTCTTCTGAGTCATCATCTACATTTGGTAAGTTTTACTCCTTTTTCTTTCCCTTTGCTTCAGTTATTGGGTTTCTTTGTATTTCCATGTTCAAATAATCCAAGGAAATCCGTTTCCGTGGATTGGTGTTGTTAATCTATATATATATATATAAATATAAATGAAAACCATTGGAGAAATTTACAAGAATGTTATTTTCCTTCATAAAAATGTCGTATCAATGAGTAATAATATTTTTTTAAAAATAATAATTTTTCAAGAATTTAATCATATCATTTAGCACTATTTTCAATGTGATATATTGTTGCTATTTATTATTATATTATTATTATCATCATTATCATTATTATTATTATTTCTATTATTGATGTTATTATTTGTTGTTGATGATTTTGTTCAACTAGAATTATATCCATGCGATGCACGGTTTGTAATTTCATTTATTACATCAATAAGAATTTAGACGTTTTATCTCTATTGTTTTTCATTTTAAATATTATTATATTTTTAAAATGCAAACAATAATATATAAATTTATATATTTTTTTGTTAAACAATGAATTATAAAACCTATATTTGAAATATGAAGTTGTTAAAATTGACAACAATTTTGTACACTAATCAATTTTGTAAATTAAAATAAATTAAATTTAGTAATGAGAAACATTTATTGTGTCATGGATGTTAAAATGATAATTGATATTATAAAAATATTTTAACTCCTAAAGATATGTTATGCATGTTGCAATTTATAATATAAACATAAGTGTCATGATAAATATATTATTGTATTTTTTGAATGATCCCCAACGTTCACAATTATAAATTTCTTCGAAATTTTCGGTCCAACCAATAACTTAATTATTTATAGTTAAAGAAAAGATATAAATACCTAAATATTTTGCTATATATTCAAATAACGTAGATAACTAAATATTGAACCCACTTATATTGACAAATAAACCAAACAATTATATAAAAATGTTTTTCATTATAATTAATTTCTCCAAAAGTCTAAAACTTTGTATTTTAATTTTTTTTAATTTCCTAATCTTAGTTTAATTTAGTCATTTGTTTTTGTATTTCTAATTGTGTTAAATATAATTATGCACCAAAATTTAAATATCAAATTCATACATTTGTTATTTTTTTACGATGCAATGTACTCCCTCCGTCCCGGTCCAAGCTACCTACTTGGACCGGGCACGGAACCTAAGAAACTACAGTTGACTTTTGGAAAAAGTGACTTTTTGCTTTTTTTTTACTTTATAATTAGGGGTGAGATTAGTGTGTTAACACATCCTTATTTTTATTCCAATAATAATAAAAGTAAAAGACAAAATAAAACAGAAATCATTTGCAGAATGCACAAAAGGGCCGAATTTCAGATTAATTGGAGGCAGATTTTTTGTGGGAAAATTTCTGCCCTAGATACAATCAAATCAAATCCATCTAAAGTCTATAAATACAAACACTGCAGCATTGAATGCATTTTCAACCACTTACATTAACTCTACAAAAACAGAAACTGAAAATGGGTGGTAAAAAAACAGGTAAGCATTTGACTCCATCAGAGCGACTTGTAATAGCTCAACGACTTCTCGAAAATAACAGCAACGGCGTTTTGAAGAGGGGCATCACTGCAGAAGTCGCGTCATCATTTGGAGTGTCTGCACGAACTATCCGACTCATCTGGCAAGCTGCAAGGAAACAAAGAGATGAGGGGTTGCCTATTTCCTTTCCGGAGGTAAGGCTATGCCAACCGTCATCTAGGGTTTTACGCTTGGATGAGGAAGCCATTAGAAACATTCCATTCTCCAAAAGAGGCACAATAAGGAGGTTAGCAAAAGAGCTTGCAGTCAGTAAATCAGTTGTGGGCAGGTGGGTAAAAGAGGGCAAGCTTAAAGCACACACAAATGCAATCAAACCACTGTTGACAGAAGCAAACAAACTCAGGAGGATCAAATACAACATCTGTTTCTTGCACAAACACATGAACCTCAACAAGATCACTTTTGAAAGCATGCACAATGTAGTTCATATAGATGAGAAGTGGTTTTACATGCAACGGGCAAGTGAAAGAGCTTATAAACTGAGCAATGAGGATGAACCTTATAGAGCATGTAAAAATAAGAGATTCATTACTAAGGTGATGTTTATGGCTACTGTGGCAAGGCCACACTACACAGAAACTGGGGAATTGTTGTTTGATGGGAAGATTGGCATTTTCCCATTCACACAACAAGTCCCAGCCATCAGAAATTCAGCAAACAGACCAAGGGGTACAATGATTACAAAACCAATTGAGTCCATAACTAAAGATGTCATTAAGAGCTGCCTTTTGGAAAAGGTAACTCACAAACTCAGATTTTTCATCATTTCATGTGTTTAGTAAGTCTCCTAAAACTGCCCTACGGTTTTGATTAACTATTGGGCTCATTTGGTGGCATTACTAACACATTTATGGTGAATTGTTTGCTGTTTATTTCATCACATGGCACATAAAAGATCATCCCAGCAATAAAGGCAAAGTGGCCAGCAAATGCAAGCAAACATATCATCATACAACAAGACAATGCTAGACCTCATTTATGCAACATGGATGAAGAGTTTAGGAGGGCTGCCACAGAAGATGGATTTAACATAAAGTTGATGTGTCAACCACCTAATTCACCAGACACAAATGTGTTGGATTTAGGATACTTTAGGGCTATTCAATCCTTGCAGATTGAAACCCAATCCTACAATGTTGATGACTTGGTTGCTAATGTTCTCAAATCATTTGAAGAACTTGAGCATCCAAAGTTGAACAACATTTTCCTCACACTACAAGCATGCATGGTTGAGATATTAAAGGTATCAGCAAGCAATCATCATTTTGACTGAGCTACCATGCAACTAATCATGCATTCAAACTCAGCAGAAGTGAACTAATCATGCTGGACAGACTCCAGTAGTCATCACATAATGAACATCACTCAGCAGAATAATCACAATCAACATTTGCAGAATCCAAATAATCATATTCAGAATCAACAGAAACATGAATACACAATCAGCAGCCTCAGAATACACAATCATATTCAGAAATCATCCTACAGAAATCACAAAATCATCACTGGCCTCCGAAATGAACATCATTTCATCATCGGCCTCAGAGAAATCAGGCAAATCAGAAATCACAGAGGCTAAGGTTGAGAAAAATAACCTTTCGAACAGAGGGAACCCAAATCGCCAAGCACTCGTAAAAGAAACGCAGCATTTCAGGATCCAACTGCGAGCATACGAAGGGGGGTCCCTCAATCCCCAAAGGGAGAGCATCCCCGGCCTCACTGAACTCAGTCTCCTCGACAAAGGAGTCCTCGGAATCTGGAACGAAACCCTCCTCAACCTCAGAATCAGAGAAGGCCATTATTTTCAGAGCGAACGGAGTTCTTGTTCCAGATCATAGAAGAACAAGAGAAGAACAAAAGGTTCGGGGTTCCAGATTGGAGAAGAACAAGTGAGCGAACGGGGCTAAGGTTCCAGATCGGAGAAGAACAAGACAGCGAATGAATTTAGGGTTCTAGATCGGCGAAGGAATCACATCGGCGAGGGCTCCAGAGGGCAAGGAACCCAGATCGGAGAATAAGAAGAGGTCGAACGGGGCTAGGGTTTTTCAGATCCAAAGAGAATCAAATCGGCGAGGGTAAAAGAGGGCTAGGGTTCAGGGATCGGCAACGGTTTCAGCTCGGCGAGGGTTCCACATCGACGAGGGTTCCACATCGGTCAGGGAGCCACAACGGCGAGGGTTCCACATCGGCAAGGATTCCAGAACGGCGATCGACTAGGGTTCAGGGAGAGGGAGTTGGGGATGAAGATTCTAGATCGATTGGGTTCTAGATCAAGAGAGTAGTTCATACGACAAATTAGGGTTTTGGATGATTCTAGATCCAACAAATGAGAATACGAAGGGTCAGATGGGTTTGAGGGTGTGGGTGGGGTAATTTTGTGATTTTGTGATTAGGATTAGGTTAGATTAATCTAATGTTAATGTAGTTTAATTAGAGTTTTAATTAAAAATCAGTAATGGCATTTTTGTAAATCAGTTGAAATGTAGGGGTATTTTCGTAAAATTTTTTTGCCATTTTGGGGTTGGCAAGTTCGACTGGGACGGACGAAAATGGCAAGTAGGTAGCTTCGAGCGGGACGGAGGGAATAAATAACAATTAGAATTCATAAAAAAAAATGATAAGTCTGATATATCATGCATTAGCAACAAAATTCTATATACCCAAATGATATATTTTATATATCATAGATTAAAAAAATTAAATTGAAAAAATAATTTAATTTAAAGATTATGATTTATATAAAATATATAAAAAAAAACAAAATAACCTACATTACCTATCAATAGGCTATAGCCCAACCTAGAGGACCTTACAATCCTTAAAAGTACAAATATTTTTATTTTTGATTTTTTTTAGTTCTTCTAACTAACTTTTTCCAATTATAGTATGTAGATTTATGAGGGAAAATTAGTTATACTATTTTTATTAAATGTTTTCTTTATATATATATATATATATATATATATATATAGATGTTAAACAACAATTAAAACTTTTTTTCTATTAACTAAAATTACTTAATGTCTATAATTAATCTCATTCTTAAATATAAAGTTTAAAGATATTTTAAAATATTTTTGTATTTTTCAAAAATGTTGTATATAAGTAAATACTTCAAAATTTATATATTCTTGATTGGTCAATTTTGGTCAACTCCAAAAGTCATTAGCTTATCAATTTATTTATTTAGTCAAGAAAACAAATTAACAAAAGATAGAAACAAATAAAAAGCAAGCTTTCAAAATTTTTAATTTTTTTTGCTAACTTTAATTACTTAATGTTTATAAAATATTCGTATTATCAATTTTAATGTTAAACAAGTTTTAAAATACTTTTTGTAATTATGAAAAATGTTGTATATATATAAATATTTCAAAACTTATATTGTTAATCAGTCACTTTAACTAATTGTGAATAATTAGTTTATTAAATTATCTATCAAGCCATGAAAAAAATCAAACAAAAAAAAAACAAATAGAATGTAAGCTTTCAAGTTGTTAATTCCTTTTATCCTTTTTTTTTTTTTTTGTTAACTAAAATAAATTAATGTTTATAACTATTTATTAAATTATCTATCAAATCATGAAAAAAATAAAAAGAAAAACAAAAACAAAATAGAATGTAAGCTTTCTAGTTGTTAATTCCTTCCCCCCTTTTTGTTAAATATAATTAATTAATATTTATAATTGTTCATATAATCAATTTTCAAGTTAAAAGAAATCTTAATTTTTTTGTAATTATAAGAAATTATTTACATAAATAAACATTTCAAAACTTATACTGTTAAATAGTCACTAACTAACTCCATCATTGGCTTATCAAATTATCTATGGAGCCAACAATCATCACTACAAGAAAAAAGCTCATAGACAAGGGTTAAAAACCCTTGTCGTAGCCTAAAAAACTCTTGTCGTAGGTGGTGTTGTCGTAGGGTCTGAAAATTTTCGCTCTTAGACAACGATTTTTAACTGTTGTCGTAGACCTCTACGTTGTCGTAGACCTTTACGACAACGGTTAAGAACCGTTGTCCCGCCGAAGTCTTTGACTCTACGACAACGGTTACGGTTTTGACTCTACTCATCAAGCATGAGAATATAGATTATACCTCTGGAAAGAATAGTTAAAGAAGCCATTTATATCAAGAGTACTTGGAACCGATAAAATTTGTGTGCCGTATGCAACAAGTAGTTTGCTAACTTTTCTGAAAAGAAGTATTCCATTCGGAGATAAAGTATCAAAAGTGAGACATTGAGCTTTGTTTAACACAAACTTCGCCATGAATTTCAGCAACGGTGTTGTGACCTACACACATATATATGTTGCAAGGTTATTCTCTACAAGCACAAAACAAATAACCATTGGATATTGCACCAGAGAGATTTAATCTTTAAATTGGTTAGAATGTAGAGAAAAAGATTAGCTAGGAATTTGTCTTCTATTTAATGTGAGTTGGAATGTAAACTATTCTCCATACACTTTGCTAATTCACAGAGACAAAAGGAAAAAAGTAAGAGAGAGAGAGAGAGAGAGAGAGAGAGAGCTTAAACATGAATTAACAAAATCATAATTAGACAGGGTATTACCAATCAAAAATCAGCATAGATATGGAAAATCATTTACCACAATTGCAGTGGAGGTTGGTTCTCTTCCTTCTTTCGCTAGCTCTCCTTGAAGTCTGGAGACTGCCACAGCGGCCAAATGATTCACATTTACTCCTAATCTGAAATCATTTCAATCTACTTCAAGAAATACACTAAACATCAAACAATAGTATCATCTTCAACTCAACTGGCATGACGCCAATACGGGAATGACACTCACGTGGTAGGAAAAAAGTGGTTTTTATGTACATTCCAAACCTTTTTCCAGAATACATGTTGTGTCAACACATAACAAAATTAGCAATGAGAAGTAGTATTTGATTACCTAGGCTAAAGATTGGCCCAAAATTTTGAACCGACACACATAACAACTTGACTTTACATATTTTACCAGATAAAGAAAGAACAGAGATTCTAAAATAATTATATAAAATGGAAACTATAGATCCTTCAATGCTGGGATGCCAAGACGAACACATAATACAGAGGCCATTGACCAACTGCTGTAAAAGTTACCAAGAAATAACATATTATTGCTTTGAAATCTATCAAATTGACAGATAACAGTGCAAAAATCATGCATCAGTTATCAGCTTACAAATTGTATAACAGAATATCAACTATTTTTGTCACTACCATTTGACTGAATCTCTATTAAGTCTCCACCACATACCATACAAACTAAAATGATATATATTGCAAGTAATGAACAAGTAAGCACAATGCACAGGTTTATCCATAAATAATACCTTTTCAGCACACGATCAGTGCTTCCATCGTCAACAGTGAACAATCCAATGGCGATATGCTCTGGTGCTATAAAATTATACCCCATAGTCCTTGAATATTCAACGGCAGCCTCAAACACACGCTTCGTGCTTGCAGAAAAAGGTACGAGCTTCATATGAGAGAAAAGCTAGAGCTTTCTAGAGTTATAAAACACAGTGTAAAATTGAAAAAGAGTAACTAGAGTTGTATGAATGAGATAGCATAACCTGACTGTAAAAAGCCTCAAGAATAACAACAACCTCGGGTCAAACTAGTTCCACTCCAATGCAGTGAGAACCGCAACTACAGAGAGGCGTTCATAAGAGCTTTCACTCCAGTTCACTAATTTCAAAGACAAATAACAAAAACCGATAAAATAAAATACCACGATGAGTAGCCGTCTTGAAACAAGATCCGATGGCCGACTCCATCACAGTAAAACTTGACAACGAGAGAGAGAGAGAGAGAGAGAGAACTTAGGGTAGAGCAAAATGACGCAATTCTCCAGCAAAGGAGCACCTCGAAAACCCTGTGGAAAATTAAACTCCGACGGCGAGAGCTCAGCAGCATTAGAATCTCATCGACAAGTGAAGATAGTGGTGGATCGTGACGATGTGGAAGAGGTGTAGAGAGCAAGGTGGAGGCGGGGGCAGCGGAGGTAGAGTTAAAAGCTGGAGAAATTGGAGGCGAGGTTTGATTCTACCAGCGGCGGCAAGGGCAGCGGAGGCAGGGGCAGTGGCGGCGGGGGCAGCGGCGATGATAATAGCGGGGGCGGGGGCAGCGAAGGTGGAGCTAAAAGCTGGAGAAATTGGAGGTGGGGTTTGATTCTATCAGCCGCGGCGACGGCGGCGTAGGCAGGGGCAGCGACGGCAGGGGCATTGATTGAGGGGCGGCGGCGGGGGCAACGGCGGTTGATAAGTGTCAATTTTGCTATAGCTTTGCGTACAATGTTATAATCGATTGAGTGCGTTTGTGTACGTTTTTATAACAATTTTGTTACTTTTCATATATTAGTTGCATTTGACGTTTTGGGTGCTAAGTTTCATGATTTTAGTGGAAAAAGTATGAATTTCAAATGTGATTAAGGATTGAGGAAGAAACGAGAAGGAAACGATTTCGAAAACAAGGAAAAACGGGGCTGTGCATTGGGGCACGGACAGATGCAGCCGCGCACGGTCAGGGCTGCACTGGCGCACGACCGTGCTCGAATGTCCAGAGAGCAAGGAAGCCGTGCACGGGTGGCCGTGTCTGGGGGCACGGTCGTGCGCGGCTGGCAAGCGAGAGCGCAGCGGGGCAAGGTCTGGCCGTGCCGTGGGGCACGACCGTGCCCGGGTGTCCTAATTCATCTAAAACTCGACTTTTGGATGATTTTTATTCGATTTCTTGATCTCCAAGACTCCCAAGAAGATAGATATACCCCAATAATTCCAGAAATCAAGACACAAACATTCATAGAGAGAAAACAAAATTCTGAGAGCATCCAGGAGGAAATACGAAAGAGAATTCGAAGATTGAGAATCACGAGATTGTCGTGGTAGAGTTTTTCTTTCTACTTTTCTATTTTTTGTTGAATTTTGGTTTTGATATAATGTTATCAATTTTGTCTATGATTTTGATTAATATTATGTCTGGCTAGATTTTCGTAGGTTTCTAGGATATGTAAGTAGTTCGATTCAAACCTTGATGGATCTTTGATTTTAATTCGATTTCTTGATTTTTCGATCCTATTCATGTGTTTATGATTTGATTGCTTGTTTGATTAGAGAGCCCCTAATTGAGCATGTTTAAGTAGTTAAGTCAAAATTCGAGAGAGGAGATTTAATTACGGAAGAGTAAACATATGACATATATGCAGCATGAGATCGAGAGATGAATAACATATGTGATGAGATTTTCAATCCTAGGTTCTTTTGGGAGTTGTTGTGTTATATCAGATCGAGTAGAGATACCTCTGGTAGCATAATAATCAACCGGTTAAATTGACTCGAGAGAGCTTTTAATTTGATTTTCGTGATTGCTCATATAGGATTATTAATCAATGAAATTGGATTGATCAAGGTGACGTTGAGGGGAGGATCGGATGAAAGCATGTTCTAGAACCTGTCTTAGAATAATTGTTTAATCTCGTGATTTTTAATTGCAATTTTAGTTAGTATAATTAATTCAACATCTTTTGAATTCGATACTTAGATAAAATTAGGAATAAAATTTAGGTACTTAATCAATTCTAACGTTAGTCTCTGTGGGATCGACCTTGCTTGCCGTGTCTACAATCTATACCGTACACTTGCGGGAGTAGCTTAAAGAATTAGGTGAACAAGTTTTTGGCGCCGTTGCTGGGGACTAGACGTTAGGATAGTTGATATCTAGATTTGTTTTTTGATTTTAATCTGGGATTTTTATTTTTATTTTATTTTACTTTGTTATTATTTTATTGTGAATGGTTGATACTTGCTTGTGGATATTTTAGATAGTGCATGACCACGCGCTCTAAAAAGGCAGCGTTGATTGTAGTTGATCCAGAGATTGAAGCTACCTGTAGACGTAATAGAACACGAAGACAGTTATTTAGTCAAATGGAAGACGATATTCCACAAGGAGCTCCCAACCAAAGGGCCATTCGAGATTACTTCTAACCGAGACAAAATGGACGGGGGGTTGTGAGACCCCCTATCAATGCAAACAATTTTGAGTTGAAGCCGGCGTTGATCAACATGGTTCAACAAAATCAGTTTGGTGGAAGTTACTTGGAAGACCCGAATGCGCATCTGGCACAATTTTTGGAAGTATGTGACACGATCAAGTTCAACGGAGTTTCTGAAGATGCAATCAGACTTCGACTATTCTCGTTCTCTTTACGAGATAAGGCGAAGTTGTGGTTGTCATCCATTCCACCCGGATCAATCACTACATGGGAAGAATTGAGCAACCGTTTTCTCTTCAAGTACTTTCCCCCAAGTAAGACATTGAGATTGAAAAGTGAGATCACACAATTCCGACAACTTGATGGGGAGTCCTTGGGAGAAGCTTGGGAACGATTTAGAGACATGCTTAGAAGATGCCCACAACATGGTTTTCCGGAGGACCAACAAGTCTGTTTATTCTACAATGGACTGTACGGGCCTACTCGAGTAATGATTGATGCTGCAGCAGGTGGAGCATTGTTGGCAAAATGTCCAGAAGATGCCATGTACATTCTTGAAGAAATGACAACCAACAGCTACCAATGGCCGTCTGAGAGGAATACCTATAAAAAGGTAGCTGAAGTGCAAAGTACTGATCAAATCTCAGCCTTGACTACACAAGTAGCAGCTCTAGTATCAATGATGACCGAGTCTAGAAGTCAAACTGGAGCACAAGTAGGAAATCAAAATCGTGAAGTTGCACCGCAAGAAGAAGTGGAGGACATCAACTATTTGGGCGGGGAAAATTACAATAATAATTTCCGAAACAGAGGCATGTATTAGTACAAGCACGGTGGGAGGAATCACGAGAACTTCTCATATGCAAACAATAATAATTGTTTGCAACCTCCTCCAGGGTTTTCCGTTACAAATGGAATGATTGATGAGCCAAAGAAGCAGCCACTTGAGGATTTGATAAAGGAATTTATAAAAGGTACGGATGAGCGTTTAAAAGAAATGGATGCTCGCACTAGAGAAATGGAGGCTCGCACTAAAGAAATAGATGCTCGTACCAAATCGTCGGAAAGGCAAGTAGAGGCTCGGCTCAAATCATTAGAAGTGCAGATGGGACAGCTTGCTACGATTTTGGGAAACCAACACAAGAAAGGGCAATATCCAAGTACTACGGAGATCAACCCAAGGGAGCAATGCCAAGCCATCAATTTGAGAAGTGGAACAAACTATGAAGGGCCAAGCATGCCAATCGAGGAAGAAGAAGAGATGGAGAAAGAAGAAGAAAATCCGATGGTGGAGGAAGAAAAAGATCGTAGATCACAAAAAGGGGCTGAGAAGCCAAAATCGATTTCTAACTCTCCATTACCTTTTACTACTACTTCTCTTCCTTTTCCTCAAAGATTCCAAAAGAAAAAGTTGGATTCACAATTTGCTAAATTTCTGGAAATTTTCAAGAAAATTCACATTAACATTTGTTTTGCAGATGCCTCGGAACAAATGCCGAATTATGCAAAATTCTTGAAGGATGTGATGTCAAAGAAGAGAAAGATAGCAGATTTTGAGAGAGTGAATCTAACGGAAGAATGTAGTGCAATCTTGCAACGGAAGTTACCACAAAAGTTGAAGGATCCAGGAAGTTTCACAATTCCATGCGTAATTTGTGAATCTTATTTTGATAAGGCATTGTGTGATCTAGGTGTAAGCATCAATCTTATGCCGTTCTCAATTTTTCAAAAGCTTGGGCTTGGAGATGTGAAGCCTTCAACGGTTACATTACAATTAGCGGATAGGTCGATAACATATCCTAAGGGAATCATTGAAGATGTTTTAGTGAAGGTTGATCGATTTATTTTTCCGGTGGATTTTGTGGTCCTAGACATAGAGGAGGATCATGACGTGCCCTTGATTCTAGGACGTCCATTTTTAGCCACGGGAAGAGCGTTAATTGACGTACAAAAAGGCGAGCTCACGTTAAGAGTAAATGATGAACATGTGTTGTTCAACATTTACAAAGCAATGAAATTTCACGATGATAGAGAAACGTGCAACTTTGTTGACGTTGTGGACTTTTGTGTGGAGGAGCAAGTGGATCGCATCTTGATGAAACATTCGTTGGAGCTTTGTTTATCAAAATCTTTTACTACTCATGATAAAATTTTGCATTTAGAAAATGAGGATGTAATTGATGAAATGTTTTCTTTGGATGCCTTGCAGGAAATTTCAACGAAGACAAATGGATGAAAGGTGAAAAAATGAGATCGCAAAGAAGATCCGAAAAGCTGTGCAGCCGGGCACGACCGTGCGCTGGGGCACGGTCAGACCGTGCCCGACTGCACTGAAGGCTGTGCATTGGCGCACGACCTTGCGCTAATGCCCCGAGGAAAAATTGAGCCCCGTTCAAGACGCCCCTGCTCCGGAACTTAAGCCACTACCTGACCATCTTCAATACGCATTTTTGGGTAACAATAATGCAAATCCGGTAATCATTTCCTCTTCTTTAAACTCTGTTCAACTTGAAAAATTATTACGGGTTTTGAGGGAACACAAATCGGGTATTGGTTGGTCTATAGAGGATTTGAAGGGAATAAGTCCAGCCATCGTGATGCACAAAATCAGGATGGAAGAGACTTATAAACCTTCAATCCAAAACCAACGAAGACTTAACCCAATCATGCAGGAAGTGGTCAAGAAAGAAGTGCTGAAGTGGTTAGATGCTGGGATCATATATCCTATCTCGGATAGTAGTTGGGTTAGCCCGGTACAAGTGGTGCCAAAGAAAAGAGGAATGACCGTGGTGAAAAACGAGAACGAAGAGCTCATCGCAACTCGAACGGTAACAGGGTGGCGGGTGTGCATTGTTATCGAAAATTAAATACCGCCACCCGAAAAGATCACTTCCCTCTTCCTTTCATTGATCAAATGCTAGATAGACTCGCGGGGTACAATTACTATTGTTTTCTTGATGGATATTCCGGTTACAATCAAATTGCGATTGCACCGGAGGACCAAGAGAAAATGACTTTTACATGTCCATATGGCACCTTCGCATTTCGAAGAATGCCATTTGGGTTATGTAATGCCCCTGCCACTTTTCAAAGATGCATGATGTCTATTTTTCATGATTTAATTGAAAATATTATGGAAGTCTTTATGGATGATTTTTCTGTTTTTGGAACTTCATTCGATTCCTGTTTGGCTAATTTAGCTAAAGTGTTGCAGCGATGCGAGGAGACCAATTTAGTTCTCAATTGGGAAAAGTGTCACTTCATGGCTAAGGATGGAATTGTACTTGGTCACCGCATATCAGCCGCAGGACTCGAAGTAGATAGAGCTAAGATAGTGGCAATTGAGAAGCTACCACCACCGAAGACGGAGAAAGCTATCCGGAGTTTCCTTGGACATGCAGGATTCTACCAGAGATTCATTAAAGACTTTTCAAAGATATCCAAGCCATTAAGTCATTTGTTGGAAAAGGAGGCAGAGTTCAAATTCACCGATGAATGTCACGAAGCATTTGCAACTCTTAAAAGAGCGTTGATAAGTGCACCAATCTTGATCACCCCAGATTGGTCACAACCATTTGAGTTGATGTGCAATGCTAGTGATTATGCGGTTGGAGTGCTGCTAGGACAAAAGAGAGACAAGTTGTTGAGGCCAGTTTATTATGCAAGTCGAACATTAGATGAGGCGCAACAAAATTACACCACCACGGAAAAAGAGATGTTGGCGGTCGTTTTTGCGTTCGACAAATTTCGATCATATTTGATTGGCACAAAAACAATAGTTTATACTGATCATGCAACAATTCGTTATCTTTTTGAAAAGAAAGATACTAAACCTCGATTAATTCGTTGGATTTTGTTTTTGCAAGAATTTGACGTGGAAATCAAGGACCGGAAGGGATGTGAGAACGTGGTGGCGAACCATCTTTCGAGACTTGAAAATCCAGAAATTGAGGTGAATGGGGAAATCAAGGAGAGATTCCCCGATGAGTACATACTTGCCATTAATGATGCACCGGTGCCATGGTACGCGAACATCGTCAATTACCTAGCCAAAGGAGTTCTTCCACCGGACATAGATGCATATCAAAAGAAAAAGTTTCTTCATGATATAAATTATTATATGTGGGATGATCCATATTTGTTTAGGAGATGTGCAGATTCGCTTATCCGAAGATGCGTACCAATGGAGGAGTGGGACGACATCATGGGAATGTGTCACTCATCACCCGTAGGTGGGCACCATAGTGGAAAGAAGATGGCTATCAAAGTCCTACAATCCGGTTTTTATTGGCCTACTTTATTTAAAGATTGTTATAACTTTGTTGCAGGATGTGATCGTTGTCAAAGGACGGGAAACATATCTCGAAGACATGAAATGCCCCTCACAAATATTCTTGAGATTGAAATTTTTGATGTGTAGGGCATAGACTTCATGGGACCGTTTCCTCCGTCCAATGGCTATAATTACATCTTGCTAGCGGTTGACTATGTTTCCAAGTGGATAGAAGTCATTCCCACCAAAACTAATGATGCTAAAGTGGTTCTACAATTTATGAAGAAAAACATCTTCAATAGATTCGGGACACCTAAGGCAATTATTAGTGATGGGGGAAAACACTTCCACAACAAAATTTTTGCTAGGTTGTTGGAGAAGTATGGAGTTCGACACATGATGACGTTGTCATACCATCCACAAGCCAATGGATTAGCGGAAGTTTCCACTCGGGAGATAAAAACAATTTTGGAAAAAACAGTGAGTGTGAATCGCAAGGATTGGTCAATTCGTCTTGATGATTCGCTGTGGGCATATCGAACGACATACAAGACGCCCATAGGTATGTCCCCGTACCAACTTGTTTTTGGGAAGTCTTGCCACCTCCCGGTCGAATTGGAGCACAAGGCGTATTGGGCAACACGAGCAATAAATTTGGACTATTCACGGTCAAGTTCGGAGCGAATTCGAAATCTCTTAGAGATGGATGAATTTCGTAACGATGCATACGAGAATGCCCGAATCTACAAGGAACGGACGAAACACTTTCATGACAAGATGATCAAACGAAGGACATTCAAACCGGGAGATCCAGTATTGTTGTTTAATTCTAGACTCCGTTTATTTCCCGGTAAGTTTAAGTCAAGATGGTCCGGACCATTTTGGGTCAAAAAGGTGTTCAATCCGGGATATGTAGAACTGTTAGCAAAGGATGGGACCACGTTCACCGTCAATGCCCAACGCATCAAATTATACTATGGAAGTGGAAACAAGGAGATGACAAAGTGTGTGTACTACTTGACGGACCCTTAAGAGGTAAGTTTTTCTTATCACGTCCGGCTGAAGACGTTAAACTTAGCGCTAATTGGGAGGCAACCCAATATATAGATTAGGATGTTCATTTTTTTTGTTTGAAAAAAAAAAGTCGAAGCATTGGCGCACGGTCGGACCGTGTCCTAGGACACGGTCGTGCGCCAATGTCTAGAAGGAGAAGCAGCCGCGCACGGTCGGCCGTGTCCTGGGACACGGTCGTGCGTGACTGCACAGAAGGAGAAGCACTAGTGCACGGTCGGTCGTATCCTGGGACACAGTCGTGCGCCAGTGCACAGCGGATTTAAAGGGTCGAATTGGGGGCGAAATTTTTACAATTTCACCCCAATTTCGAACCCTAATACCCAAATTCTCAAAAATTTCTGAAAATTCTCCGTTTAATCCATTCCAATTGCATCACAAACACTTCCCCACTACATTATAACATCAATTCCACAAGAAATCTGTGATTTTGGGAAGGATTTCACAACTAGGGCTCCAAGTTCACATTTTTCGATTTTCGTCTCAAAAGGTACGTATTCTTCAATTTTTCTCCAATCTTTTTGTAGATAATGCTTGTTTGAGACTTGGATGATGATTTAATCGGAGCACATTGTCTATTTGACGTTGTTTTTCGTTGGGGAATATTATCGAACACTTGGCATGCATATGTTTTAAACTGTGAAATTATTCAATATAGTTGCATGTTTGGTTCAATTTGTTCCTCTAAGAATGAATACATGTCAAAGTATTGAAATGTTCCCGGAATGTCTATTGAATTCAAACTTTGAGATATTCATTTTGATAGAATTGATGTGTTGCTATGGTTCGAATCAAGTTTGGGGGAGTGTTGTGTACTTCTTGTTATGAATGATTGAGGTTATTGTTGAATGCATGTTATATATTGGGCAAATTGTGATGATGAATTGAACTAGAAAATTTGACATAACTTCATGACCGAATTTTGCGATGAAATTTGAATTCGGATGTACTTGCGTCAAGGGTTAATTGGTGCAATATTTTTACTCGTACTTGGTTATGCTTTGCTGCAGGTTGACATGGCAGGTGGGAAGAAAAGACGTGCTGTAGGAGGCGCCTCCACATCTGGAGCCAATGACCAAGCGCCTGTTCGTGCTCCGACGGCACCCTCTCATCATAGGGTGACACTGCGTTCCGACGAGCACAGACAGAGATGGGCTACTCTGGTTACGAGACATATCGAGCCCACCCGATATGCAGATGACGTGACCTTACAGCGCCTCGGATTGCATGATGATTTTTGGCGGTTGGTGGAGAATTTGGGTTGGACGCACTTGTTTAGGGGACGTTGGAGAACGTATCCGAGGATCGTCCTTGAGATCCTTAGCACCCTTACGGTGAAGGAACGGCGATCGAAACCGACCCACATCCAGTTCCAATTGAACAACAGGCAACACGAGTTGTCTATGGAGCAGTTCAGGGCCATATATCAGATGCCGTCAGACAGACTCGAGGTCCGTCACAGCCAGCGATTCCAACCAGATGAGTTTTGGAAGTTCATCACCAAATGCCGCGGTAGGGAGGCGGTACCATGGAATCCAAGGACGGCCAAGGCAACTTTGATCCGGAACCCTGTGTTCCGATATTTGCAGAGGGTGATCGCCAACACTCTGTTTGCCAGATACGAGAATGGAGTGGTTCGGTTGGATGAGCTACACATGTTATATTGCCTGGTGATGGGGTACCAGGTTGATGCGGCTATTCATCTGATCCATCAGATGAAAAGGGTGGCGAATCAGGCAGCGGGACACATAGTGATAGGCGGCATGCTCACTCCTCTAGCTCACTACATCGGGATGCCGCTAGACGACCTTGCGGATGTACCAGGGTCGACAGCCATTGACCTTCAGGTACTCCTTAACCAGCACTTTATTCTGATGGATCCTACAAGACACGGCTACTATTTACGTCAGAAGGATGCAGCGTCGTTCCCACTGCCGAACACACAGTTGACTAAAGTGGGTGACATAGTGTCACGGGACAACTGGTCGTTGGACACACCTGCACATTTCGCAGCAAGTGTCGGTGCTCCAGCAGATCCGGACATCCCAGACGAGCCGATGGGACCAGCTGAGGAGGAGGCCGCTTACGAGCAAGGAGCTGATAATGCGCCGAAGATACACTACAAGAAATTCGCCAATAGACAACACTGAATAGACAACTGATTTTGTCTAAACTGTTGTCGTTACTAATATTTACAACAGATATTATGAAATCTGTTGTCTTTTAGCGTGTTTTTGCGCTAATAGACAACTGATTTTATGCTCTGTTGTCTATTCTCATGTTTTTTCGAGAATAGACAACAACTTTAACAACACTTCATATCTGTTGTCTATTAGCGTGCAATTTACTCATATACAACTGATAATATCTGTTGTTAAAAGTGTGTTGTTTATATATTAACTATACAACTGATAATATATGTTGTTAAAAGTGTGTTGGTTTATATATTTAACTATGTAATATACAACTCATAATATCTGTTGTTAAAAGTGTGTTGTGACTATAAATTTATATAATTATATAATTAATATATATATATATATATAACATACTACAAAATGTATATATTTTGGTTTAATTTATAATATAATCTTTATTATATGACTAAGTGTGGAATTAAATCCCTTAATCATGCACATTATAATATGTGAGTTTTCTAAACATAATTTAATAGAACTAATGAAAATTAAATTAATTTAAATATAAATTAATAAAACTAATCAAAAAAAGAAAAAGAAAAAAGAAAAAAAAAAGAATTTGAAAAAAGAGGGAAAATCGAATTCCCAAACCCAAAATCCCCAAAATCATTTCAATGTTCTAGGCACAATCAACAACCCAGAAATTTGATTAAGCAATGGAGGAACTTCGGAGTTACTGTTGAACGACGGCGAAGCAGCGACGGAGACGGAGAAGCAGCGACGGCGAAGGCATTGTAATAGGGACACAGCGACGGCGAGAAGAAGCAGAGGAAAGCTACGTTGTTGTCTCCGAGCAGTCGACGGCGAGCCACCGGTGAATTTGAGGTCTTGCTTGAATCACCAGGTTAGTTTCTACGAAGCTAGGTTGATTATACTATGATATTTTGTTAAAAAATCGCGTCGGGTTCTACACTACAATCGAAGGATTGATGAGTGATTACCTAATTTCTAGGGTTCTTTCTTTACATCATTGTTTGGTGGAGAATGGTAGGAGGTCTCTATCATCCTAGTATCTGTTTGCAATAATGCATTTGAGTCTCACTGTGATTGGATTCTGTCTCATTTGAGTATCTGTTTACTGGCTTCGTACTTTGCTGTAGCTTTTTTATTTGTTTCACATAGAATGAAGTTCTGGCTGCTGGTGCATTTGGATTTTGATTTCGCATTTGTGAATCTGAACTTTTAAAAATTTCCAGTGGAGAGTGTATCCAAACCCCTCCAAATCTGTGATTCGATTATTATGTGGATTTCATGTCTTCCTATCGGAAAACCAGTGCTGGGTGGTGTGAAGGAAACGACATGGTTGGTTGATTTGTGGGATTCAAATTTAATCTGGTTGTTGTTTGTCATAGTCATAGGAATAAATGTCTTAGAAAAGTGAAGCAGGTTAGAAGTGTTCTTGATTTACTGCACAGTAGTTCTTGATTGAATTCAAGATGGTCAATTATAATCCATTAAATAATTGGCACAGAAGTTTGAATTCATTAAATAATTGATTTAATGGATTAAATTATAATCCATTAAATAATTGATTTACTGCACAGAAGTTTTAATTCAAGATGGTCAATTATAATCCATTAAATAATTGGCAGGAATCAATCATCAAATAAGAGGATATTTAGGAATTTCTGAAACTTAAACATAATTATTGTGTTTAATTATTGTGTGTTCTTGCTTTAGTGGCTAAAAGAAGGTTATCCAATGGAGTTGGGAACATAGTACAAGTTACTATTTCTCTGACTTGATGATGTTTAACTGTGTATGGGCATGCTAAACTGGGATTCATTTTGATGGTTGGAATTCTTTTGGTGGATTATTAGATAGTTGGGTAATTTCTTCTCTATGTTGCACTTGCTATTTTCATTTCTATTCTCTCATTTTGGGACCTTGTTGATATTATTATAACTTACTCATTCTTGCATCCTTTTTTCCAACTTATTATGGGTTTTTACTTCTTAATTTGTCTATTATCATGACTTTAATTCTTTTGGTATTAGTTTGTGAAAACTTATGACTTTTCTTAATTTAGTAGAATGTTTGTGATATGAGCTTTTTCTTGGGTGGGAATCTCATTGAGATGATCACATTATTGAGATGGAGTCTCACCCAATTCATATATATAAGCCTGAAATTTTGCTTTTAGTATAAAAGGTATAAAATTGGCTGAAATTTTGCTTTTAATGGATAAGGTATAAAATTGGCTGAAATTTTGCTTTTAGTGGTTACTGTAGATTAACAATGGATAAAGGATGGATGTCAAAGAATATATTATCACGTGAATACGAGGTTGGGGTAGAATCTTTCTTAAAATTTGCTTTGGAAAATGCAAGTGATCCGGATTCAATATCATGCCCTTGTGCACGTTGTGGTAATCTACGAAAGAAGAGTGTTGATCATATACGTGCAGATTTGGGTCGTTGGGGTATGGATTTAACATATCATACATGGATTTGGCATGGGGAAAGACCCACAACAGGAAACTCAACAGGAGATCATGATCAAAGTAGGCTTGGTGAAAATAATTTTGATGAAAAGCCGATAGATATGGTAAATGCTGCAATTGATGATGATGCTGACAATTTAGATGAATTCAATAGATTATTTGAGGATGCTCAAAAGCCATTATATCCTAGTTGTGCTAAGTATACAAAGTTATCTGCTCTTGTGAAATTATATAACTTGAAGGCAAGGTTTGGATGGAGTGATACTAGTTTCACAGCCCTCCTTAGTTTGTTAGGAGATATGCTTCCAGATTTCAATGAAATGCCCATATCTACATATGATGCTAAGAAAAGCTTATCCATGTTGGGGCTGAATTATGTGAAAATACATGCATGTCCTAATGATTGCATGTTATATTGGAAGAAATATGCTGAATTGACCAATTGCCCTACTTGTGGGATGTCAAGGTGGAAGTTGGGTAAGAATTCCAAAGTAAATGAAGGGGTTCCGCGTTGTCTTAGGGTTCAATGTTAACCTAAGACTACGCCTCTACGACAACCTCAAGTCACAACCGTTGTCTTAGGTCTCAATTTTACCCTACGACTACGCATCTACGACAATGGTTTTAGCTATATGAGAGTATTTTTGCACTCTACGACAATGGTTTTAGCTACGACAACGCCAATTTAGGCTACGACAAAGGTTTTTTTAACAAAACACATGTCATAGGGGTGTAGTCTATGAGAGAATTTCTTGTAGTGCATGAATTATTTTTCAACAGACAAATAAATAGAATATAGGCTTTCAATTTTGTTGTTTACATTATTTATAAATTTTGTACTTCAACCTCTTAATCTTGTCAAATATATATAATATAAAATGTGTTGGAAATATTAGAAGTATGTTTTGATGAGACAAAACCTTAAGTAATTCTAACAAGCATAAGCAATCTTAGGATAGGTTACTGCAACAGAGTTACTGTAGAAGATTAAAAGAAATAGAGAAAGTGTTAAAGGAGGGACACTGAAGAGAATGGTGAAAAGAATCAGGTGAACTAATAAGGATACTGATGACTACAAGAAGATATTGAAAGAGACCTCGCCAAAGTAGAATACAGCGAGACAGGAAGCTACCTGAGAAACCATGCTGAAAGCATACTGCAGGAACAGTATGCTACAGAAGCCTCAAGCCACCTGAAGGAGCAATCCAGAAGAGGAAGCTTCAGAGTGAAGCAAGAGGAGGAAGCTACAAAGCAGGCATGGGAAGAAAGTCAAAAGTTACCGGTAGACACAAGAAGTTATCGATAAAGAGAAGAGAAGAGGAGCTAGCCAAGAGAAGACACGTGGAAAGCGAAAAGCTGGCGTGTGTCAGGAGTACGGCGCATCAATGATGGAAATCTGCCTACCTTCAACGGGCAGATTTCATAACCTATAAAGAGGAGGACTGAAGACTGAGAAGAGTGTAAAAAAAAGAGAGAAGATAGCGAGCACATCAAAATATACAAGCTCGTAGAGAGAAGCGCAAAAGAAGAGAGAAGAGCTCAAAAGAGAGAAGACTCATAAGAAGAAAGCGCAGAAAGAGGGGGAAGATAAAAGAAGAAAAGAGTGTTCAGAGGAGCAGAAGAAAAGATCAAACACTCAACACCCCAAAGACGCACACTCAGTTAGTCATTCCAGCAGCAAGCTTCAGCAGATCAATCTGCAAACGAAGACCGAGCTTGCTGTACCCAGTTGAAGAAGAAGAAGACAAACTCCTTCTAAAGGACTGTCTTGGAGTACTCAGTGCTAAGAGTTAAGTCCTTCTGAGTTTTCCACTTTCTAGGAAAGAAAGTGAGGAGCCTGGGTGGGTAGAATAAGATCTTGTGTGGGTCAGCGGGAAAGTAGGCAAGCATCTGTGTGAAGGCTTGCTACTTACTTGTTAAGTGAGGGTTGTAATAGATAGGTCTATGTAAATCAACTAGCTTAACAAAGGTTCCCTCCTGAGAGGAGGCAGAGAGGATGTAGAAGGATTACTCCACCTTCGAATCTCTGTACATCCATGCGTCTTTATATGCTTAATGTTTTATCTGCATACTCTATGATTAAGCTGCACATCTTCTATACCTGGCTCTGCATTGAAAGAAAAGCTTCCGCAACCACTCTGATCAATAATCTCCCTAAAGGTTACTGATTCTAGGACTGAGCCAAATAGAAGAAAAAGTTTGAAAATACAGTAGGCTTATTCACCCCCCCAAGCCTACTACCACCAGTTTTGGGACTAACAAGTGGTATCAGAGCAAGTGGATTATTCATCCAAGCTCACCGCTCAATTTGATACCAACGAGTGGTATCAGAGCAGATGGATGAAATAAAAGATCTAAACGATCTATCTAGATCCCATCTGTGAAGAATCTCTCTCTAAGAAATCTCTCTTTCTCACCCTCATATCAAAGATCATTTCATTGCCTTTTATTTTAAAAGGATATGATTGATATGAAGACAACAAACAGCTATGAAAGAGATAGAAAATCAAGTTGTGTTGTGAAGAATAGCTGTTCAAAAGAAGGAAGGTGGTGAACAACAAGCTAGTCAAAGAAAGGAGGACATGTTGCTGAGCATATAGATGAAGCTGATACAAACAAAGCTAGGAAGCTACCGTGGAAGATGTGCTGGAAAAGTCAAGCAAAGGAGGAAGAAGGGAAGCTCGCTCCATCAACTAGGCCATCCACCAGTTGGAAGTAAAGAATAAAAGAGGACCTACTCTTTAAAGGAATAACGATGACCAGGTACCTCATTCTGACTTACACATTTATTTTTTGGTCTCGCTCATGTTTATCCTGTTGAGGAACTCAAGTGACTTTATACCAAGAATATAGGCTTAAAAATTTTTGTCACTTGACTTGTAAATGAGAAGGAAGTCTGCATGTTTATTTCCATATTAGAACGCTTCACTTTCTCATGCAAGCCTCTAAGTTACCCAAAATAGGTACTGATAGTGGCCCCACATCTTAATAGAAAGAATCATATAGTAAGGGGGAACTTCTTGTACCAATCAAGGTAACTTAGTAGGCAAATGAACTAAAATCCTTGGAGTAACCCAAAATATGGGTATGCTGTAAAAAGTCTGCAACAAACTATCATTCCCTAAGGGAACCTAGCAGAACAACAACTCCGAGAAAGGAAAGTATATTGTCTACCTTACTGATATCTTAGTTTATCACTTCTATATCTGAGAGTTCAGATTCTAAAGAGATACAGTAAGCAAACACCTGCACACACTATCATTTTTGCTCTTTAAATATAAGTCTTCAAGAAGTCAAAACTCTCTCTACAGCAACCATGGGCTGTAAAGAAAGTCTAAACTCCTAAAAGAAACATTAACTCAGAAGGACTCATATCTGTATGAGTACCTATACAAGAATAGTCGTTATGCAGGTACCTCTGACAAGGGTTACTGAATTTAGGGGGAACCATTGACAAAATGACAAGCTCTGATTTTAGGATGTCAAACACCCGGTTGCTGGATACCAAGTTATTGGATAACAGGATGCTAGACACCAGATGGATGGATACTAGGTCACTGAACATCAGGTCACTGTACACCAGGATGCTAGACACCGAGCTACTGGATACTAAGCTACTAGATGTCAGAGTACTTGTCATCAAGTCAGTGGAAAAGGTAGAAGGACTCATTAAAAAACAAGATAAAATTCTGACGAAAGAACGCTAGACACCAGGACATTGGATACTAGGTCGCTGGATAGTAACATGCTGGATATCAGGATGCTAGATACCAGGCTGACTGGATATTAGATCGCTGGATAACAGGACGCTAGATATCAGGATGCTAGATACCAGGTTGTTGGACACTAGATCGCTGAACACTAGGTCGCTGGGCACCAGGACACTAAACACCAAGATGCTGGACACGAGATTGCTGAAGACCAGGTCGCTGTGTACTAGGATGCTAGACACCAATATATTGGATACTAGGTTACTTAACATCAGAACTTATCATCGAGTCACTGGATAAAGGGATCACTTGGAGGTTAAAAGTCAGAGCAGTTACTGAAAATTTTCTCGGTAACATGCGTGCATAAAAACTGGATTATCTTTCCAGAAATAGAGTACCTTTTCAGAACCCTAGATGAATTTCAACCGTGCAATCAGAAGAATCCAAAGGTGTAGAATCAGCTATCAACTCATACAGAGGAGAAAAGAAATAAAGCTGTGGAAACTGTCAACACCTTTATTGGAAAATGGCGATGCAGTTAATGAGATCTGTAAAGATCTAACAGCAACAAGGAGTATCTCAAACTCTATATATACATGCACTACTCATTCTTCATTAAGCATAAAAATATCCTCTTCCTCTCATCCTTAGTACATAATGGCACCAGATTGTTGGAAACTATTATCTTCGCTCCTTCCTCACTACACATTTTCTGCAAATAATCAACCAAGCACCTCAAAACTCACATACAGTCACCTCTTACGTTTGACACTCGCTAAGCAAACCTTTATCAGAAGATTCGATCTTCTAGCTTTCAACTCCCATCTCACCTCTCAAGAACCTGCACTCAAGGTCTTCTCTTCAAGGCAGGGGGATAGAGCTAAGGACCCCTCTCCAGCACCCCCAAAGCGTCATCTCATTGATGATGTCAAAAAGGGGGAAGAAACTGCGAAGGGTCATGGAAGATCAAAAGACTTCCAGAGGTGGAGAAGAGGAGATTTCACCCCTTCTATGAGGTGAATTCTCTTTTGAGATGCAAGAGAACCAAAAGGAGGGATAGTTGAAGGGATGAATGGAGATTGAAGGAGAAAGAAGGACGACAACAAGCTACTGGTGTCTGAACTTCTCTGCTTCTTCACTCGTTCTCCAACAAACGAATTATTTCTCTCTCTCTCTTGCGCATCGCCTCTCACACCACCCAACAACTCTCCTCTCTCTCTCTCTCTAGTTGAAAAGAAGAAACTACTGGGAGCAGGTTCCTACATCAAGTGAGGGGGAAGGAAAAAAGAAAGAGAAAGGTGCCATTAGCAAGCAAGAGAAGGAAAAGAAAGAAAGGAAAGAGCAAGAAGAAAAGAAGAATGAATCTAGATAGGATGTTTATTGTAATGTAGATGTTTTATCTAAATAAAATTTCTTCTGTTCTTCAAAAGCTCATTCCTTGTGCCCTTTCTTTTAGACTTATATGTGATTTTTATGAAAGTAGTATGCTCTATAATGTTATATTATAAATCTGTTTTCTGTGCTTGAAAGATTATGTTCTTTTGATCTTTTGCAAAAGTTTTGTCATCATCAAAAAGGGGGAAATTGTTGGAAATATTAGAAGTATGTTTTGAGACAAAACCTTAAGTAACTCTAACAAACATAACCAATCTTAGGATATGTTACTGTAACAGAGTTACTGCAGAAGATTAAAAGAAACAGAGAAAGTGTTAAAGGAAGGACACTAAAGAGAATGGTGAAAAGAATCGGGTGAACTAATAAGGATATTAATGAGTATAGGAAGCTACTGAAAGGGACCTTTCCAAAATAGAATACAGCGAGATAGGAAGCTACCTGAGAGACCATGCGGAAGCATACTGCAGGAACAGTATGCTATAGAAGCCTCAAGCTACCTGAAGGAGCAAGCCAGAAGAGGAAGCTCCAGAGTGAAGCAAGACGAGGAAGCTACAAAGCAGGCATGGGAAGAAAGTCAAAAGTTAATCGTAGACACAAGAAGTTACTGGTAGAGAGAAGATGTTGGTCCCAAAACTGCTGTAGGTAGGCTTAGAGGGGGGTGAATAAGCCTAACTTCTTTCCAAACTTTTCTTCTATCTCTACCGGCTCATTTCTAATATCAGTAACCTTTTGGGAGGTTACTGATTAGAGTGGTTTGCGGAAGCTTATTACACATCCGAGTAGAAGATGTGCAGCTTATCAGAGAGTATGCATGTAGTGCAGTAAGCAGATAAAGACGCAAGGATGATAGAGGTTCGAAGGTGGAGTAATCTTTTTACGTCCCCTCTTCCTCCACTCAGGAGGGAACATTTGTTAAGCTAGTTGATTTACATAGACCTATCTATTACAACCCTCACTTATCAAATAAGTAGCAAGCCTTCACACAAATGCTTGCCTACTTTCCCTTGACCCATACAAGAACCTACACTACCCACCCAGGGTCCTCACTTTCTCTCCTAGAAAGTGGTAAACTCAGCAGGACATTACTCCTCGCACTGAGTACTCCGTTTAGAGAGGTTTATCTCCTTCTTCTTCAACTGGGTGCAACAAGCTTGGTCTCCGTTTGCAGACTGATCCGCTGAAGCTTGCTGCTCGACTGGTAGACTAAGTGTGCGTCTTCATTTGGGGTGTAGAGTGTTCGAGCTCTTCTTCTTTTCATCTGCTCTATTTGAACACTCTTTTCTTCTCTAAAACTTCCCCCTCTTTCTATACTTCTCTCTTTTAAGCCTTCTCTCTGATTAGCTCTTCTCTCTTTCTTTATGCGCGTTCTCTCTGTGAGCTTGGATATTCTTATGTGCTCACGTCATCTCTCTTCACACACTTTTAAGTCTTCAGTCTTCCCTCTTTATAGGTTGTGAAATTTGCCCGTGGAAGGTTGACAGATTTCCATCATTGACGCGCCGCACTCCTGACACACGACAGCTTTTCACTTTCCACATGTCTTCTTCTGATTGACTCCTCTTCTCTTCTCTCTACCGATAACTTCTTGTGTCTACCGGTAACTTTGACTTTTCTCCCCATGCCTGCCTTGCAGCTTCCTCCTCTTGCTTCACTCTGGAGCTTCCTCTTCTAGCTTGCTCCTTCAGGTGGCTTGAGACTAGCATGCTGCCTCTGCAGTATGCTTTCGGCATGGTCTTCCAGGTAGCTTCTTGTCCCGCTTTATTCTTCTTTGGCGAGGTCCCTTCCAGTAGCTCCATTTAGTCAATAGTATCCTTATCAGTTCACCAGATTCTTTTTAACCATTCTCTTCAGTATCCTTCCTTTTAACACTTTCTCTACTTCTTTTAATCTTTTGCAGTAACTCTATTGCAGTAACCTATCCTAAGATTGGTTTTGCATATTTAGAGTTACTTAAGGATTTGTTTCATCAAAACATTCTACAAATGTATCCAACAGAAGAGAAGAGGAGCCAGTCATGAGAAGACACGTGGAAAGCGAAAAGCTGGCGTGTGTCAGGAGTGCGACGCATCAATGATGGAAATCTGTCTACCTTCAACGGGCAGATTTCATAACCAATAAAGAGGAGGACTGAAGACTGAGAAGAGTGTAAAAAAAAGAGAGAAGATAGCGAGCACATCAGAATATACAAGCTCGTAGAGAGAAGCGCAAAAGAATACAGAAGAGCTCAACATAGAGAAGGCTCATAAGAAGAAAGCACAGAAAGAGGGGAAAGATAATAGAAGAAAAGAGTGTTCAGAGAAGCAGAAGAAAAGATCAAACACTCAACACTCCAAAGACGCACACTCAGTCAGTCAGTCCAGCAACAAGCTTCAGCAGATCAATCTGCAAACGAAGACCGAGCTTGCTGCACCCAGTTGAAGAAGAAGAAGACAATCTCCTTCTAAAGGACTGTCTTAGAGTACTCAGTGTGAGGAGTTAAGTCCTGCTGAGTTTTCCACTTTCTAGGAAAGAAAGTGAGGAGCTTGGGTGGGTAGAATAGGATCCTGTGTAGGTCAGTGGGAAAGTATGCAAGCATCTGTGTGAAGGCTTGCTACTTGTTAAGTGTGGGTTGTAATAGATAAGTCTATGTAAATCAACTAGCTTAACAAAGGGTCCTTCCTGAGAGGATGTAGAAGGATTACTCCACCTTCGAACTTCTGTACATCCATGCGTCTTTATATGCTTAATGTTTTATCTGCATACTCTATGATTAAGCTGCACATCTTCTATACCTGGCTCTGCATTGAAAGAAAAGCTTCCACAACCACTCTGATCAGTAACCTCCCAAAAGGTTACTGATTCTAGGACTGAGCCAAATAGAAGAAAAAGTTTGAAAATACAGTATGTTTATTCAACCCCCCCCCCCCCCTTTAAGCCTACTACCAGCAGTTTTGGGACCCACTTTTTGCAATCACATTTTCATGTTCTCATTTCCTCCGAAGAATCGTTGCAAGGCTTGACCAATTTTTTCATTTTTTTCATGATCCTCATCTCCATTGAAACCTTGAAGCACGTCAAAAGCAACTGAAGTTTCATTGCAAATGGTAAGTTTCATTTCTATTTCTATGTTCCGAGTATTTAGTGATGTTACATTGTAAACTCCTCATGAATTTTATTGTTTAAATTTCTATTTGAAGTTAAGTTGATATACACCATATTTAATAGCACAAACTTTTTTGTTTTAGGTTTCAGCATTACCCTGTATGTTGATTCTGGGTAGCTCTGACTTCTGAGAATGATTCTTCACGATACCCCCCTTATGAAGATATGTTGATATGCACGATATTTAATAGAGAGAGAACTCTTTTGTTTTACGTTTTAGTTTTTTCGCCATTGATGTTGGGTAATTCTCATTTCTGAGAATGAATGTTCACGATTTGAAATGTAATATATATTCGCGATATGAACTGATAATACGTGTTCATGACATGAAAATTTAATACGTGTTCATGATTGTTATTTTCAATTAATTGCTAGCAATATATATGTCTTTTTTTAATGTAATTAATCCATAAAACAAATATTTGAACTAAATATTAATTTATTATTAATTATATTTTAATGTGAATTGAAAATTATTAATATCATAATTAATTAGTCTAATATGACAATTTTAACACTATTAAAAAATGCAACCAATAAATAAATAATTTGAATTGATAATAAATAAATAAAATAGAAAAAAAATTAGTGGATAATGGGACTCACATGTAATGATTAAAATAGTTTTCAAAACTTATTCAGCGTGTTAGAGATGAAAACTTCAGATATGGATGTCACAGCGTGTTCACGATATGAGTAGTCGTGTTCACGATACGAGTAGTTATCGTGTTCACGATATGAGTGGTTGTGTTCACGTTATGAATGGTCTTGTTCACGATATGTGTGTATCGTGAACATGATATAAGTTCACGATACACACATGAGTCGTCGCCTTAATGAATTATTCCAGCGAGTCCAACTCGACTTGAGTAATATTACTCGAGTCGAGTTTAAATGTGAACATGATTACTCATATCATGAACACGATTACTCATATTGTGAACACAACTACTCATATCGTGAACACGATGACTATTCATATCGTGAACACGACTACTCATATTGTGAACACGCTGTAACAACCATATCGTGAAACCATCGTAAATGCACAGAACATACAATTATTCACACCAGAAAATTCAGGAGGTTCACTCAACCTTCAAATCATCAAATTCAAAGTCACTCCATAACATTCAACCTTTTTCGACCTACTTCACTCAACTCGGTTTCCATCTTGATCTGATAACCGCAACAAAATACATCTTCAGATTTACCAGCGAGATCCAAACTTTATTCTAAAATTTTCATTTGCCATTAGTGTTGAAGTGGTGAGGATTGCACATGGTGGAGTTTTTTGTATGGGAGTGTATGATTGAAGTGGTTGCTACAATGGAGTTTTGGTGGATTTTTTTTTTTTTTTATAGATTCATCAAATATATCATATTAGAAGTCTCAAATGTCTCGTAGCAGTTCAGAAGCCAAACTGGAAAGTATTGGTGTGGGGAAATGAAATTTGGTGTGGAGGTAAATGATATTTGGTGTGGAGGGAAATAAATTTAAACTTTTCAAAATGGGGGGAATTTTGTCTTTGGATTTAATTTTAAATTGTGCATTTTGTATTTAGTTAGTATATTTTCACTTGTATTTTGTATTTAATATATTTATATTTAATTTTTACATTATGTAAATATGTAGTAAAGTTGAGGGCAAATTGGACATATTACTACCTAAATTGAGTAAAAAAAGTAAAAAAATGGGTAAAAAAGTTCATGTATACTATATATATAAAAAGGAAGAAGTTGGCAAATTTTACACATTTGCCACTCAATTGCAAAATTGAAGATAATTACTGATTTGTCATTGACCAATAGAAAAATTGAGGAAAAAAAAACTAAAAAACTTTGAGAATCTTATAAAACAAGCTTCATATATATTTTAAATATAATAAGTAATCTTTTAATTTAATATAGGGCGGGGTAAAATGAAATAGAGAAAATTATTTTGGATGATATTATTATATGATTATGTCTTAATGATATAATAAAAAAATCTGAAAATAATGAAATTTAAACATTGTCAAAAATTTAAAAATTTGAAAATTCTAATATATAAATGTGAAAAATAGGTCTAAAAGCTAAATTTCATTTTACGAAGGGCCGTAAAATGTTTAAAAGTTTAAAAACTATTATAAAATTATTAAAAATAATAATTAAATTTGAAAGTAAAACTAATAATAATCTAATAATGTTGTGAGGTTAATCTAAAAAAATCCACAAATAATATTTAAAAATAAATTCAAACATATATGCAATAGATATAACTATAAGAAAAAATATTTTAAAATGGTTTCAAAATTCTAAAAAAAATATTTTTTTAATTGTAAAATGAATTTGAAACCTAAATTTATTAAATATAAACTAAGTTTTTCAATAAATACAGTGTTTGTAAAATAAATCCATCTAAAAAAAATGTAGAAAATTATTTACAAATTATTAAATATAATTCTAAGATATAAAGGAACAAAAATATGAATAGAACATATAAATTAACAAATATAATTAATCACTTATAATTAAAGCACACAAAACACAAAACTATTATTATTGTTTTTGTTATTGTCGTTGTTGTTGTTGTCATTGTCATCATCATCATCATTAAAAAAATACGGATTTTTTACAAATCTCAAAATAATAAGATCTCATGAGTAGTATTTTAATATAATGAATTTATTATATTATTAATAATCGTATTTGTCATAATAAATAATAAATCGCGCATCGCGCGGGTATACTGCTAGTTGGCTTATAAATTTAGGTAGTTTGGAAATTGACCCTTGTAACTATTACTATTACTATATCCCGCTTAAGTTTTCATCTAATGAAAGCATTCATATAAATTCATTTATTTGTTTTCTGAAAGCAACAAAAATTTAGAAAAATCTTAAAATCAATTCTGAAGTTCCGTTGTCACCACCATCACGCTTTAGCACTGCTACCTCCTTACACCTTACGTTTGTCTTTATCTGCAGTATGAGGTAAATATTGTAAATGAAACGCTTAGCAAATACATCATATAATCTCACGAAACATTTTACTTGACAACGTAAAAAAGAACAAGCATCAACTAATAAAATTAATATACTCGTATATTTAAAAATTATATACTATGAGCCCAGATATAGTACCAATGCGTGCAACTCAGTAGAATTCAGTGTAGCTAGCCACCGAATCCAAACAGAGTAACTCAATACTCATAGGGCGGTTTAAGAACCCTTAACTTTTATTGTGGGGGATCTCGGTGCCCGGTACTAGTCTCAAATATATATAAAATGAAACTATATATATTTATATATTTTTCTCGTTTTACATAAAACAATATTACTTCACATTTTGTACTCAATCAAAACACATGGAATCACATAACTCAGCTAAAAATTAAATCATACTCACAAAAAATATCAATGAACGGACACACAAATTTTGCATCATTAGTAAACAAATAAAATAGAACTACTCATACTGCTATTGAAAAATGTAATTACTCGAAATTGTCCAAGGTTATAATATCTAAGATTTTTAGACGCATTAGTCTTTCTCAACCAAATCTATAACATAATTAATTGATAATTCAGAAGCTATCAATATAATGCATACTAAATGTACGCTAACTCCTTATAACTACAGTATAAAATTCTTAAACAAATCATTTAATGGCAATACTAAGGGTGATCATCTAATAAGTTTAGTTTAAGGAATTCTAGTAAATTCTATTAATGCTACATTTCTAAATTAGTGGCTTAGGGTTTAATTAATCATCTAATAATAATGAACCTCTAGTGTACATATCTTATGTTTGTTGTAAAATCAGTTTTGTTGAACGTCAGATTAGTCCCCATGAATCATACACCACATGGATAATTATATATTTGTAACAATATGAGTAAATAACAAAGAGAAGAATATTTGTATCCAAGAACCCAAAAGAACCAATTTTATTATAAAAGTTGCAATATATATACATGTGATGACTTGAATCTCAAAAGACCATTGTACATGAAAGGTCAAGGGTTCTAGGATTTTGAAAGACGTTGAAGTAATGTCCATATTGAATGATCTTACAATACTCCCCCTTAGACATTACGAGTTGATGTACATGCCTCGTTAAAAACTCGCTAGAAAAGCAGTGGGGAAAAACTAGACGAGAAAAGAGTACATGACATACAAGTTCTAATGTATTGCACTAGCTGCCTCGTTAAAAACCTTTAACTAAGAAAACTTTGTGGGAAAAAACTTAATAAAGGGAAAAAGAGTACAGTCACTGGTATTCAGGAACTAACCTTCAGGATTAAAAGAGTAAAAATAATGGTTTTCAAGACTCAATATTCAAGATTACTTTGAAAACATTGCTCCCCCTAAAGACAACAGTCTTCCAAGCCTACAAATTCCAAAACCATGAACATATATTTCAAAAGTAGATGTAGGTAGGGAGTTTAATGAACATATCTGCAAGATTATCATTGGAACGTACTTTTTGTATAATTTCGCAACTCTTCTGGAGTTCATGAGTTTTGTTAAATTTTCTTTTAACATACCCACTACACATTTATGCGATACAAGTTACATTTTTCTCATATTTTCTTGAAAATGTAATACCTCCATATAGAAAAATATAACTACTTTGTGTTTTGGCATCACAAATATATAAACCAACATGTGAATAATCCACAAAAAAACTTATTGTAAAGTAAACAAGGTAACATGAAATTTGAAGATACAAAAAATATATATATATATATATATATATAATGATAATTAATATAATTTTACTGAAGGAGCACTTAACTTTACTAGTAGATTTACCATTAATATAATATCAAGTTTAGTCCAATTCGAAAGATAAATAACAAGTAAGAAACTTCAGGTCCTAATATATAATATCTTTTTGCGATTCTTGTCCACTTTAAGAGACATCATTTGGTGTACTTAATGGATGAGACTTATCCATATAAAATCTTTTCAAAACATTTTTCAAGTAGGATAATTGGTGTATTCAAGAAGATGCTCAATCTACAGGTTGAGACAATAAATTAGTTTACCTATGATTTTCGTATCAAATTCTATCTTTAATATTGAACTTATTTCCTTAAATACATATATGTTTCAATAATATGCATATCATCAACACATAAACAAAGATGAAACAATATTCATCTAGTGATTTTATGTACACTCAAGAAAATGCATAATCATTTGTATATATTACTTCTTCAGGAAGAATTTACTTATTCGATAATACCACATTCTACACGACTGATTTATCTTAGGTCGTATGATGACCTTTGTAATTCAATATATTATGATCCTTATTTTCCTCATTATGATCCAAATTTTCCTACCATGTCCAAAGAGCCTCATTGCGTCCAAATAAAAGTCCTTTTTGATTCTTATATTCACATGTACGAAAGTGGTGGAGAAGTGAGACGATTTGCAAGCCTATGATAGATTGTTCTTGATTGATTGATTAGAGCGTATATACGTCCTATTCTATACACTTTTGAGCGTGAGTGATACACTTTTACCTTGTGAGGTTCATTACTCCTTGAAGTGCATGATTGTGGATTGTTTGGAGTGTTTGCTTAAGTTTGGAAAGTTTCGATTTTGATTAAGTACTTTGAGTCTTTGGTTGTGAAACTTGGTTCATTCTTTTGTAATTTGTGTTGAAGAAGAGTTCTTGATGTTGCTCGAGGATGAACAATGGTTTAAGTTTGGGGGAAATTGATAAGTGTCAATTTTGCTATACCTTTACGTACAATTTTATGATCAATTGAGTGCGTTTGTGTACGTTTTTATAGCAATCTGGTTACTTTTCATATATTAGTTGCATTTGACCTTTTTATGCTAAGTTTCATGATTTTAGTGGAAAAAGTATGAATTTCAAGTGTGATTAAAGATCAAGTAAGAAACGAGGAGGAAACGAGGTCAAAAATGAGGAAAAACGGAGTTGTACACTGGGGCACGGACATAAGCAGCCGCGCACGGTCAGGGCTGCACTGGCGCACGACCTTGCGCGAATGTCCAGAGAAGGAAGCAGCCACACACGGAAGGCCGTGTCTGGGGACACGGTCGTGCGCTGCTGGCGAGCGAAAGCGCGGCGGGGCACGGTCTGGCCGTGCCGTGGGGCACGACCGTGGCCGGGTGTCCTAATTCATCTAAAACTCGACTTTTGGATGATTTTTATTCGATTTATTGACCTCCAAGACTCCCAAGAAAAGATATATACCCCAACAATTCCAGAAATCAAGGGAGGCATTCATAGAGAGAAAACACAAATTCTGAGAGCATCCAGAAGGAAATACGAAGGAGAATTCAAAGATCGAGAATCGCGAGATCGTCGTCTTAGAGTTTTTCTTTATACTTTTCTACTTTTTGTTGGATTTTGGTTTTGACATGATGTTACCAATTTTGTCTATGGATTTGATTAATATTATGTTTGGCTAGATTTTCATAGGTTTCTAGGATATATAAGTAGTTAGGTTCAAACCTTGATGGATCTTTGATTTTAATTCAATTTCTTGATTTTTCGATCCTATTCATGTGTTTATGATTTGATTGCTTGTTTGATTAGAGGGCCCTTAATTGAGCATGTTTAAGTAGTTAAGTCAAAATTCGAGAGAGGAGATTTAATTACGGAAGAGTAAACACGTGACATATATACAGCATGAGATCAAGAGATAAATGACATATGTGATGAGATTTTCAATCCTAGGTGCTTTTGGGAGTTGTTGTATTATATCAGATCGAGTAAAGATACCTCTGGTAGCATAATAATCAACCGGTTAAATTGACTCGAGAGAGCTTTTAATTTGATATTCGTGATTGCTCATATAGGATTATTAATCAATGAAATTGGATTGATCGAGGTGACGTTGAGGGGAGAATCGGATGGAAGCATGTTCTAGAACCTGTCTTAGAATATTTGTTTGATCTTGTGAATTTTAATTGCATTTTAGTTAGCATAATTAATCTGATATCTTTTGGATTTGATAACTTAGATAAAATTAGGGGTAGAATTTAGGTAGTTAATTAATTCTAACGATAGTCTCTGTGGGATCGACCTTGCTTGCCGTGTCTACGATCTACAGTGTACACTTGCGGGAGTAGCTTAAGGAATTAGGTGAACATTACCTTCGTGTTATTTTAGTTCAGTGGTTTTAAACTAAGGGTATGAAATCTGGAGATTGGGTCACATTAACATAACGCGAAGGTAACCCTAAAATAACACAAAGGTAACACTAACATAACATGAAGGTAACGACCAAGACACGTAAACAAAATAAATAGGCGCGGGCTGGGAGGGTCAGCTCAGCCCGATCGCGGCCCAGTTGCACGGATCTCATCCGTGCAATCGGTGTACAGGAGAGTAACTCATATTATATACATACACACCTGATGCATGTAATCCGGTCGATTCTATCTTGATCCATTTTTATGTGTTCCCTCGTGCTAATGCGTATCAGCTATCTGCGCACGTACCTTTGTGTGCATATTCATGTTCCAAAAAATATTTAATACATTTTAGTTATAGAGTGATAATTGTGTGCCATGGGGCACGATGTCCACTTAACCATCATATGACGTTACATATATACTCTACATGTATCATGTGTGTACTCTTCAGATCTCATATGTATACTTTTATATACATGTCTTACATGCAGAGTATATGTATAACACCAAGAAACGTAACACATGTAGAGTATATATATAACACCTGAAAAGCATATGTATAACACCTAGATCCATGCCCCTATGTGCCCCAGTGGTATATAAGTTTTCGCAAATGTTGTTGTGCACCAGGTGTACGGATCTGGATTGGTGCAATTGGGCGAGCAGACCCGGATCCGCGCACCTGGGTTTTCCTTTTTTTGTTTTTGGCTTCAAAATGTTACATTTATGTTGTAAGGATATGACCTCTACATTACATAAGTGTGATATTTATATATAAATATTATGACCTTTATGTTCAATAATTTAGGAAAAAATGAAAATTTTCAGGTTTTTTCACTTCAAATTGAGACCTTTATGTTAGTATTGTTGTGACCTTTATGATCTATAACTTTGAAAAAAAAAATGGAAACTTTGAAAATTCAGCACATTTTTAGGATGAATATAGGTGCAACTAATATTATATAATGGTAAATATTTACAAATTTTGCTAAAATTCTTTTTTTTTTTTCTAAGTTAGAGTATATAAAGGTCATTACATTTATACATAAAGGTAACACTTATATAAGTCACACGCATATAACATAAAGGTAACAACCTGAAGCGATAAAATAAAATTCAAAAAAATAAAAATGTGCGGATCAGGGTCGACCCGGACCCGACCCGAATAGTATGTGCACCAGTTGCATAGGAGACTAACTCATAAGTTTTTGCCTTAGTTATATATGTTTAAATATATACTTAAATCAACCCATACTTTTCATATATGATTTTACACTTTGCAACCTAAATTTTATTTTTTGACATATTGCAACATAAAGACCATATATGAATTTTATAAGTCGGAACCTCCTATGAAATTTTCCAATCAAATTGGGGTGATATTTCCATAATTATTGGGGTCATTTAGGAAAAGCGAAATTGAATTATTAGAATCAAGATTTAATAAAAGGTTTTTTACCCTTAAATCAATTTCTTCAATTATGGTAAAATATCTTTTGTTAGATATGAGTTCTAATTCAAAAGAATGTGCCCAACCCTTCAAACAATTAATTACTTTCTCATTGTAATTAGAGCAACACTTGTGTGCCCCGGGGGCACGGTGTCCCCCAACTTAGCCATCATATGGTATTACATATATACTCTACAGGTATCACGTGTATACTCTACAGGTATCACATGTATACACTTGTATACATGTGATACTTGTAGAATATATGTGTAACACCAAGAAATGTAACATCATAAGAGTATATATATGACACTTGAAGAGCATGTGTATAACACCTAGATCTGTGCCCCAGGGGTATATAAGTTTTTGCCATGTAATTATGGGTTTTTCAAATGATTCTAAAATTTATGGAAATAAAATAAAGACTCAAATTTGACTTGAAAAATTCGTCCGAGGTTGCAATTTGTACAATTCGTGGACTTTAAATTGCAATCTGTCAAAATTATAAAGTTTAGACTACAAATGTAAAACACAAAAAATACAATTTAATTTAAGTATTTATCCATTTTAATTATGTTAGTGTTACATTTATTGGTTATATTTTATATTACGTTAATAGTAGTACTCGTACATTATATACATGGTTGTCTTCTGACACTCATAATATCTTTAGTTATATAAGTTTTGACATGGAAAACTCAGTTTGGGACGGAAATAAAAACAACATTAAAAAAAACATAATAATATGGAAAACAAAGTTTTTTGATCCTCTAACTTTGACTCCTTAAATTTTTGGTCATTTATCTTTCACCTTTTGATTTTTAGTCCTCTATATATGTTTAGAATTTGTCATTTTTTAGTCTGTGACCTATTACAGTAGGTAAATTACTAATTTTAACTTGTTATAGCAAGTAAATTACATTTTTTTAATTAGAATTTACTTTTAACAATAAACATTTAATTTTAAAAAAAACTGAGACCAAACTAACTTTTTTTAATTAATGTTGTGTGTTCTTATCTAACATGCCTAAACTAACATTAATAATTAAAAAATAAACTTTTATTTTTCTATCTTTAGGATGTATATTATTAATATTAGTAATTAATAAAAATACTATAATCCATATAAAAAAATGATATTTAATTACAATATTAATTTAGGCATATTATATGAGAAATATAAATTTTAATTAAAATTTTTGAGTGTTTAGATGGAACATATTGTAGAATATAAGCAATGTTTATATACGAAATTAATATAAAGCTTATATCTCCCCTAAATCAAGTTTAGTCATAACTACTGTCTCATTTCCAAACTTATTAATTGTTTTAGAACATGTTATATATCATAAGTAATATATACATACAAAATAATTTAGTATATAGAGTTTAGCTCTCTTTAACCTATTTTTGTTACATGAGAAATATAATCTTTTAATTAAATTTTTGGGAATAGTTTTTTTTTTTCCTTCTATGTTTTGTTCATTGAATTTGTGGTCCTAAATTAATTGAAAAAGCACTTAAAAAATTAATTAAAATTTTATATTTCTCATATAATATGTCTAAGTTAATATTGTAATTAAATATCATTTTTCATCTCGATATATGAGTTATAATATTTTTTTATAAACTATTAATATTAATAATATAAGCATCTTGAACATAGAAAAATAAAAGTTTAATTTTTTAATTATTAATATTAGTTTAGACATGTTAAATAAATAACACACAATATTAACTAAAAAAAGTTAGTTTGGTCTTAATTTGAAAAAAAATGTTTAAGGTTAAAAGTAACTTTTAATTTAATAAATTTATAGTTTACTTGCTATAAGAGGTTAAAATTTGTAATTTACCTCCTATAATAGATTAGAGGACTAAAAAATGATAAATTTTAAACATAGAAGATTAAAAATTAAAAGTTGAAAGATGAAATACCAAAAATATAAGGAGTCAAAGTTAGAGGACCAAATTTTTTTTTTCCCTAATAATTTTACGTGGAAAACTCAAATGCGGAACGAAATAATAATAATAATAAGATTAAAAAGAGCAGTAGAAACACAGTTTTTACATGGCCCAAATCATCTTTATGAGCACGATTAGAGATAATAATAAGAAGATTTAAAACAACAAAATAGTAGATTTAAGATAGGGAATAAAAGATTAAACAATTTTGTGTGTTTGACTTAGAAAATGATATAATTGTAATCAACCAAACAAAATATTGGTAATAAAGGCACCGTCCTTGCATGTGCGCCACGTGTAAACCCACACATGGGTTGCCAACAAAACAACTTTTCCATCCAATAACATTGTCTCTATCAAATTGGTTAGTTTGGGCTAAAATTTTAGTGCGCATTACCATTTCTTTATTGAATCATCTTCCACTTTTTTTCTTTTTCATATCTTTGTGCTATTTGCAGCTGTGTTCTTGAATCCAACCATGGCCTTCTCTTCTTGTTTTTTCAGCTCTCAACTCCACATTTCTCTCAGGGTAATTTGTTATTCCATGTTAACAATTATAGCCCGTTTATATACGGATTTTGGATTGTCGGTTTTGGGCTGATCCGTCTCACTGAAGTAAATTCGTTAAGATGGTTTTATGAGGTCCTATATTCTTTAGTTTTGTTGGGTCGTTTTTTGTTTTCCCGTTTATTTTTACCCTTGTTTTGCTTCACCAACTTTATTTTTTGCAACTTTAGTGTTTGGAAATCTTGATTATGGTGATTGTTTCTTGTATTCAACAGTATTGCTTTTCAATAATCATGATTATTAGGGGCCCTGTACTGTTGTCTGAAAAGGTGATGAATTGTTTGAACCATTTATTTGTACTCTCATGCAATTGATCTAATTCTGCTTAATTTCTAATAGAAAACTGAAATGCTACTAATCTTAATAGTAAAAGTTGTTTGTATTTGTATCTCTTCTAATAGTATGCAGCTTCCAATCTTCCTCTTAACATATGTATGTGCTCGATCATCTTCGAACGTTTGCTTAAACTCGAGTCTAAATCTTGTTCTTTACATGGATCATTTTGTTGTTCTATTTGTATGCTTTGGTTTTGATTCCAATGTACAACCACTTTCTTCCTCGAGTTAATTATCTTATGATTCCATAATCAATAATTTGTACAAGGTTTTGTGATAATATATGTTCTCTGTGATGAAAATTTGGTGTTTCTTAGGTAGAGTGCTCAAGATCGCTCTCTAACATATCGTCTAACAAACTCATATGCCAGAGACGAGTGCCTGCTTATAGAAGCAATGGCATCGAAAAATTTGGCCAACAGGGTATAGGCCGGAGCATTCTAAGAGGATCGAGAATAATTTGTAGTCCGAATCTTGGCAGCAATCTTATGTGCAGAAAAAGCTCTGCACTAAATGCTTCATGTAATTATTCCTCATTTTCTAAAATTAATTTTGAGTACGCATCTTTTTCTCGTTTCTTCTGAAGCATCTTCGGATTGGTAGCAACGAGTGCAGCATGTGTTCCCTTGTGAAATAGGCTATAAGTATGAGATAACACTTTCTTCTTGGTGAAATTTCATGTTCTGATCATCCCATATGGTGGAATTTATATATGCTGAAATATATCTGATAAATTCGATTTATGCTGTGAGCTAGAAAAAGATCTGATTCTTCTATGCCATGCGATAAATTGATTTCTGATGCGAATGTGTCACTTTGTTCTTCTATCTCTCAAATGTCATGTTCGTTTGCAGGGAACTTCTATCTCTCAAATGTCATGTTCGTTTGCAGGGGTTCCGTGTTTTGAGATGGCTAGTGGTGCGTTTACGTTGGGAACAGTGGCTGTTCTTCCATGTTATACCTCAATGGTTGTTGCACCTCGATCTGAGTTCGTAAGTTTAATCTCATTGTTCATAACCCCTCCCACACATCTATATAGTGTTCCTTTTAAGTGTTTCAAATTACCACATTAACCAATCTAGATTAAGGCTTCTAAGATTTTATGAAATAATCTGTTCTGCAGACCAAGAAATTAATGGGAAGCAGCTTCCCCTATATGGTTCTCGGTGCATTATATGCTTATCTCTTGTATCTATCATGGACACCCGATACAGTGCGCCTTATGTTTGCAAGTAAATACTGGTTGCCAGAGGTCTGTTTCATTTACTTCCAAATACGTTGTTTTCGGATTCAATAGTAACTAACTACGATGATGTTTCAGCTGCCCGGAATAGGTAAGATGTTCTCGAGTGAGATGACATTGGCTTCCGCATGGATTCATTTGTTGGCTGTCGATCTTTTTGCTGCAAGGTCTCTTTCTCTCTCTCTCTCTCTCTCATGATGTGGTGTATGTTTTCTGACTGGGTTATATGTCCATGCAGACAAGTTTACAATGATGGACTTCAGAACAATATTGAGACCAGGCATTCAGTGTCACTCTGTCTCCTGTTTTCCCATTGGAGTTCTTGCTCATTTCGTCACTAAAGCTCTAACGAGAAGTAGAAGAGCGAAAGAAGACGAAATGCAATGAAGAAATACTCGAAGGGCGAAAGAAGACAAAATGCAATCAAGAAATACTCATTTCCAGTGAGTTTATTGAAAGAATTGATCCCACATTTCATATCTGGACAAATGATAGATGTAATCTGGTTTGCTTATTCTATATCTATCTTTCCTCCATTTTTCCTATCTTCACTTGCATTTCTAGTTACAAATATGAAGGAACGTACACGATTTCCTCCTTGAGCTTCACACCAAAATGGCGATAAACAGCCTCCTTCGCCAACTCAACGAGCTCAAGCATATCGAGAGACGTTGCACCACCACAGTTAATGAAGAAATTAGCATGCTTGTTGGAGATCATGGCCCCTCCCACTTTACACCCTTTCAATCCCACTTGCTCGATCATTTGTCCAGCCGAAAGACCCATCCCGGGTGGATTGCGAAACACCGAGCCAGCACTTCTGTCGCCCAACGGTTGGCAAAGTCTCCTCCTGGTAACATTACCATTAGCATTTGCAGATAGATAGATACCAGAGAGCAAAACCATGTCTGAAATCGAAGATACCTTTCCAAATATTCTTGCTGCTTTTTCTTAGCTGATCCAGAGACGTTCAATCGGAACGTGACAGCCGTGATGGCCGCCAAGTCGGTCATGCGTTGAAAAGGTGATGAACGATAGCAGAAATCAAGGTTGCTTCTTTTGAGAATCTGATGATCCCCGTCATTCGTGATGATCTCGACACGCTCGATAACATCAGCTGTTTCCTTCAACACATATAGATGGAAGAACAATGTCCATTAAGATGTTTCATCATATAGACAAAGAACATGGCTCTGCATACAAAAGTGGTGGTCTTGTCGAATTTCAAATTTCCTTTGTTAATTTCATTATCATGAATCCACGTTTAATATGAAAAAATCACATTCAATATCAAACAAAATGAATATATAATAATTATATAATAGAATATAAAATCTATAACTTAATCTAAGTAATTCCACGTTTATTTTGTCATAAGTAAAATTGCAAGGATTATATATCAAAATACCAAACTTTTCGCGTTACATTTTACAAACTAACAAAAAAAATAAAAAAATGACAAGCAAATGAGTTCAAAATTACCAACATTTTCTTGAGATCAAATTTGTCTATTTCAACGAATTTCTTCATTTAATTGAATCTAACATTGAGTATCTCAAGAATAACATGAGTAACTCTACTGTGAAACAGATGCATGAATCTCAAATCCATATATTCGGATCGGATTCGAGTCGCCTGACCTGTTTTTCTCTCTTTTTGTTTTTTTTTTTCGCGTCTGATTTTTAAATTTTGACACCTAACATTACGTTATGTTAAAATTATCTTTATGTTATATTAGATCTACCTTTACCTTATGTTAAACCTACATTTCTGTCCAAATTTCATACCTTAAACTTTAAAGAAAAACCCTAGTTATGACATATTTCGTACATGTATCATTATATGTATTACACATACCTTTATACTATATTAGATCTACTTTTGTGTTATGTTAGAGTCACCTACATAACATAACACAAAAGTAAGTCTAACATAACGCAAAGGTAAGTCTATTGGAGTGAATTTGGGTCGATTTTGGTGCGAATACTAGGCGCGTGGGGGTGTGTTAACCGGGTCAACCCTAGTCCATGAATCCTAAATCAGCATGTTTAATTCATATAAGTTTTTATCATAAAATAATTTAAAAAAAAAAAACTCCTGCTAAGACGTTTTAACGGATAATTTTCTTAATAATAACTTTTTTTACTCAATAGATTGAATTTATTTAGGTATGAGTTTGTTTGTAATACTATATTTTTTTACTCATAGATTGAATTTATTTGAATATAAGCTTTTGCCACATCGGAATGTTTTCACGGATAATTTTCGTAATACTAACTTCTTTTACTCATCTATTGAATTTATTTGGATATGAGCTGATCCATCTTACATGACAAGTTCTATATGTGATTCACGAGACGTACTTAAAAATATTTAAATTTCAACAAGATATAAAACATAGAAAAAATGAAAATCGAAATTAGATAGAAGAAAGCAGATAGAAACCTGGCCATTAGCTCCAGCATTCATGTAAGCAGCGCCGCCAACAGTCCCCGGAATCCCGCCGGCGAATTCGAGTCCGGCGAATCCCTCATTCACCGTCTCCAAACAGAGCCGGTTCACCGGATAACCGCTCCCGGCTCGGAACAAACCGGGTTCAATCCTCTCCAAGAACACAATGCTATTGAGAATCACACAGCCATCAAATCCAGAGTCATCAAAAAGACAATTCGACCCTTTACCGATCACAATGTATCTCATCGACTCCTCATTACAGCGCCTGCATCAACACAGACCAGATCAACCACCACATTAGTAATTGTTCAGTAATCAACGGCTGTGATTGTTTTGGGGACGAACCTGATGGCTGCGATGAGCTGGTTGTGATCGAAGACTTGAACAAAGCATTTGCAGGGTCCACCAATCCCCCAGGTGCTCAGATCGCAGAGAAGCTTTTGTCCTCGAATGAAACGAAGAGCGTTTGGGGGCTTTGGAGTTGGATTAGGGCTGTTGATGAAGCTGCAAGAAAAACGAGAAGGGTTTATTGGAAATCGTGGGACTGAGTGAAGTGGTAACAACATTTTGGGAAAATTCTTAGTCTTGGTTGGATTTTTATTTGTTTTGAATTCTTGATTGCTAGGTGAGTGTTTACTTAGCATAAGAGTCTTTAAATATTTAGTAACTTGATTGAGAAACACTTGTGTGCCACGAGATACGATGCCCTCAAATTAATCATCATATGATGTTAAATATATACTCTACAGGTATCATTTATATACATTTTAGATATAACATGTATACTCTTATATGCATATGATACTTGTAGAGTATATTTATAACACCAAAAACATAATACCTATAGAATATATTTATACTCTTACATGCATATGATACTTGTAGAGTATATTTATTACTCCAAGAAACATAATATCTATAGAATATATTTATAACACCTGAAGAACCACTCACAGTTAACTTTTGTAGGAAGTCAACAAAATTTGCTACCAATAAGGGCAAAAACTTTTATGCACCGGTTGCACGGATCTGGGATTCGTGCAATCGGGTCGACCCGTTCACACGCCCAAAATGCGCTTCCACGCGCCTCCCATGTGCCTGCACGCACTCCCACGCGCTGAACACTTGTGCTAAAGCTCACCCTAAATTCGCTCCAACGGACTAACCTTTATGTATAGTTAAACCAACATTTGTGTATAGTTAGACCAATCATGTGTAGGTAGGTCTAACTATATACAAAGGTATGTCTAACATATATAAATGTATGTTTAACTATATACAAAGGTATGTCTAACATATACAAATGTATGTCTAAGTATACATAAAGGTATGTCTAACACAACTTAAATGTATGTCTAATATAATGTAGTGGTATGTGCCAAAATTCAAAAATCAAGCTAAAAAAAGACAGGGCATGAAATCTGGGCAGAACTGGTATGTTTAACATAGCTTAAAGGTATCTAACATAATGTAAAGGTATGTCGAACATAACCTATTGGTATGTGATTTTTTTCAAAAATCATGTGCGAAAAAAAAATGCGGTCCCCCGATCCGGATCCGGATCCAACCCGGATGCATGAATCTAAGATTCATGCACTTAATTCATAAGAGACCTACTCACTAGTAAGATAGACTCCTTGAGATAAAGATGATAACAAGTAAAAACTAGGTGGCGCTATTTCTACAAGATTTGTGTTGGTGAAAATACCTTTGCAGGTTTTGTACTATATGACTAAGTTCTTCAATACTTTTCTTATTTTAATATAATCAAGTTGGCAAAAACTTATATACCCATGTGACACATAATGGGAAGGATCTAGGTGTTATATACTCCCTCTGTCCCCCTTATTTTTGCCACAGTTTGACAGCACGGAGTTTAAGAAAAAAGTGTTGATTTTGATGTGATGTGTTATTTTAATGTTTTTGAATGTCAATTTTGTAATTAATGTGTGTTTTTTGAGTGCAAAAGTTGTAAAATTAAAGAAATGGAAGGGTAAAGGAGTAAATTTTTCTTTGCCATTTTTGGGCTGGCAAAGTTAGCTGGGACAAATAAAAAAGGAAAGTAGACAAAGTTAGCAGGGACGGAGGGAGTATATGTTTTGTAGACTTCCTTGGGCATATATATGTTGGTCCTTGATGCATTGCCTTGTATTATGAAAATAGATTGGAAACAACTACATAAATGATATTCTCTTTTGAAATGTGTCGTTGGATGATCGAAATGGATCTCTTGGGTGGAATCAGCATAAAGGATACAAGAGGAACAACAAAATCTTGGAAACTATCTCCTTCTGATAAAGGTTAGATATATATGCCAAAATTCAAAAATCAAGCTAAAAAAAGACAGGGCATGAAATCTGGACAAAACTGGTATGTTTAACATAGCTTAAAGGTATCTAACATAGCGTAAAGGTATGTCTAACATAACCTATTGGTATGTGATTTTTTTCAAAAATCATGTGAGGAAAAAAAAAAAAAGATGCAGTCCCCCGACCCGGATCCGACCCGGGTCAACCTACTCTCATATTATAGGTATAAGACACGTGTTGAAGAAGTCACAATTTTAGTATACAGTCCAATTTGTATTGATAGTTGTTATAGAGTTAGTTTTGTTGGCTGATTGTGTTTTTATCTGTTCGGAGTTTCTTATACTCAGCTTTCAGGTTGAAGGAAGTCTGTTCTGCAAAGACAAAGCCTTCATGGTTACAAACGCATCATCTTCAAGATAGCCTTTATGAACCATACCTATTATGAACTTTTACAAGCTGTTACAAAAGCTTCAATTGCTTGTAAAAGTTCGGTAAAGGTAATGATTTGATGTCCCAGAAACCTTTCACGAACATCCTCAAACCTACAAGAAAATTTTCCAATTAAATTTGGCATTGTTTTGTTTGTTTGGGGGTCACGTAGGATTGATGAATCCGACTTTGAAATCCTGGGCTTTTAAAATAAAGATACACCGTTAAAGTCTGTGTTCATTTAGAGATTTTGTGGGGTAGGATTAGTACGATAGATGTCAAATATTATTATGTAATATTGTATTGTTAGTGGATTTTGTGTAATATTATTGTGTAAAAATTTAAATATAGTGCAAGTGTATATATAAATACGCTTTTATATGGATACTGAATTTGATCTTTCATTTTATTATGTAGAAATTGCTTGCTTAGTTGCAAAATCTATCTACAACCATCATAAAATTAATGCATAACTAATTACTCTTCTGAAGAAATCAAAATTTCTGCTTTCATTCATACTCTCATTCCTGAGGATGTTGGGAAGTTCACAAATGATTACGCGAATTGAATATGATAATCAAATGAATTTACTTCGTTTGCTCTCTATTGAAAGAACGCAGCCATAATAGGATCGCTTCAGCGCCTTTCTCCCACGAGCAATCCAACATCATATCATGTGCGACCCCTTCAACGCATAGAGGTGACACTCCATAAAACCTGCCAGTTTCACTAAGTCCCTCTGCGTCCTAAAGAAATCATAAAGATGAGCAATTTAGAGACCCTTTCGACGATTAGGAAATATGAATCGCGGACAGGAAGTGACGACAAGAATGCATGATTTATAGTGATGTGAGGGGTTTAATTCAGAAATAAACAAGGATTACAAAACCAATCTCGGATCTCTAAGAACAGGAGGAAAAATGACTGAACCGGCCTCAACAAGAAATTAGCAGTTAGAGCGGTCCAAGGTGGTTAGTTTTTGTTAGGGATTCGACGCACAATCGAGAATTGCAACAGAAATTCGCGCTTAACCCGGGGTCCGATCTAGAAATTTGTTGAGGGCTTTTGCAGTTGTAATCACACTTTCGAATTCGTGAGATTGAGAGAGATCAAGTTCGATTAGGGTTCTTGTGTAGAGAGAGAAAACTCTAGTTCATAGTTTGAGTTCAATTCTTTGTAATTACTTGTGAATTCCGAGTTATATAGCTTGCGATCTCTTCATCGTGGATGTAGGATCGATCTGATTGTCCGAACCATGTAAATCTCGTGTGTTTTGCGGTCGTTTTCTTTCGATTTCATAATTACTTTGCATGAATGCAAGCTCGATTGAATGATTGTTGGGCGTGTGTTTCTTGATTGTTGTTCAACTGGGAATAAGTTTTAGAAGTGAGAAAACTGATCTTCCCCCATGGAAAGTTCTCCCAAAGATCGTCATGCTCGACCAGGTCCCAAACGCACAAATTGACCACGGATTTCCTGGCATCCACCCCGAGCAGAATGAGGTACACAAGATCTTCGGGATCTTGACCCTATTCTGCGAACTATCACTAAACTTGTCGCTTCTGAATCGATCACTAAGCACAACAACCATGACCCGAGCAGAATCGACGTGGACTCTATAATACACTGCCCCTTGTGCTGGCGTATGATCCCCTATCGGGTTGAAAGTAGAGTCACCGAACTTCAGACCAGTGATAAGGGAAAAATTCATCTTCTCGAACCGACAAATACGTCAGTCTTGCCCTATAACTCTATGTTCTTTTTGAAAAAGTTGAATTTTCTTACAAATGGGTCACATGCAATTTTGTGAAATTTAGGTATTCGATGATAATAAGTTATATTTTATGGTACATGGTGTAAATAAGTTATATTGAATGGTAAAATTGTAATTTGCTATCTCATTTTGGGTAAATTGGGCGGGGAAATCTTTTATAATTTACATTTTATACAGGATGATTTCTTTCAGCTGACCGTTTCTTTTAAACACATCATCTTTGCTCCCACCCCCCACCCATTAGCCCACCAAATCTGAATTTCGTTCGGTGTTGATTTTCCCAAATCTTGATTGAGCTACTGTATTTTCAGATAACATGGCTTTCGCTGCAGTGATATCACTTGAACAGACCATATACCAATTCGAGAATGGTGACTCCCATCCCTCGTCTCTTCCTCCAAATTAAGACATTCTATCCATGGAAACCTGCGCTTATTTCTTGCGAAGATCTCTTGAAGATTCCCCAAACGAAATCATCGGTTTCGAAAAACGAATCACAGAAATAGCAAACAGAGCAGAAGATGCTATAGAATTCTTTAAGTCGGTAAAACATCAAACCGATCGTGGTTCAATCAAGTCCAAAATAAAGTGTAAACGCCGTCTGAGAAAATGTGCAGAGGAAATGTTTTCAATTGTTCAAGAGATCAAAGATGCTCCACTCAGTGAGTTAAGTGCTTGTTCATCATTAGGGCTTGCAGAAAATGGTATGCTTGTTGGTTTTGATGATGATTTACTGAAAGTTAGGTATGGCTTTGTGGAGAATCTTCCCAATGCCTAATTCTTCCTATAGCTGGTGCTGGAGGAATAGGTAAGACTGCTCTTGTTAGAAATATTTATGATATTTCACAAACTATGAATCATTTTGATATTCATGCTTGGCTTACTGTATGACAACATTATAATGTAGAACAGATTCTTTTAGGCCTCCTACTTTCCCTAGGCATTCCCAGAGAGAACATACCTGAACAGAGCAATGAAATAATGGGAGAGAAAGTGTCGGAAACTTTATATGGTAGGAGGTATTTTATTGTATTGGATGATGTGTGGAGTGCAGAGGTTTGGGATCGGATACATAGGTTTCTCCCCGATTGGGAGTGCAGAGGTTTGTCCTGATGAATTACAAGACATTGGAAAAGAGATTGCAAGAAGCTGTAGAGGACTGGCCCTTACAATTGTTGTTGTAGCAGAAGTTCTATCAACGATTGATCCAACCCGGGCTTCCTGGGAAGCCATTGCAGACGGTATAATCTCTGCTGTGTCTACCAAAGAAGGTCGAATTGGAATGATGGTGGCTTCAAGTTACACCCATTTACCTGCTTATTTGAGACCTTGCTTATTGTACATGGTAGATTTTCCTAGAGATCTGTGTCTCAAAGCTAATAAAACTTTGGATAGCCGAGGGTTTTGTGGGAAGCCATAGATCTAAATCCTCTGAAGAGGTGGCTGAAGAGTATTTGGAGGATCTAGTCTATAGAAGTCTAGTTTTGATCAATAGGAGGAAGAATATTCAAGGTAAAATCAAAACATGCAGTCTTCATGATGTGGTGTGGAACTTTTGCATAAGAAAGGCTTCTTCTGCCTGTTATGGAATACTTACCTAATACAACCCTCCGAAGGCATTTTCTTCCCAAAGTCCTAAAAAACCAACGTCGCATAGCTCTTGCTTCTTATGATCTTGATCTCAAAGAAACTATTTACGACTCACCCATCCGTAGCATAATTTGCATTCAACAAAGAGGTTATCGGCCAATGGGCTCTGTAAGAAATTTTCGTCTTCTCAGGGTATTACATGCAGTAAATGAAAATTATGACTTGAATTGGGAACCTGACCAATTTTGTGAGCTGATTCATTTAAGGTACCTAGCTGTCAAAATCCCCTTGATTCCTGCAGCCATATCAAAGCTTCAGAATCTTCAGACTTTAATTATTTATAGACATGATGTACGTTTGCCAGAGGAAATTTGGAGTTTGACACAATTAAGATATCTTACTGCTTTCTCGTTTCATCCTTTACCCCATCCACATCAAGCAGCATGTCCATTAGAAAACCTGCAAATGCTTTCACTGGCAACAAATCTCGTGTGCAGTAAAAGGATCTTGGAATTGATTCCAAACCTTAAGAAGTTGGGAATATGTTATTTTGAAGATAAGTTTGATGAAGACTATCAACTCGACAATCTTAAACAACTGCATAATCTTCGCAAATTGAAAATACAAATGCATAGAGATTATCCTTTGAGCCGAAATCTGAGTTTTGGTTTTCCTAAGTGGCTGCAAAAGTTAAGCTTGAGTGGTTGTCGACTTCCTTGGGAAGATATGACAATTGTTGGTTCATTGCCGTTTCTTAGAGTGCTTAAACTCATAGATTTGGCTTTCCATGGACCTAAATGGGTAACAACTGTAGGAGAATTTCCTCATCTGAAGTTTCTTTTAATCGATGATTCTGATCTCCAATGCTGGATAACTAAGTTGGCCCACTTCCCTAGCCTGGAGGTCCTACTGCTTTATCGCTGTCCTTATCTAAGAGAGATTCCATTTCGTATTGGGCATATTCCGACACTTGAACTCATTGAGGTGGATGATCGAAATGGATCTGTTGTAGTCTCAGCATTTAGGATACAAGACGAACGGAAGAAGCGGTGGAAAAATGATTTTCTTGATGTTCGTGTGAAATATCTGTAATATGTTATTTCATATTCCAGCAAAGTCTGCTTCAGATCAGGTTAGAGATCATAAAATTTGAGTATTTCAATTAGTAATGTAGTAACTTCATAATATTGAAATAAGAAAAGTATTGAAGAAGTGACCATTTTGGTATTTAGTCAGATTTCTTCTGTTATAGGGAAATTCACACTCCTATAAACAGAAACTAAACATATTGGGTCTATAGCTTCTTCGTCTTTTCAAATTTACTATGCTGTTTCCAACTCATCATTGTACATGTTTGCTGTCTTTTTCCCTCTTTTTTCAGGTGTTGATGAGCCTGCTGGTCTAAACAGCTAGTTGGTGTCGAATCATGATAACGTCTAGGCAGTCACACTAAACAGCTAGTTGGTGTCGAATTATGATAACCTCTAGGCAATCACACAGGCTTTTGCTTTCAGTGAATCTTTTTATAAAATGTTTGTCCCGATAAAAGAGATTGCATGAAGTAGTAGAGGATTGCATGTTTTAATTGTATTTACACCAATGACCTCATCTGAAAGGTCCAAGAAGAGAAGTCTCATCTCTCTGTTATGGAGTTACTTATATGGTAAAAAACCTGCAAAGGTATTTTCACCCATACAAATCTTGTATATTCAGCTCCATGTAGTTTTAACTTCTTATGCTCTTTATCTCAAGGAGTCTTATCTTTATTGGCAGCAAATTTCGTAGACTTCCTGCAAAAGTTAACTGTGAGTGGTTGTAGACTTCCTTGGAAATATATGTTGGTCGTTGACGCATTGCCTTGTATTGGAGTGCTTGAACTCATAGATTTTGCTTTTCATGAGAAAAGATTGGAAACAACTACATAAACGATTTTCTTTTCTGAAAATTCTCATTGTCTGATCGAAATGGATCTCTTGGGTGGAATCAGCATAAAGGTTACAAGAGGAACAACAAAATCTTGGAAACTATCTACTTCTGATCAAGGTTACATTCTACTTCTTACTTAGCAACTTCATATTATAGGTATAACCGTATAAGACGTCTATTGATAGTTGGTAAGTCACAATTTTGGTATACAGTCCAATTTGTATTGGTTGGTATAGTGTTAGTTTAGTTGGCTAACTGTATTTTTCTCTGTTCCAGCTTTTGGAGTTTCTTAAAGTCAGCTTTTGGAGAGGTTGTTGGAAGTATGTTCTGCAAACACAAAACCTTGATTGCTGCAAACGTATCATCTTCAAGATAGCCCTTATGAACCATACCTATTATTAACTCTTACAAGCTAGTACAAAAGCTTCAATTGCTTGTAAAAGTTCGTTATAGGTAATGATTTGATGTCCCAGAAACCTTTTACGAACATTCTCAAACCTGCAAGAATTAAATTCAGTTAAATTTGGCATTGTTCCTTCTGTTTTGGGTTTATATAGGATTGATGAAATCCGACATTAAAATCCTGGTTTTTTGAAATAAAGACGAATCCTTAAAATCTGTGTTTGTTTAGAGATTTTGTAAAGTATGATTAGTACCGTAGATACTCAAATACTATTGTGCAATATTGTGTTATTAGTGGATGATTGTCAAAATTTTAAATATAGTGCAAATGTATATAAATAAGCTTTTATATGTATACTAAATTTGTTCTTTCATTCCATTACGTATAGATGACATGCTTAGTTGCAATACAACAATAATATTATCATAAAAGTAATGCATAACTAATCACTCATTTGAAGAAATCAAAATTTCTGCTTTCATACATTCTCTCATTCCTGAGGATGTTGGGAAGTTTACAAATGATTACGCGAATTGAATATGATAATCAAATGAATTTACTTCGTCTGCTCTCTATCGAAAGAACGCAGCCATGATAGGATCGCTTCAGTGCCTTTCTCCCACGAGCAATCCAACATCATATCATGTGCGACCCCTTCAACGCAAAGAGGTGACACTCCATAAAACCTGCCAGTTTCACTAAGTCCCTCTGCGTCCTAAAGAAATCATAAAGCTGAGCAATTTAGAGATCCTTTCGACGATTAGGAAATATGAATCAGGGACAGGAAGAGACGACAATGCATGATTTACAGTGAAAAAGGCAAGAATTTTACCACTATGAAATCATCATTTGCTCCCAAGACAAGGATTTTCATGGAAGGGTCTTTCATGGGAGGAACAGGAAGTGATGCATTGAGCTTCCGCAGATCAAACAATGGCTTCCTTGAACTCTCTGTCATCAGCTTTTGATAACTGGTAAAAAATTACAAGATAAAAGATAAAGTTAAGCTAACTTTTCAAAGAAGAATGAAAGACTTGGAAGATTATACACACTCTTTTTCTTTCTTATAGTTGGGGTTGGGGTAGTTATACTGTAATGAGTTATGAAGGCATGCTAGAAGAAACGGCACCATTTTTCAACATATAGATGTTGGTTATGTCGATATAAGAAACCATACTTGTTTATGCGGCACAAGGCTGCAAGCATTTTCCGGAACGAAGTCACCATACATGTACTCAGACCCAAACATAATTTTGACGTTCCATCATTCAATTCATTGACCTTTAATCTTATGGCATAGTAAATCATGTTTCTGAAAAACAACAGTCTCTCTGTGCTATAAGATAAATACATTCACAAGAGATTTACCGATCCAAAGTGCACGGGACCAAAGAAAAAACAGACTCTAAATGCATGAGCGTATGAAAATGATCAGAAGTTCTGTAGAGAATTATTGACATAGTCATTAGTATGTCATTATCCACGTAAGCAGCAAGCTATTTTTCTCTTATAAATTTGCTGCCTTCCTGGAACAAGCGTATGCTGAGTAGCTGTATTCCTATTATGCAAAATATTTAGTTTTCCATTGTCTTTAATATCAAGAAATCTCCCTGTCACTCAGATCTATCTCGACAATTAAATCCTGTACAACAGAAAGAAGTAATACATTTCATGCGAGCTCCTTCTTCAGCATACGGACTAGTGGCAGAACAAATCATTTTCTTTTAAGTTTTCATTATTTGGAAAATTTCTCTTAAGCTTTCTTCTCCATGTTAAAAATCGACCAGGCTGCCTGAAGAAGGTTATAGCTAGATGACTTCATCTCAGATGGAGCATAGCTATGCACTTATTTAGGTTCACGTTCTTTAAGCAAATAAATTATTTTGATTGTCAGATGAAAAATGCATTGCATCTTGCTGATTCTTCGACATTGATCACAAAATGAAGCTGCTATATCAAGAAACTACAAGTAAAGAGGGGTTCTTTTGTACTAACCAAAGGACCTGATGATCCTCCATAGCTGCAGAGAAGAAAGTCTCCTTACAAAGAGGCAGAGATGTCTGAAAAGCTTTGGCTGCCAAACTGCGCGTCACCTGCTAAATGCTACAGTGTTTAATCATGTATGCTAAGACTACGCATCCGCTCGTATGAATGAGGGCAAAACAGTAAGTACCTTAAATGCAGCAATAGGTTTGGAAAACAGATAGCGCCAAACTAGGCCACTGATACAAGGAAAAACAAATGTCGGTCTAAAGTAATCATAAGTTTTCATACACAATAAGGCTTGTGTTGGAAATCACCTGTTTCCTGAAGGAGGTACAGAGCATACAAGAACAGCTCCAGATAGATACGGATATTCGCCTTCCATCTCTGAAATCGAGTTCACGAGAAGACGCATGGGAAAATAATTTACAGAAAATGTATAGAATTGCCTGAAACTGCAACTGACCTTGTAATTTCGGGTTTCCAACATTTCCAATATAGTATTGAACAATAAGGCCACCAAAAGAATGACCCAGCAAGACTGGTGGATACTGAATCTCGTTTCGAATGAAATCAGCCACATCAGCTGCATGTGTCTACTGCACAAACAAGAGTTTTCAGGGTATGAAGATTACTAGTAAATAGGATAGTATCTTTCAGTTTAAAATTCGTGAAACGCGAAGGTACGATACCTGAAGCGAACCTGCAACTGCACCATCAGGTGAATCACTTTCTCCCTGAAAAGATTGTAAAATGCATACATTAGAATCCATTGCAACTCAACCATGTCATTCGCACCATGATGAACTATACATGGATGAGTGAGATTCAGTACTAACAGATAATGATAATTATCCACTGCAAAATCATTTTATAATGTATCAAATTGTGTTAATAAGCACAAGAATGCTGTTGGCTCCATCTAACCTCCCTTGTTAGTATCACAATTCTACATAATAAGCATCCTTAGATTTGTACATTCAACATTTCAGAAACCAATTTTGCAAAGAATTTCAGTCTCCTAAATATAGATCCCATCGAGATTTGTTTTCGCTCGTAGCATTAGGTGAATCCAGTTACAATTATTTCAATCAATGACATTCACACACAGAATTTCTCCTATGATTTCCAACTAAAAAGGGGAAAAGAGGGGGGGAGAGGGAGAGAGAGAGAGAGAGAGAGAGAGAGAGAGAGAGAGAGAGAGAGAGAGAGAGAGGCAGACACCTGAGCAAGCAAGCTGAGAGCATAAGAATCAAAACCATGGTGAGAAAAGAAGGGCAACCAGTGTTGGGCCCAACACCAAGCCGCATGAAAACTTCCATGGACAAATACTAACGGTGGCTGCTCACGTTTCTCGTCCTCAATTTGATGGCCCTTTTGGAAGATGAACTCCATGTGTAAACCAGAGGGAAGCTTGTGGAAATGGCGGGATTGCCCCTGCTTCAGCTCATATGGAAACCGCATCTTGTAGTTGCTGCTAGATAGCAGGGCGCGGGGCTTTATAGTCATTCGACGGGGTGGATTGCTGGTCAGAATTATAGTACCAACGGCCGCCATTTCTGATAATGGGAGCAGCAAGGAGACGACTCTCAATTTCTCTTCTTCTGTTTTTTTTTCTCTACGAAATATGACAGTATTTTATGCTTAGGTAACGATTATCGTTCAACTATATTTAATTTTAGTAGGACTAAAAGCACGACATTATTTCTGAGGACATCACACTTCATATGTATTATTTGGGTATGGAGTGTGGTACCCTTAGAAAAATATGTGGTGCCTTTAGTTTTATCTATTTAATTTTGATTAATCTTTATATTATATTAATATTAATATAAATATTAGTATAAGATCAATGAAATATACAGGATTTAATTAATTAAATAAAAATTAGAAAATTTTAAATATTGTCTCCGTAAAAGAAAATTAAATTTATAGTTTTGTACAATACGTTTAACCTAATTTAGTATGAAACATGACATAATATGATTTATGTATATTTAACTGTGGAAATGTATTTGTGTTTGTAAAAGAATATAATTTTTTTATAGTTTTAAATATATATTGTTGTGTTTATTATATTATTCAACATTTCAAACAAATTTTTATTTTATTTCTGTTGTGAAAGTTTAGAATAATTCGAATTTTATTTTCAGTTTGCAAATAAATATCATAATTTATTTTAAAACATATATGGGCAAAAATAAATATGCAATTCATTAATTACTAAATATGAATTACTTTTTTAGTCAACCCATCTATATTTTAAACTATTTTAAACATGATCTATATATATATATATATACTAGTACTCTCACCCGCACGATGCGCGTTTTGTGATATAATGTTGGTAAATATTAATTATTTTATAATATAGTGTAAATAATTTTAGTATATAAAAGACAATATAATATTTAATAACTAAGAAAGTATATATTTGCTTAAGATAATTCAATTCATAACAATATATTTATATTATACACATCGAATTCACTAATCTATGATTAATACTAAAAACAAAAGTATCAATATTATGATCTTCAAATCAAAATTGGAAATTCTACCCGTAAAGTTTGTAAGTTTTTTTAAAAACTTCTTTATACACAACAATTATAGTCGAAACATTTTTTTTATCATCTGTGTTACAAACTAATATTTTCAGTCACTTAAATTAAATATACTAAAAAAACTAAAAAAAAATATGAATTAAAAATCAAATTCAATTATTTAAATTAAATACATGTGTGTTAGTATGTATATATAGAAACATTACACAATAAAATTAGAAATTTTACGTAGGAACTTGATGCAAGCACTGTCAATTATGTATTTTCAACCTTTTATTTCAAAATAAATTGAATTATAATTTTTTTTATTAATATTGCTTAACATCGAAGATGACGGATAATTATTTCTTTATAAGTATCACGTAAATTAATTGATATAGCACGACCTTGATCATTACAATTTAAGCTCAACACATAATCAAAATGTAGTTGTAGTCTACGATCATGATGACGACAATATAATTAGAAACTAAGCACATAATTTAAATAATCAGGTGCGTCATATAAATTCAAAATGTGCACTCTCATATAAAAATATACGAAGTCCTAAGTATAAAGTAAAAGGCTAAAAATTTATTTGATTATGAGATAGTTATAATTTAAAAAATATTTAAGATGACATATAATTCAGAGTAAATACATATTATATATATATACATATATGTATACACACACATCTTTAATAGTGTTATATTTATTTATTAATTTATATTATTATGGTATATAAATTATCCCCATGCAAATTAATATTTATTATTGAAATTATTGTTTGGATATCTATTGTTGATTTATATTTATATTAAATATGATACAATTATCCCCAAACAAATTAATATTTATTATTGAAATTATTGTTTGAATATTATCTATTGTTGGTGTATTAGAAATTATTCAATAAAAAATAACTTAATTAGTATTAATAAAATAAGAATGAACTAATACAATATATATATATTATAAATTTAATGGATTAAATAATAAAAAATGCAAAATAAAAATATTGTTGATGTGACACTTTTTTGTTGAGAAAATAGTATTTCTGTAAATATCTCAAAATTTTCCTCTATTATTATAGTATATAAATATATAGATAAATTTATCTATTTACTTTTTCTTTTGAGTTTCTATACAATAAATATAAAATTAAATGTAATATTAATATTTATGTATTTGTTTATTAATAAATTTAAAATAAAAGTTATTAATGATTTCTTAAAATAGAAATATTTAATAAATGAGACATTTATTATAGCTATTTTTGGCAGGATATTCTGCTTTTATATATATATATATATATATATAGATATATAGATATCATAACATATGTTATTTTAAAATATAGCTATAGTTCTAATATTATTTAGTAATATTTTTTAAAAAACATCTCTTTAATTTCATTAATTAGCCATATTAAAAGTTAGAGCATTTAAAATTACAATTAGAAAATATTTTATATTAATAAGTTATTATAATGAGAAAATTGCATAGGTGGTCTTTTATATATTAACACAAAATTTTCGTTTTATCTTCATTGTTAGCGTTTAGAATAGTTGAATTTTCTTTTCAATTAAGTGATAAAAAATAAAATTTGAAATTTAATTTTCAAATAAATGTCATACTTTATTTTAAAATATATATGTGCAAAAAATAGTATTCAATTCATTAATTAAAAAAATTGAATTATTGTTTTAATCAACTCATTTTATTTTTATATTTTGTCAAATTATTTTGAAATATCTATATTTAAAGTAGAGCATATTTTATTTAATAAATCTAGCTAAAATTCTTATATTATTTATTAATGTTCTTTTAAACATTACTTTAATGTCATTAAATATTAGTCATATTAAAAGCTACTACATTTAATATTATTTACCAAAGATTTTATTTTACAAAATTATTATATTGAGAAAATTTGTGAACTTAACATGTCTCAATTTCTCTTCTTTTTTTCTTTTTTTTTTTCTCTATGAAATATGACAGTGTTTTATCCTTCGAAGTAACGATTATCGTTCAGCTATATTTAATTTTGACTAATCTCTATATTATATTACTATAATTTTATATGGAAATATTACGACTGTCTTGCAACACTGCAAGTTCTCCAAATCTTGGGGCCGAAGAGACGACACAACTATTGTTGTTGTCTATTTTTTTATTTTATTTTTTGGATAAAATCTAAAAAATCTATATCAAGGGTGAAGAATTAAACAATGTACAAACGATCATGTGGGAAAACCATGTGGGAAGTAAGTCCACGTAAGGTATTCCACCTAGGGGTGTGCACGGTACGGTTCAGTTTGGAGATTTGAAAATCTCTGAAGTGGAACCAAATGTCGGAAAATTCTAAAAATGATTCTCCAGAATCGAACCTAAATAAAAGGTCTCCAAAACCAAACCAAATCAAATTTCGGTTAGGTTCAGTCCGAGGATACGATTCTATTGATACGGATCAATTTGGGACAAAAATTTTGATAGTCGGAGATTTAAGAAAATTAAACCAAAAAGAAAAAAAAAAGGCAAAAAATTTATCATAGAGGCACATAATTAGAAAAAATAAATGACTAAACACTACTTTCCCACCAACAAATTTCAATTAACAACTAAAAATTAAACAAATATAGTATAAAGTTCAATAATTTAAAATAAGTTTAATATCAAACAAAATGAATTTTTAATAAACATCTTCTTCTAGTGCATGTTCATAGCAATCAATAATCTAAGACGGCTATTGGAAACACCAACTCTTGAATTTTAGGGTCCTCTTTAACATCTAATAAAGAAAAAAAAAAACACAAAAATCAAATAAAAGGAAAATGAAATATGTTAAAGAAAGAATAGTAGAAATATGTATATACTTCTTTCAAGTTTAGTCATGTCTTCTATTAATTCTTCAACTTGAATTGGTGTCTCAACCAATCTTGGACGCAAATAAAAACTTCCGTTGTAGTAGGAGTTGAAGAACTCCTAAAACGATCCGAAGTCCGACCACCGACGCTAAAAGCCAATTCAGAAGCTCAATGTGCTTTCTAACTAGCAAAAATAGCCGACTCATTTCGACCATCAATTTTGAGTTTGTTTACTTTAACGAATCATAATAAATTTCTAACTAAAATTTATGAACCAAACTTCTAAAATTTCACAAAGATGCAACTTGTTCCATTTACAAGTAACAACAAAAGGTTAAGATAAAGTTTTTTAAATAATTTACTAATTTAATATAATTAAAGTAAATTATATAATAATTGTGTAAAATTAGATTATCAAAGAAATTATAAATTTATAGAGATTATAGGGAATAGAGATTACACAATCTTTTAAGTTATAAAAAAAAAGTTGTTTCATATCTCATCAAAAATTATAATTTTCTTATATCATTAGTTTCTTACTTATCTTTTAAATATAAAGATATATATGTTTTCTTTTATAACATCATTAGAATATAAGTTATTGTCATTAATTATCAAAATTTTGAAAATTGAAACTATATGTGGAATTTTCTATAAATAAATATAGCATTATTATTATGAACTTAGATAAATATGAATTATGTACAATGAAATCTCGATAAATGAATGTTCGATAAATGAATAACCTCGACAAATGAATAATTTTCTTCAGTCCCGACTTGGGCCAATGAGGTAAATGAATAACCTCGCTAAATGCATTAATGAATATATTTTTTTGAATTCTTAAAGGTCCTATGTAAATATAAATGAATAATCATTAAAATACATAAGATATATATGTGTATAAATACCCTAAAAAAATGTATTTCAATAAACAAATACAAAAGATCATTTCTTAACAAAAAAATCGTCTAATTTCGTTTGCTTTTTTCTTCCACCAAAATGCATCACATCCTTAATTTTTTCTAGTGCAAACAAAACTTCTGAAATATTTTACTCATGTTGTAGCAAGTAGTTTCGTAGGGTGATTACCACTTGGAAGGCTTCTTTCGATGACACATTTGGTGTGACACCGCTATCATCTGGTTCTGGATCATTTTCATCATTTAGTACAGACTCAATAATTTCTTCATCTGTAGGCAATTCCGTAACTGCATCATTCTCGTTAGAATAGTTCAAAAGATGTTCGACGTCCATCACATGTCTGTAGTGCAAATTAGAAATGATATTTGTTAATCCTTAAATTGTATCTTCTTCTAACTGGTCAATTTCTTCTTCGGGAACATCAATTGCTTCAGATCGTATCTTACAATGTCGGAAACAATTAGCAATTGTTTTTTTCTGTTATATCAAATCTCCAAGCCATGGTAGCAAACTTAATTGCATCCAAAATGTTAATGTTTTCTCGATTTGATGAGTCCACTTCAAGGCTCTGCAAGATGCTAGAATAAAAACATCGTCGATGATGTGGTCGAACTGATCACATTCGAGTTATTTGGGAAAGTGAACCGGTTCAAAAACAAAAACCGACCGATGCGAACTATTTAGAAAGAAGCAAGCGAACAGAACAAAGAAGCGAACAGAACAAAGAGGCGAACAGATATTCCCCTGAAAGGAATAAAGTAGATTACGGTGCATCCGGATACGAGCTATTCTTTCCGACAATAGTTCGTAGCTTATATGGAAACGAACATGAACTAACTAGACTTTCGGGATAAGAAGACGAACTGATCTTGAGTATATGAGGCGAACTAGTTTAAATTCAGATAACCGCCACTATCGGGGATAAACCGCCCACTTCCCACTTTTTTAGGAAAGACTTAACTGTCACGTCCTTCAGGGAGTATTTATAACCTTTTCTCCTTTATTCTTTAGGACATAGACATAAAAAAATACATAAAATTATTATAAAAAAATCGCTAGTTTTTCCGGATCACTGACTTGAGCGTCGGAGTCTCTTCACCGGGAAAAATCCCCGGTGTTTTTTGTTTTGCAGGTACTTTTAACCGAAGAATTCTGATTTTCATCGGAGAAGAGGAAGACAAGGTCGGGAACAAATCAATTGGCGCCGTCTGTGGGAAGTATCACAACTTTGAGTTTTTAAGACGTTGAGAAATCGTAAAGATGGTGAATACCAGAGGATCTCGAAGGAGGTTAGAAGAAGGAGAACAATCTATAAGGCAAGATGAGGACCAGAGTTCTGCACCGGTGAATCCTCCCGGTACTGTCACTTTGATACCGGATGAACTTTCAAATTTGATAGAAGCGGCTGTTCAGAAGGCTTTAGGCAAACAGAAGGTTGAGTCACAACAAGGTAACACTGATGTTCATACCAGAAAAGAACCGGAAGACGACAAATCTCGGACAGATGAGCAAGAAAGTTAGTTTGATCATCCTCGCGGCCAGAAGCGAGGACATGTAGAACTATCTGAGAAGGTGGATGATCTAAGAAAGGAGTTGCGAGAAGTCCAAAGAACTGTTCGACGGGTTCCAAGAAGTTCGAGGGGAAATCCTTTCTCGAAGGAAGTTATGGAGGATGAATTACCGGCTTCTTTTCGGCCAGTTAATTTTGATTATGATGGTACCACAGATCCATGAGACCATTTGTGTAGATTTGAAAATACCGCTCTATTACATCGGTATTCAGACGGTATTAAATATAGGGTGTTCGCAACTACTCTCACTAAGGCTGCTCAGACGTGGTTTAGCCAGTTGAGTGATGGGATGATTTACAGTTTTGCGCAGTTATCGGAGTTGTTCTTACATCAGTTCGCTAGTTCGAGAAGACAGAGGCGATCTACTCAGACTTTGTTTGGGGTGAAACAAAAAGGGGATGAAACGTTGAGCAATTACGTCAAAAGATTCACGGTTGCTACTTTAGAAGCTCTTGAAGCTTCAGATGATTTGGTAGTTAGTGCTTTCATTCAAGGTCTGAAAGAGGGCGACCTTCATACTTCGCTGGTTAAGAAAACGCCCAAAAGTTTCGATGACCTATTGCAAAGATCTACTAAGCATATTAACTTGGAGGAGGCAGTTCGGATGAAAAAATGTGAGAGCTCGAATCGAATGAGTAGACCTCAGGAGCATGATGTTGCAAGGAAAAGAGAAGGAGGAGAACACCGAATGAGATTTGCACCACCCTCTTTACGAGATAATAGGACAGGGCGAAGATATGAGCAGTACACTCCCATGACCATGCCACCTGGACAAGTACTAATGGAGATATGGAACTTACCCCAACTAAAGTGGCCGTCAACCTGGAGCCCTAATCCAAAGAAGCCACCCACTTTTGGCAACGGTAAATTATGTCGATTTTATAATGAGTATGGGCATGGGACTGATGAATGCCTACATTTATGAGATGAGCCGGAAAGATTGATCAGGGAAAATAGATTAGCTCGGTTTGTTCGTCGGACTCAACCAAACCGCGAACAGGGGAATGATCGAGAGGAGCCGAGAAGAGAAAGAAAGCAAGAGCGACTTGAATTGCCTCCACCTCCACCTCTTCCACCACGAGCTAGGCCCAAGTGAGAAGAAAGACCCACTATTCATATGATCATGGGCGGGCCAACAGATGGAGATTCCAACAAGGCTCGGAAAGTGAGACTCAATTCTGTTCGACAAGAACAGAATACGGTTCACTCAATTTTTGATGATGTGGTGATCGAGTTCGGAGTTCAAGATCGTGTGGCTATTCAAAGTCCTCAGTTTGATGCTATAGTGATTGTTGCTGAGATAGGAGGCTTTAATATTGAGCGGTGTTCGTTGATACTGGAAGTTCGGTTGATATCATGTTCATGGATTGCTTCAAGAAGATGTGATCGACAGTGGAGGTAAAATCTGTAGAAACTTCACTTTATGGTTTTGCAGGAGAATCTGTGACAGTTTATGGCAAGGTCCAGCTTCCTATGGTTCTAGGAGATGGAGAATGGAGACAAAATAAAACGATGACTTTCCTCATAGTGGATGCACCCCCTCTCAATATAACGTGATTTTAGGTCGTCCCTCTCTGCGCTCATATGCCGCAGTCATTTCGCCTGCACATTTAATGATGAAATTTCCTGTTGAAAATGAGGAGGGATGCATAGTAGGAGTGGGAGTGGTTCATGGTGACCAACAAACTGCTCGACGTTGTTATGTAGCGGTAGTTCGTCAGTCCGAATCTCGGAAACGCCATAGCGAACAGAGAGATAACGTTGATCGAGGAAGGGATAAGAGTTTAAAGAAGGGTGATGAATTGAATACTACAGAATTCGAGGAAGGCAAATTGATGAGTGTGGAGTTGATCCCGGAGCTACCGGGACATTCAGTTCGGCTTGGGAGTCAACTGCCAGAACAAATCAAAAAAGGAATAGTGCAAGTTCTTCAAGATAATGTAGATTTGCTCACGTGGAAGCCTGAGGATATGAAAGGTATAAACCCGGAAGTGGCAGTTCATAAGTTAAACATCAAGCCTGATGTTCGACCAATTAAACAGAAATTGAGACATTTCGGAGATCAACAGAATGAAATCATCAAGAGAGAAGTCGAAAAGTTACTGGAAATTGGGCATATTGAAGAGATCCAGTACCCTCGATGGTTGGCCAACGTAGTACTGGTCCCGAAACCAGGGAATAAGTGGAGAATGTGCATTGATTTTCGGGATTTGAACAAGGGCTGTCCCAAGGATCACTATCCTCTTCCACAGATTGATAAGTTAGTGGATTCAACTGCGGGATGCGAACTCCTCAGCATGATGGATACAGCGCAAGGATATCATTAGATCATGTTACATCTGGAAGACAAACCCAATGTAGCTTTTATTACTTCCTCAGGTACATATTATTATACGGTTATGCCATTTGGATTGAAAAATGTTGGGGCTACTTATCAGAGAATGGTGGATGAGGTGTTTAAGCATCAATTAGGTCGTAACATGGAAGCATATGTTGATGATATGTTAGTGAAAAGCATACAGGCGAACACATATGCAGATGATTTGAGGGAAACTATGGCAACAATGCGAAAGCATGGGATGTGGTTAAATCTAGCCAAGTGTTCGTTTGGAGTGAAAGCAGGAAATTTTTTGGGGTATATGGTTACGGATAAAGGGATAGAAGGCAACCCCAACAAAGTTCAAGCTATACAAAGGATGTCACCTCCTCGAACTATAAAAGAGGTACAAACACTAACTGGTCGTATTGTTGCTTTGAGCAGGTTCATATCAAGGCTGGCAGATAGGGGTTTACCTTTCTTCAGAATCTTAAGAATGAATGGCCAGTTCAGTTGGGGTGCGGATTATCAAAAAGCATTCGAGGATTTGAAGGCATTTCTTCTATCACTTCCTTTGGTGAAACAGCCCGTTAAAGGAAGTACGATGATCGTGTATCTAGCAGTGGGAGAAGAATCAGTCAGGTCGATTTTGATTCGTGAAAAAGGTAAAGATCAATTCCCTGTATATTTTGTTAGTAAAGTTCTCCATGGAGCCGAAGTCCGCTATACCGAAGTAGAAAAGGTCGCTTACGCCCTAGTCACTACGGCGAGAAGGTTGAGACCATATTTTTTGGGGTGCCATAATAGTACGAACTAACCATCCTTTAAGTGTTGTGTTGGGGAAGTCGGATGCATCAGGAAGGTTAGTAAAGTGGGTTATTGAGTTGGGACAGTTCGACCTAAAATATGAACCGCGAACAGCTATTAAAGGTCAAGCATTGGCAGACTTTATCCAGGAGACAACCAGGATACAAGAAAGGAAGGAATGAGAAGTATTTGTAGATGGATCATCGTCCCGTCAAGGAGCAGGAGCTGGGATACTGTTGATTAGCCCGGAGAAAGATGAGTTAGAGTTCGTCATAAAATTTCAATTTAAGGCATCTAACAATGAAGCGGAATATGAAGCTTTTTTACAGGGATTGAAAATAGCCGAACAGGCTGGAGCTCGTGATGTGATAGTTAAATCAGATTCACAATTGGTGACTCAACAGCTTCGAAACCAATATGAAGTCAAAGAAGATCGCATGATTTCTTATGTGCAAAAGATAAGAGATATGGAAAAAAGGTTCGAAAAACTTCGGATCGAACAGATACCTCGAAGTGAAAATCAGAAAGCAGACTATCTATCAAAAATTGGGAGTTCGTTACAAGATTGTTCGCAGAGGAGTATTACTGTTATGGGAGTAGGAAAAGAAAATGAAGTAATGAATGTTAACATGGCAGAGCACGATTGGAGAATTCCTTTGTTGAATTTTTTAGGTGGAGCAAAAGAAGGACATACAAAAGATCTCGAGAAGTTGGAAAAACAGGTTCGATTCTATTATATTCTTGATGGAGTGTTATATAGAAAAACCTTTTTACCTACAGATGCAAGATGTTTATCCCAAGAAGAGGGAATTAAGGTTCTAAAGGAGGCACATGAAGGAGGATGTGCTGAGCATGCAGAAGCAAGGACACTCGCTCGAAAGGTTGCACGAGCTAGTTTCTACTGGCCTACAATGAAGAATGATGCTGAGGAAATAGTTCGGAAATGTGATTCTTGTCAAAAACATGGATGGAGAATTCATACGTCGGCTACAGATATGCTTACTGTATGTTCGCCTTGTCCTTTTGCTAGATGGGGAATTGACATAGTCGGTCCACTTGTTAAAACCAGAGGAAATAAGCAGTTCTTGGTGGTGGCTGTTGATTACTTTACTAAGTGGGTCGAAGCTGAACCTATGGTTAAGATTGCTGAGGCTGATATGATTCACTTTATATGGAAAAGTATTTGTTGCAGGTTTGGTTTGCCAAGGATTTTGGTGTCAGATAATGGAGCTCAATTTAGAGGAAAAAAGATCACAGAGTGGTGTAAAGAGATGAAAATTTTACAAGTATTTACCCTAGTGGCTCATCCTCAGGCAAACAGACAAGTTGAAGTGGTTAATCAAATTATATTGGATGGACTCAAGAAACGGCTCGAATATGAGAAATCAAATTGGGTGAACTACCATCAGTTTTGTGGACGTATCGAACTTCAGCCAGATCAACCACTGGAGAAACCCTTTCAGTCTAGCATTCGGAATGGACGCTGTGGTCCCAGCTGAAATTCAAGGAGAAGCTCTACGGATTACTAACTTCAATCCTCAACAAAATGAAGAATTGATCAGAACTGATTTGTTATTTTTAGACGAGGTCAAAGATGAAGCTAGAATTCGGCATGAACTCTACAAAAGACTTATTCAAGTGGCGTTCAATAGGAAAATTCGGAAGAGAGAATTCTAAGTTGGAGATATGGTTTTAAGACAATCTGATGCTTTGGTGAAGATTGGGAAATTGGATGCCATTTGGGAAGGGCCATATACTGTTTCAAAAGTTTTGTCTGGAGGATCTTACGAACTAACTGATGAAAGAGGAAGGGTGTTGCCAAGACCATGGCACATTAATCATTTGAAGAAGTTTTATACTTGAAGTATCACATGTCAGTATGTTGCTTTTTACTCCTTTTTTAAATTCATGTTGTTTTAATGAAATAAGAGATCTTTTGCACTCCGTGGATATAGGTCGAATTGACTGAACCACGTTAAATCCCTGAGTCTTCTAATTCTGCTGATTTTCATATAATTATTCGTATATCTCTCGGAACACCATGATTAAGCGAAGTGAAGAGTTCCCTCAGAACTCCCTGATTAGATGAACTGAAGAGTTCCCTTGGAACTCTATGATTAAGTGAACTAAAGAGTTCCCTCGAAACTCTATGATTAAGCAAACTGAAGAGTTCCCTTAGAACTCCCTGATTAAACAAGCAAAAGAGTTCCCTCGGAACTTTATGATTAAGCGAGCTAAAGAGTTCCCTCGGAACTCTATGATTAAGCAAACTGAAGAGTCCTCTTAGAACTCCCCGATTAAACAAGCTGAAGAGTTCCCTCGGAACTTTATGATTAAGCAAACTGAAGGGTTCCCTCGGAACTCTATGATTAAACAAATTGAAGAGTTCTCTCGAAACACTGTGACTAAGCAAATTGAGGGGTTCTCTCGGAATTCCATGATCAAGCAAATTGAAGAGAGTGAAGAGTTTCTGAATATATTTATTCAGCGAAGTAAAGTATTCACTCAGAATACCTCGATTCAGCGAAGTGAAGTATGATTGAGTGAAGGGACACATCCCCACAAAGTAAAGGAGTTGTGATTAAATCAGGCTATTCATTTCTGATATACTTTTGTAGATTAGTTGTGAGGACACACATTATGTTCAGAACTTCGGATATATATAAAAGTTGTTTACAAAAAAAAAAGAAAGGTACAAGAAAGTTAATTTAAGATGATCAGGAGAAGGAGTTGACTCAGAAGTTGGATTGTTGATCGAGGTCGGAAGCAAGGGATCAAACATGTCCTCTGGCAGGTCCACAGTTGAACTCGGATCTAGTTTTTCGGGTGCTGGAGGAGCCGAGCTGGTACCAGGGTTATCAAGAATTTTGTCTGGAAGAACTTCTTTGAGTGCTTCTTCTAAACAGCCCATCCACCAGTGGGCATCAACATCTTCATTTGGATCCCCGTGCCAGCCAAGAGGAATGAGAAATGTTTGTTGCAGCTTCTCGCCTAGCGAATCGACATTGAACTGAAAGGCCTGCCCCACTTCCTCTTGGCAAAGTCTGACCCCTCTCGAAAATAAGCTTCGGCCATCGGAGCAGCCTTAGAAAGGAAAAGAACAGAATTCCAAAGACGGAACAGGGGTCTCTCTCGGAAGTTTTCCGCTGTTAACTCCATTTCTGAACTCCGAGCAAAGTGATAAAAGCCTTCATTCCACATGGCTTTACCGAACTCAGCTCGGGTGCTCTTTTCTTCCTCCAGTTCCTCCTAATCTCAGCCTCCGCAGTCAGATAAGCAGACTGTTTCTCCATGGCAAACTTTTCCTTGGCCAACAGCAACTCTTCCTTTTTGGCCACCTCTGAATGAGCAAGTGCCAGCTCTACTTCCCGCTCTTCCAACCGAGCTGGCAGGTTTTCGGCTTTGCCGGCATTCATCGTTAAGTCACTCTCCAGTGTTTTCTTTTCCTCTACCACCTCCCTCAGTTGATCACGTTGCTACTGAATTTGATCTCGTCGACGGAGGGCTCTTTTGCCCAAACTCTCAAAAAACTTGCTCAAGTTCACCGCACGAATTAAGTTCAGTCTCAGCTCCTTCTCTTCAGCATCCTCCTCATCCTCAGCAGCTTTCTCACTCCGAACAACCACTCCCTCCTGAATTTCCGAACTAGTCTTCGGTCCTCCATCAGTTTTCTACTTCTTTGGAGTTTTCTGCGAACTAGAAGACCCTTTTTTCTTCCTGCGTAAGGAAGTTGTAGCTTCAGTTGCTTCCTCGTTAATCTCTTTTGCAAGATCAATAGGATCAGGGCCTGCGCAGCAGTAACGAGGGAGAAGGTTGAGCATCCATGACAATCAAGGGAGATGTGATTAGACCCGAACTAACAGAAGTACCACCCCCCTCTGGCTGAATTATGTTTTCTGTCGAACCGGGGGTTTTAGAGGTTAGTTCGGCAAGACGTCTCTCCTTTTCCTGACGGAAGGTCACCGCTAGTCTGGCATTTACTGCTTTTTCAGAGGGAAAAAAAGCAATCTTCTCCGCATCAGGGGTCTTCGAGCCAAATTTGAAGAATTTATTCATTGTGTTGTCTGCAACAAAAAACGATTCAATTTCCAAGTAAGGCACAGTCCGACAAACTGAAACAGAGATAATAAGAGAAACAATGAAAAAAGTTCAAGCAACCTAGATTGAATTTACGGGGAACTTGGCTGTTTGGATAAAACCCCCAGAAAGACAACAACGACATATAGGAACTCATTTGTACTATATCGAACAACCCAAAACGGAATATCCTATCCAAGGCTGCGATCTCAAAATCCCATTGAGGAGCAGGGTCAGCCCGGTTTGAAGTTTCAGCCCAAGGAATTGATCGAAAAAGTTGGTTCGCTGGTGCACGGACAAAAAAATAGTACTTTTCCCAAGAGTTGATCTTATCATCTCCCGAGGATAAAAATTGAGCTCGTTTCCCACCGTTACGGGGACTCAAGTAAAAGCGATAAGGGTTGGTGTGTTTGAGAACGAAGCAAGATCGGAATCGATCAGCAGTTGGTTCGACACCCATCTATTTGCACACCATGTAAAAAGACACGATGTAACTAATGGAGTTCGGATGTAATTGGTTCGGACATTCACCGAAAGCCAAACCAATCTATAGGAAAAAAGGATGAATAGGAGGAACTAAACCTAGGGTGACATGTTTTAAGAACCATGTCTGGCAACCAGTAGGAGCTCGGTGTGGACGATCATCGGGATCGGGGATCACAACAGCATAACCCCCCATCATGAGCGAACTTAAAAGAATGGTGTGGGTATGGGTGGTTTTAGTTGCAGAAAAAACGTTATCTACAGTTTTCTTACGAGATCTTTTTGGAGGATTGGAAGGGTTTTGGCGGCTAGAGGAAGAAGGTTTGGGGTTTGAAGATTCAGAAAAATGGCGTAGAGGAAATTGCTCAAATCCTTCCTCTGATTCACTTTCGTCTCTCAGATGGATTAAAGAATCAGAGGACGCCATTGAAATGAAAAGGAGAAGGAAGGAAAATGGTACTTGGTTTGTTTAAGAAGTCCTAGAAATTGCAGAAGAAAAACTCTTGCTTTATATGTGAGTGTACAGTAATTTTGCAGAAGGGTTTTCTTGAGAAGAAAAGATGATATATATAGGGAGAATACGACTCTTCATTTTGGGGGGGGAGGGGGGAAAATTGAAAAGTCACGAATTTTTGACCATTGGATACGATGTAATCTAACGATGGAGGTGAGAGGGCGTCTTGGGATAAGGGAACTGGCTAACACGTGTCGCTTGGGGATGATTAATGGGATGTGTTGCTTCTAGAGAAAGCGTCACACTTAGCAGATGCAATCCGAACTACACTAGTGCGTGTAAACACACACTTTGAAGGGGCGGAATACTTGATGTGGTCGAACTGATCACATTCGAGTTATTTGGGAAAGTGAACTGGTTCAAAAACAAAAACCGACCGATGTGAACTATTTAGAAAGAAGCAAGCGAACAGAACAAAGAAGCGAACAGAACAAAGAGGCGAACAGATATTCCCCTGAAAGGAATAAAGTAGATTACGGTGCATCCGGATGCGAGCTATTCTTTCCGACAATAGTTCATAGCTTATATGGAAACGAACACGAACTAACTAGACTTTCGGGATAAGAAGACGAACTGATCTTGAGTATATGAGACAAACTAGTTTAAATTCAGATAATCGCCACGATCGGGGATAAACCGCCCACTTCCCACTTTTTTAGGAAAGACTTAACTGTCACATCCTTCACGGAGTATTTATAACCTTTTCTCCTTTATTCTTTAGGACATAGACACAAAAAAATACATAAAATTATTATTAAAAAATTGCTAGTTTTTCCGGATCTCTGACTTGAGCGTTAGAGTCTCTTCACCGGGAAAAATCTCCCGTGTTCTTTGTTTTGCAAGTAATTTTAACCGAAGAATTCTGATTTTCATCGGAGAAGAGGAAGACAGGGTCGGGAACAAATCAGTCGATAATGAACTTTGAAAGCCCGAATGATCCCAGCATCACATGGTTGAATTTTAGACGTTGTGTTAGAACTTAGAAGACAAGAAAAACAACTCTACATTTTTTAACCCTTCAACAACCATTGGATGAGTTGGACACTTATCTACTACCAAGATGAGCTGGACAATTCGATAAATGAATAAATTATTCATTTATCGATAAATAAATAATTTCGCTAAATGAATATTTTTTTCTAGTCTCAAGGGTATTCATTTATAAAGGTTTCACTATAGTTATATGAAGTATGAATAATATGTATAAATAATACTCTTGAATTTCGGTTCTTCGGTTCGGTTCAATTCGGTTTGGTTCGGTCCTAGTTTAGTTCGATTCCTGGTTCAGATAATTGAAAATTCTCCAGAATCGTACCGGAAAAAATTCGGTTCAATTCAGTACGGATAAAGTCAAAAAGTTAAATATTTTCGGATCAGAACTTTTTCGGTTCAGATTTTGGTTCGGTTTCAATGATCTTCGAAACCCATGCACAACCCTAATTCCACCATAGGAAAAATGTTCAAACAAGCGCACAAAAGAAAGCAAAAGAGAAGGAAAGCAACTAAGAGGTTTATAAGCCTCATATGCCAAACAGATGAATGCCACCAACCTAAATCTCCCAACAAACCTCAAAGAAATGATTAAAAGACCCAATGGTCCAAGTAATCAGATTTTTGGATTTTGGTAGAGATATGCTAAGACGAATGGCTACAAGCAAAATACAAATTAGAACAGGCATCCCCTGTAAAAGGAAAAAGAACATCCAAAATGAGGTCGTTAGCTTTTGCGATTAATCTTCAACCTTGAGGCTAAGGGCAACAAATCCTTCATAGCATACATAAGCTGCAAAAAGAATTAGGATAACACATAGAATATTTAAAAGAGTTAATTACCTTTTTTGCCCCGTAATTATGGTCAGTTATCAAATTCGGACTTTTTACTTTCGGGCTTGCAATGTAAGACTTTAAGATTATGTTTTTCGCCAATTTTGCCCCAATTGAGCCCGAATAGCTTAATTGGGCTCAATTGGCACGTGAATAGCACGTGAGTTCCATGATTTGTCCGACATGGCGACTAGTTTCACACGCAGATGACACGTGGCAGGGAATATCTGACGTGGAAGATACGTGGAAAAAATACTAAAAAATAAAAAATTAAGGAAAAAAATGCCCCCTTCTTCCCCGGCAGCCCCCCCTCCCCCTTCCCCACCCCACTGTCGGCGACCACTACCGCACCACCCCGGCACCCGACACGGCGGCTCCCACCCCGACACCAAACGCACACGCACACACACCCTGCATCGCCGCTCAAGGAGGCAGCTCACCCACGCACATGGCGGCGCCGGACACAACTGCAGAGAGAGAGAGAGAGAGAGAGAGTGACAGAGAGACGACGACGGCGGACTGTGAGGAGGGCGACGGCGGTGTTGGGGTGCTCGCCGAAGGCCGTGATTTCTCTCCCCCACCCCCTTCGCCACATCCCTGATTTCTCTCCCCCACCCCTCCGCCACCATCCCTGATTTCTCTCTTCTATCTCAGATCTGTTCCACCTTCATTTTCTCAGATCTGTTTTTTAAGGCTGGTGCTACAGGTGTTGGCGGTGGGAGGCGGCTGTTGGGGGTGGTGGTGGGAGGTGGTGAGAGGCGGCTGATGGTGGTGGTGGTGGGTGGTGCGATACAGGAGTGTTGATGGTGGTGGCGGGTAAGGGGGAGGGGGGATTTTTTTTTTTTTCATTTTTTCTCCTTAATTTTTTATTTTTTTAGTATTTTTTAATTTAAAAATATCCATGTGTCTTCCACATCAGATATTCCTTGCCATGTGTCGTCCACGTGTGAAACTAGTTTCCACGTCGGATAAAATGGCCCGAAAATTAGACATCATGTGCAATTCACGTGCAATTTGGGCCCAATTTGACACTTCGGGCTCAATTTGAGCAAAATTCGCGAAAAACATAATCTTAAAGTCTTACATTGCAAGCTCGAATGTAAAAAGTTTGAATTTGATAACTGACCATAATTACAGGACAAAAAAGGTAATTAACTCTATTTAAAATTATCATATATGTCATAGGGGACAAAAGATAGTAGTGGCAAAAGTGGTGGCTACATGAATCCTATCAACCACAATTAGTGAAAGGGGCTGGGTATATATAATTGAGTAGGTCTTATGTGAGATCGTCTCACGGATCTTCTTGTGTGAGACGGGTCAACCCATAACCCACCCTTAACAATTCATATTGAAATTTGTGAAAATTAATTCAACACATGGGTAATAAGGATCCGTCTCACGGAAACTATCCGTGAGACCGTCTCACATGAGTTTTTGTGTATATAATTTTGAACAAAACAACCCATTAGTTTAGGCCCAAAAGAATATTCAAATGGTAGCAAAGATGATAGTTTTAGTTTAAAAGACCAAGCCCAATAAATTCAAAATATCAGCCCCAACCAATATCTTAAAATAAAAACAACCCAAAAAAATCAACAGCAGCCCCAACCATTTTAGAGATATCCACATGATGCCACCAATGAAACAGACATATCCACAAGGAAAAATTCAATTCTAATCCATTTAAAAAATCACTCTCCAAGTTTCGTCCACTATGAAAGCGGTTTTCAATTTTAATCCAATTAAGTCAAAAATCGTCACCATTTGGTCCATTTTTGGCTTAATTGGACTAAAATTGAAAACTGAAAATTGAAAATCGCTTCCATGGTGGACGAAATAGTGACAAAAATGGACCAAATAGTGACGATTTTTGGCTTAATTGGACTAAAATTGAAAATCGCTTCCATGATGGACGAAAATTGGACAGTGACTTTTTAAATGAACTAAAATTGAATTTAACCCTATCCACAAAAACAAATCAAACACTTATTTACAGAACCAGTGATCCAAAAATTAACATCACCACCTGCATAGGTCCAAGGCACAAAAGAGAGTCATGGAGAACATCTCCAATCACAAGTGAGCAACACTCTCATAAAGAACATGTTGTAGCATTGGGGGAGGGATGTGTTTCAACTATGGATATGAGTTTAGAGATTATAGGCTACAATAGAAAGACTCCAACTATCAAAAATTTAACAAGTTAACTGGGAAAAGAAAGTAGATTACCTGGTACACCTGTGTCTTTCTCCTTGCAATAGCATCAGAAGAAGTCTTATGATGAATCCAAGTATCTCCTATATATGGCCACAATTAGTATTTGTCATATGGCTACATGTATTTGTCGTCTTTAAATGATACTTGTTTAATTCATCCTATTTGTTTACTATTACAATAGCTCATGTATTCATATCAACTTACACCTGTGGTACTTAATTTTGCTCTACGCATCGTCACATGATAAATGTTTGATTTTGAACTGCGGGGTTAATGTGACATACCCCCTTGTTTTAAAAATGTTGTGTCAAACCCCCTTGTAAGAAAGAAATTGCGTAGTAAACACTTGGATTTTCAAAAATTCAGCACATAACCCCCAAATTCATCAAGTATAATGCACACACCTTAGGTACGATTTTGGATTATTTTGGATAATAAAAGACTATTTCCAAAGCTCATTTTGCTATTAGCAGAACTCATTTTTCTATTTCCAAGTTTTCCAAAGAAATTCTAAATAATCCAATCCATGTTGTTTCTCGATCCTGACACCAAAATGGTATCAGAGCCCAGGTTTATTAAAAACTTGAAGTTATATTTATTATTTTTATGTAAATAACTATTGAGAATTATTCGAGAAAATTGGATTTGGATGAATGTCCAAGATGTATACATTACATGAGATATCGTCAAATTTTGACGATGTACGCATGGGAACATCAAGACAAGATAACATATTGGAATAACCAATATGTTGAAAAGGAACACACAGGAGCTGTTAGGGAAACCTTGAGGCAATGTGACAAACAAGCAGCATATTATCTGGGTTTCCTTAAGGTAAACCAGATGTTATATGTTGATTTGATAAATCATCAGGAAACAGCTTATCAAAACCATGATGACTGATGGGATGCCCGAGTGAAAAGAGATTCTTCCAGACACCTCTAAGATTTCTGTTGGTCCCAAGTGGATGCAGAGGTTCAGGGGGTGAATGAATCTCTCTCTTTTTCGCTCTTTTTCTCTATTCTTTGGAAGCTGTTGAAAGGTATTGCTGTTTACAGCAACTTATCAGTCTAGTGATCTGCTTGCAACAAACTTGTTGTTGCAGCTTCACACTCAGAGTTATGCACAACGGAATATGTTAAAGAATAGAGAGTTCAGCAGATATATTATAACACTTTTAACTATAAGTTAAAATGTCAGATTCACATTTAAGCTCATATAAACGAGGCCATTGATATGCATGCAGCAAGATATAGAAATGTATGTTGAAAGCAGTAAGTGAACACAAAGCTTTTATAGAGGTTCGAAGGTGGTGTAAGCCTTCTATGTCCTCTCTTCTCCTTCACAAAGAGGATATCCACTAGTGCTTTAGATTTACAGAACTCTTTTCCTACTAAAAAACAATAGGTGTCGTTTGTTTTGAGGGATGAGATTGTTTATATTGATTAAATTAGTGGGATTGCACTGTTCACTTATCTTAATTGCTTGTTTGGTTCAATGGTTTACGACATGAGATTGAGATAAATTTTGTGTTTGGTTTGAATGATAGTCTGTTGATTAAATTATAGGTTATTTTAAACTGGTTTTTTTAAACTCATGTTTGGTTCATGGGTTTAAGGAGATAAAAGTTAGTAATTTACTATATTATCCTTACCTTTATTTTTGCAAAATTACCAAAAATAGAAAAGATAGAAAATGCAATCCATTCATAACCCAATATCCATTACTGTGAAAACAAAGATTGTCGTTCACAAGCTAATATCCATCTATTATAAATATATGAAATCACAATAGAATCTTGCCTCAAATGCTCGAAAATGTCGTGACACCTCACTATAGATTTTCATTTGAAGATTGAGTTTCTTCCTCTCTGAGTATCGTTCGATTTGTTGGAGTTTGAAAATCCCACAAGTTTATTAAGTTGGACTCCCTTGCATCCTCAAAAAAATTAAGCAAGAGATTTGAAATTCGATGTCGAATAGGTATAATTGTGAACTTTTATTTCTTCTCTTCACAGTTTTCATTCTTTTGCACAAGCCCTAGACATGTGGGTTGAGCTATTTACAAGTCGAAATTTGATTATGAATGTGAAATTTAGTGAGGTGAATTTTATTGGAAAGAAAATTGAGTAGAGTTGTTATGGGAAGTTGTCTTCTTTCGATTAAACTAGTTACTTGAAAATTGATTTCTAGGTATATACCAATTTGTTGTGATGTTAGCTTTTTTCAAACTGTGTTGAGTAATTGAAGAGAAAATTTAAACTGTTTTTAACATTATCAATCTGGAGTCTCCGATGATTTCTTGGCTATGATCTTCTTGTGTATTATGTTTTACATGATCTAATTATTTGTTTAGTGATGAAAGTGATGTGGCAATGTAAAATTCTTTTCCTCACCTATATAGCTAGGGTTCAATTCACCATGAAAGTGATGATTGTCGTGGAACACCGATTGATGAAATCGTGCGTTGTCTGCATAACATTCCATTGAGGATCCAAACTTCATGTACTCAAAAAAATCCTATGCGATGTTTCATGGCTTGTCCTTTAAGAGGGCTACAGTTTACGTTATAGAGCTATTTTTGTTTTGACACCTTTAATTGAAATAGGAATTATTTTAATCTAATATACTGTTGGTCCATAATTATGTTTATATTATCCAATAAACCATGCCTATGATAATATGAGAAAATAAGAACGCCACCGATAATGAATATTTAAGATATTGTTCAATTATGTGATTCTTAATCTACAAAATTATTTAATTAAATCGATAATGAGATTATATTACACCAAAATAAAAATATAGTCTCGTTCAACGCACGTCTGAAATACTAGTTTACTGTGGTGCATCTTATATCTTAACAAATATACTGATACATGTAACACTCACACTTGATCACATGCATTATTATTGTAAGAATCTTGCATCCTATCAACTTCACTTTAGCTGTGGAGTTTACAAAATTAGTCAGTTGCATGATTATTAACAAATGCCTCAACAAAAACTTTGATTTGAAGGAGTGTGTCAAACAAGTCCGCAAACTTCGAAAAAGACATGCAACATTCTCAAAGATCATGTGGCATGACAAGATATTTTGGGCTAAAGAGAACAATGAACTGAGCTGTATGCCCGAATTTTAGGCCGAGATCATTAAGGTACAAAATTCTACCATCTTCCCATCGATTTCATATTGACAATGAGTTTAAAATTGATGTAGTTTCTGATGAGAAATGTTGGACAGGAGGATCCGTTCGCCAATGCGTATGCATCTTATGGCGATCCTCATTGGGATGACTTGCAAGTACTAAATCCGATGTGATTCTGATCGATGATGACACCATTCCCAATCCAGGAACATGGAAATACACACCTTTGGATCAAGTGGTTGAGATTTGGCTAATCATTTAACTACCTCTTAAGTTAAATGAATATGCTTGGCAAATGATCTGTTTATCAAGTCAATACATTCAAATAAGGAACAAAAGCATTCATCTGGCTATTTCAAGTCATCCAAGACAGTCTTGCTACACAAAATATAATTAAAAGTCAGTACATATTACATAACAAAAGGTCAATCTCCTGATTGGGTATTGATCAAGCAGTGGCATCAAGCCTTGTCCATGATATCCTTCACTAGAATTATCTTAGCTTCATTTGGGATGCTAAAAAAGAAATCAAAGTCACTGTCATGGCTGCATAGATAGCGACCAACATCGACTATTTCTTTTGTTGTCAAAAACTCTAATTTTTCTAGCATATCGTACACTATCGAGCATTTTTCAGATGGGTTGAGGTTTTCACGTTTACCATTTCCAAGTCCGTCCATCTTGGTGGCTATCTTCCCCATATGATTGTCATGTCGGTCATAATACTCATCGACTCTTGCAAGGAAAGGATCATTGTCCTCTACTGAGATCCTTCTTGCCTTCGATTTGCCACATCGTTTTGAATTTGCCGAGCTCTCATCTCGGCCTCTTGACATAGGTTCTGTTGAGGACCCATCATTTGGAGTTGGCGCTGCCTTTGATGAAGCTGCATCACTACTAGAAAACAATCAAATTCCAACAAAAATTCCAACGGAAATAATAACCGTTGGAATTTCCAACAGAATTTCCAACGGAATTCAACGCTGTTGGAAATTCCGTTGGAATTTTTATAATTTCCAATAGAATTTCCAACGGAATTCAACGCCGTTGGAAATTCCGTTGGAATAATGTTGGAATTTTTTTTGTGATTGTATATTCCAACGGAAAAGTACCGTTGGAATAGAATTTCCGTTGGAATTTAAATTCCAACGCCCCTTTTTTCCGACGGTCCACTTCCGTTGGAATGAAGAATTCCAACAGAATTTTGCAAAATTCCAACGGAATTGTTCCGTTGGAATTTGAGTCATGCATTCGGAGTTGGTTGTGGTGTAAGTGATGTCTCGTTGCTTGACTCTACATTCCCAGTGGTAAGGAAATCTTGTATAGCATCTATGAATCCAGTAGCATGTTCTCCGGTGGCACGATCTTTACCAAAGATCTCTACCCAATCACTATAGAACGACCATGACTTTGAAACACATTGTTCATGCGGTTGTGTCAATCTGGTAACATAGACAATTTGAAGGTAATATTTCACGTATATGGAAAATGTAGACAATTTATGTAAACGAAAATAAAATAAATACTAAATTTGTACCTTTGGATACGCATTCCATACATCGTCTTCAACATCAATCATGTTGTTGTCTTTCATACCAAAACCACTCTTTGAAAACATTTGAGAAAGTGAATTATAATTCTTTTTCCAAATATGGATTTTACTGGAAATATGTGGTTCAGCCTTGAGGTCAGTTCCAGGAAACCGTTACACCATTTAATGCTCGAGCAAATTAAGGTAACCGGTCCTAAAACCATTATCCGACTAATAACCTCTAGCAACCAATTCCTTGAGTGCTTCCACGAGTTGTTGTTCCTCATGCATACTCTAGGTCCTTCTTGTGCCACCAGTCTTTTTTTGGGTTTGCTCTTGGTTGCTCATCGTGTTTACCTGGTCAAATTGAGCATCAAAATACATTCACACATATTTGAAGCACTTAAGTATGTCATTTGGAAAATATGACTATTATGTGAAACAAATGAAACCAAACATTAAAAATAGTAGTCATTGTTAAATGAGAACCTAAATTGATAATAAGTTCATGACATAAATTATACACAAATAACAAATGTCTCAAATATAGTTCAAAAGATAGTCATAATGAACATCAGTAGTTTTAGTCAAGAATTACATAATTAACTACATTAATTGTTCCAGGTGGTCATGCCACATTTGCATTGCTAGATTCTCTCTCCATGATGACCAAGCTTGTGATGGTTCAACTTGGTCTACATAGGTCGTATCAGGGGTCTGCTCAAGGTCAGTCTCACAACAGAGGTCAGACACTTCATTCTCGATTGGATCTATAGATGTGTTGGTGCAAATGAAGTTGTGAAGAAGACAACATGCCAATATAATATGGTTTTTGGTCTTGATTGGTAGTATGAGTTGCTGCAAGAATTCCCCATCGAGCTTTGAGTACGCCAAAAGAACGTTCTATCACGTTTCGAGCTCTAGCGTGTAACAAATTATAAAATTCTTGAAAGGTTTCAGGAGCACGTGATGTATGATGCCACTCTTGCAAATGGTATCTATAACCTCTGTATGGTGCCAAAAATCCATTTCCATTTGTGTTTCCGCAGTCACACAAATAGTAGTTACCTGACATTAATACATAAATATGATTTAATGAGTTACTTAAGGCTAGAGCTCGGGAGGACATTTGAGACGTACTAGACATATATACAGTGACGGACCCAGGATTTGTATTCAGGGGGGCCCGTATGAAACCTAATAGAAAAATACCAAAACTTATATGAGACGAATTCATAGACTGTTAATTGTTATACTGAGAAAAATCTTTATACCTACAAATAAAATTTATTTTCATAAATTTATATGTGAATTGTGAAGTGTAAGTTGTGAGTTGATCCATCTCAAATAATTAAATCTATGAAATGGTCTCACATGAGACTCATCCTAATAACAATAAATTACAATAAAAAATTTAATAACTTAATTACATCTCAATTTAACAACATCAATGTAAGAAAATAAAAGGTTAATTGCAAAGAAAAAAATCAAAATTTTTACTCAATTTGTAATTTTAAACAACTTTTTGAATATTAGCAAATACAACATAAATTTTCATATTTTTTGCAATTTTAACTGGCAAACAAAATTTGATTATGTTCATTTTGAAAATAACTATCACAATTTCAAAAAACAATGACTTAATGTACAAAGTGATAGTTGTTTTGAAATGGTGGAAGTTATTGTCAAGAATAAAAATAGCTGAAATCTATTTGTAGGTTAAAATTATCAAAAATATGAAAGTTCATGTTTTATTTTATAATATTCAAAAAGTTGGTTAAACTTTCAAATTGAATAGAGTTTGTGATTCTTTTTGCAATTAACCCAAAAATAAATCACTTAAAACATGAATTGCAACATGTCCCTTTTATTTTACGTATTTTAAAATCGATTATAATAGTATCTTCATTGATAACAATAAATCAACAACAATAAAAAATATAGAGTAAAGAAATAAGATAACACAATATTTACCCAAAATTAGATGGATAAGATAGTGAGAAAGATAGAAAGAGAGAGGATTTCTACCTTGATTGACATAAAGAATAAGAATAATAAATTTGCACCTATAAAAGATACTGTTTGTTTATGTCTTAGTACATGTTTTCTATTTTTTTAAAATTAAAATTTTGAAAATTACATAAATACCCTTAGTTTTTTTCCAAAATTCCAGGGGCCCAGTGCCCCCCTTAGAAGGAACAACAAATGAATTGTTTGATAGTATTCTCAGAGCAAATACTTTGATCAAATTTCCCCCACCATTTTATACGGAAAGACCGAAAAAGGGAATATGGGCAGGGTTCTTGTAGGCATTTTTGAAAAAAGAAGTCCCAAGCAAATATCCATGGAACTTTGTACTCAGCATGAAATAAAAGACTCTTTTGATAAGCATGAGCTTCAGAAGAGGAAGCAAATACTTCAAGACCTTTTTTTGACATTTAGAGGAAGGATGGATGAATCTGATCCAACCTTTTTCCACCATTCAAAAAACCAAACGGGGAAGGATTTTGAAACATCACTATGGAAAGTAATAAACCATGAGTGGGAAAAAGGACGAACAAATAAGAATTTGAACCAAGCGTGTCTGTAATCATAATAGTTATAACTTTGAGGGTTGAAACGAATAGAATATCTTTTCTCAAGAAAATTATTTATCCCTTCTTTTGATAAAAATATTAATAAAAATGTATCAAAAGGAATATTGGTTTTTAGTCTTTTCATTTCCAAAATCCATTCTTCTTTTAGTTTGGTTCTTATTTTCTTATCTAATTTTTTGTACCAAATTCTTTTATCTCTATGATAATTATCTTTCATTTCTTTTTTAAAGAAATCTAATAAAGGTTCAAATTATTTTCCTGTTGTTATTACATTTATCATACTCTCTGTAATAGGTGAATTAGGAGCAGAATAATTTTGTGGTTCAGGAATTGGGGTAGTAAATCTATATCTTTGGTGAATATCTGAAAATTTTGAAAAAGATTGTCTAGAGTTTGATGATTCTGGTCTATCCCTGTTTGATTTTTCTCTTACCGAATTAAATCTTATAATAATTCTACCATCTTCTTCTTCAATTATTTGACTTACATCTCTTCGTTCTATATTTCTTAATGGTTGAGGTTCATTTATAATGAATTGATCTGGAATTGTGATCTCATTCCATTTTAATCTTTTTGGAGTAAAAACAGTGGGTTTTTCAGCATCTATTTCTAACAAAATTGTGACACTGCTTGTCTGCCACCACTTCTGTCACTTTTTTGCCTTATCACTTTTGGGCTCATTCCACCCTACCCCTAAGTGTAATACCATAACCACACAAATGAATGACATGTGGCATCACTTTTAATATAAAATTTTGTTTTTTTCTTAACTACATCCTTATTAACTATAGTCAATTCCATCTTCAATATACAATTATTATTTATTTTTAGTTTTATGTAATACATCTATCTATTTATTTATTATAATACCATATGACATTTATTATTTATAATATATTAATTATTCTATATTTATTAAATTGTGTATAATTAGAGTAGCATTAACATATGTATGTATTATTCTTACCAACTGTTTTTTTATAATATATTAATTCTATTTATATGCATTATAAATAATAAATGTGGTAAGAATTAATATATAAATAGAATATATATAATATATTAATTCCATTTATATGCACTTTTTTGTGTATTATATAAATAGAATTAATATATTATAAAAAACAGTTGGTAAGAATAATACATATGGTAATACTACTCTAATTATACACAATTTAATAAATATAGAATAATTAATATATTATAAATAATAAATGTCATATGGTATTATAATAAATAAATAGATAGATGTATTACATAAAACTAAAAATAAATAATAATTGTATATTGAAGATGGAATTGACTATGGTTAATAAGGATGTAGTTAAGAAAAAAAAACAAAATTTTATGTTAAAAGTGATGCCACATGTCATTCATTTGTGTGGTTATGGTATTACCTTAGGGTAGGGTGGAATGAGCCTCACTTTTGTCTTTTGGGAGCACTTTTGACTTCTGTGGCACTACTTTTGACATTTGCGGTATTCACTCGACTTAAAAATCAAATGTACACCAATCGGATCGTTAGAAGTGGACTCGTTTAATTCGGATTTTTCTATCTTTTGTGACATGAATTCAAAGAATTCATTTTAAAGATCTGGATATTTTTTGAGTGTTTCAAGTAAAATTTTCTCTTCTGAAGATAGTTCTCTATCAGTAGCCACAGACTCTTTTCCTTTTTTGGAAGAGAAGGTTTCTCCTTGAAATTTGACTTTTTCTCCTATCGAAATGAATTGTTTGATAGCATTCTCAGAGCAAATACTTTGATCAAATTTCCCCCACCATTTTATACGGAAAGACCGAAAAAGGGAATATGGACAGGGTTCTTGTAGGCATTTTTGAAAAAAGACTATGAGCAAATCCAATTATGAGGGAACTAAGACTTCCATGTCCAAAATCCACAAAAATACTTCTGTCAAAAAATGCACAAAAATTCATATGAATACAATTGAGGATTTTTATAAATTGTGCGCAGTTTTTCGGGGCACAAATGATTAAGAATCTAATTTCCCTTCATACATATTATTTTTACATCATATGAAGTCTATGTAATGAATAAAAATTGAAAATTTCCACTGTCAAAAAATGCACAAAAATTCATAGGAATACAATTTAGGGTTTTTATAAATTGTGCGCAGTTTTTCGGGGTACAGATGATTAAAGAATCTAATTTCCCTTTATACATATTATTTTTACATCATATTAAGTCTATCTAATGAATAAAAATTGAAAATTTCCACTGTAAAAAAATGCACAAAAATTCATAGGAATACAATTTAGGGTTTTTATGAATCGTGCGCAGCTTTTCGGGGCTTAGATGATTAAAGAATCTAATTTCCCTTCATACATGTTATTTTTACATCATATGAAGTCTATCTAATGAATAAAAATTGAAAATTTACACTGTCAAAAAAATGCACAAAAAATTCATACGAATACAATTTAGAGTTTTTATGAATCGTGCGCAGTTTTTCGGGGCTCAGATGATTAAAAAATCAAATTTCCCTTCATACATATTATTTTTACATCATATGAAGTCTATCTAATGAATTAGAATTGAACATTTCCACTGTTAAAAAATGCACAAAAATTCATAGGTATACAATTAGGGTTTTTTTATGAATCGTACGCAGTTTTTCGGGGCTCAGATGATTAAAATATCTAATTTCTCTTCATACATATTATTTTTACATCATATTAAGTCTATATAATGAATTAGAATTTAAAATTTCCAATTTTAAAAAATAAACAAAAATCCACACGACTACAATTTAGGGTTTTTATGAATCGTGCACAGTTTTTCGAGGCTCAAATGATTAAAGAATCTAATTTCCCTTCTTACATATTATTTTTACATGAAATTATTTCAAACGTCTATAAGATTTTTAGGACATGATATAAGTAAAGGATTAATCAAACCTATTAACAGATCTATAAGTTTTACAGAAAAATTTCCTGATTAAATTAAAGATAAAACCCAACTTCAAAGATTTCTAGGATGTCTATATTATATAACATATTTTTTTCCAGATCTTAGAAAATTATTTCAACCTTTGTATAAAAGACTTCAGAAGAATCCCAATTAATTATTTAAAACAAGAAATAAGTTATGAGAAAATAGAAGAACAGTTAAAGGAACCAATCATTGTTCAGAAGATTAAAGAAATAAAAATTTTATTTACCAAAGATTTATGTAGTGAATTTCCAAATGCTTTTTGGGAAAGAAAACAACATATAGTTGATTTACCCTATGAAACAAATTTTAATAACAAAAATATACCTACAAAAGTCCGTCCGATTCAAATGAATCAAGAATTCTTAAGACATTGTCAGAAAGAAATAGAATATCTAATAAAGAAAAAATTAATAAGAAAATCAAAATCACCATGGAGCTGTTCAGGCTTTTATGTTCTTAAGCAAGCTGAATTAGAAAGAGGTGTTCCAAGGTTAGTTATAAATTATAAACCCTTAAACAAAGTCTTACAATGGATAAGGTATCCAATACCAAACAAAAGAGATTTGATTAATAGACTACACTCAGCCAAAGTATTTTCAAATTTTGATTTTCTATTTTCGTTTCAACCCATTCCGTGAGACGGATCAACCCGACTCGATCAACGGTCAACAGTCAATGGTCAACGCCGGTCAACGGTCGGTCAACATTGTTGACCAAAAAGTATTACATGTCATATATAAAAGTATTATTATGAAGTAATATTGTTATTCTACTCACATAATATTTTTATGTGTATCATGTGATACTTTAAATTAGTATTATGTACTACATATAAAAGTATTACATGATATATATAAAAATATTACTTGTTTATTTCAATAGTATTACATGTTGCACACAAAAGTATTACATTATGAGAGTATTACTTGTTGATTTCAATAGTATTACATGTTGTACATAAAAGTATTACATTTGAGTATTAGACAATATTTTTCTATATATCATCTAATACTTCATAGATTTACATGATATACATAAAAGTATTACTTGTTGATTTCAATGGTATTATATTTTACACATAAAAGTATCACATGATGTATATAAAAATATTACTTGTTGATTTCAATAGTATTACATGTTACACATATAAGTAATATTTCATGTTGCACATAAAAATAATGCATGATGTTATGTTCTTATAATATAAGAATACTTTTATATATCATTTAATACTTTATAATGTAATACTTTCATTTATATTAGGTGATACTTTTCTATAGATCGGATAATATTTTTGTATTATAGACATATAATGTATAATATATTACAAAAGTATTAGATGATATATAAAAAAATATTACCTACTACACATAAAAGTATTACATATTTTCATACACTCTAACCAAATCCAAAATCATACTATGTTACAAAAGTATTACATAGTATATTGAAAAGTAATACCTAAAACACACAAAAATATTACATAATTTCTCAAAACTTTGTCACACATGATACACATAAAAGTATTACATTTATAATGTAATACTTTCATGTATGTTGTGTACTGCTTTTACATATAATATGTAATACTTTTGGTCAACGACGTTGACTGGCCGTTGACCGGTGTTGACCAACCGTTGACCGGAGTTGACTTTTGACCGTTGACTTTTGACCATTGGCCGTTGACTTTTGACTTTGACCGGATCGAATTGACCCGTCACACGGATCCCATTCCGTGAGACGGTCTCATACAAGAATTTATCTTTAAAATTAATTGTCGCTTAATATTATCTTGTAGAACTAAAAGAATATTTAATATGAAAATCAGCAATGCATATTCATTATCTGTTGAGATTTTTGGGCCAGCGAACTTAAAAGGATATTCAATGATTTCTCAGTGTGATTGTATGTGTTGATAATATACAGTCGTGGAAGTAATAAAATATTACATCAAGATTATATATTCCATTGTTTTAATTCTGTCTTGACCATAATTTCAGTTGGAACCAGAGTTGAGATCGGTATTCAGATATTATTGTATTTACTGTAACATAAATACTCGTGTGAGACGGTTTTACGGACAATTTTTGTGAGACGGATCCCATAAATCAAACCCGTTTTCACAGATTTATATTATATATATATATATATATATATATATATATATATATGAATTGTGGGTTACGTTAAGAATCACTCTTAATATATACCTAAACTTTGTAAGTGAATGTATTAGGAAAAAAAATCATATGGAATAATTAATTGTATGACCAAAACTTTGTAAGATAATTTTTAAATATATGAAATATTTCGGCTAATGAATTGGGCTTCTTATCTGCATTGTTTTAATCAATTGTCAACTAAAAAATTAAAAAACAAATCAGAAACAAAAACAAAAGAAAAGCTAAAAAAAAAAAGAATATCTGTGCTTGGTAATTAGTGGAGCGCTTTCATTCTGTTTGTGTGGCAGTCCAAGAGTTTTCTCCTTCTCTCTCTACAAATTCGAGCTTCTCTGGGCAAGGTAAACTCCAACACCTGCAGCTTCTTCTAAACGAGTATATTGATCTGTGCAAAATTGACCATTTCTTCTGAATTTCTTGAAAACAATAAAATATGATTGGTTTTTTTCACTCAACTTAGCCCTTTCCTTTTCCTTTTCCTTAATTTTATCAGATGTCAGCATATAATTCCGTAGCTTCACTTGCAAAAGCCATAGACGAAATCAAGAATCTGTTTTCTGTTCGTGAATATGAAGAATCATTGAAACCTATCAATGACTACGCTACTTCGTTGCTACCACTCTTGGAATATTCTCCAACCAAGAACATCAGATTGAGCAAATTATTAAGCAAAGCAGAAGAGAAGATGAAATATATAGAGTTGGAAAATGATGAAAGGATTTCAATATCTATAGAGAAGGATGTCATTGAAGCACTGTTAGAAGATTCAAAAAGATTGAAATGGTGGCTCATCGAAGATTCTGAAGCAAAAATAATGAGTTGGGAAATGCGAGTGAGGGAATTAGCAAACAAAGCAAATGATAGTATCCAATTTTTTATTGGATCGATCAAGTCTAGTGTTGGTCGATGGTCAAGGTTTAAGTTGAAACGGAGGATGAGAAAAGTAGGAGAGGAAATGAAATCCATTGTTGGAGAGATAGAGATGGTGATGAATAGATTGACGATGGAAGATGAGATTTCAATAGTTGGTACTAATTCATCAACAACTTTTGCTCCAATTGATAAGCTTTTTGGTCTTGATAATGATTTGAAGCGGATAAAGGGAAAGCTATTGGACAGAGTTTTTATTATTCTCCGTCGGTTTTCGATAGTTGGGAGCGGAGGAAGTGGTAAGACTAGTCTTGCAAGATATATTTATAATGATCCAGAGATTGTGAAACACTTTCAGATTCGTGTTTGGGTGACAGTGTCACAAGATTATAACCCAATAGATTTTCTTAGAAAGGTCCTACTTTCTCTGGGACAGATATTAGATTTATCTGGCATTTTATCTGGATTGCAGAGTAACAATTATAGGCAAATGGAATCGCTAGTTAGCCAATTGTTATATAAGAAGAGGTATCTCATGGTAATGGATGATGTGTACAGTACACAGGTATGGAATTATGCAAAGTATTTGTTTCCTGAATATCTGAAGGGAAGTAGAATCATTTTGACCACAAGAAATCTGGATGTGGCTGAGCATTTCAATGATGGCCTTCGTCACGAGATGAAATTGATGGATGATGATCAAAGTTGGTATTTACTTCGCAATAAGGTGTTTGGAGAGGAAGGATGTCCTCTTGAATTTGAGCCCCTTGGAAGAAAGATTGCAAGAGGTTGTGAAGGTCTACCCCTTTCGATTGTCACCATGGCAGATCTACTATCCTCGATCCCCAGGAATCTAAATTTGTGGGAGGCAATTTCTGAAGATATCATTTCCGCTATTTGTACAAAGGATAGCCAACTGGAGAAGTTAATGCTTTGGAGTTTCAATGAACTGCCTCATCATTTGAGGCAGTGTTTGTTATATATGGGAGGTTTTCCGAAGAATCATGAGTTGGGTGTCCCGGAACTCATCAAACTATGGGTAGCCGAGGGCTTCATAAAACCAAATGGATCGAAAACCTTTGAAGAGGTGGCAGAAGAGTACGTAGAAGATCTTGTCAAAAGAAATCTTGTTATTGGTAGGAAGAAATATGGGAAAATCAAAAGTTACAGCCTTCCAAATTTGGTGCGGGACTTCTGCATGAGAAAGATCCAAGAACACAAGTTTCTACTGCCTGTTATGGATTACTTATCTGATACAACCCTCAGAAGGTTTTTTCTTCCAAAATGCCTAAAAACCCAACGTCGCGTAATTCTTGGCTCCTACGATCTACATCTCAAAGAAGCAATCGACAACTCACCAATGCGTACCGTCATATGCATTAAGCAAGGAGAGTACTTGCCAAGGGCATCTGCACAAAAATTTCCTCTGCTCCGAATATTGCATGTGGTGGATAAGAGTGATAACTTGGGTTGGGAGTCTGATCATATATTTGAGCTCATTCATCTAAGGTACCTTGCTTCCAACATTCTCTCCTCCTCTATTCCTGCATCCATATCCAAACTTGAGAATCTTCAGACATTAATTATTTATAGAGATAATGTACATTTGCCTGAGGAAATTTGGAGTTTAACACGATTAAGGCATCTCATCGCCTTCTCGTTTCATCCTTTACCCCATCCAAAAGTAGCAACTTCTCCCCTAGAAAGCCTGCAAACTCTCTCATTGGCATCTAACTTTGAAATTAGTGAAACGATCCAGAAGATGATTCCCAACCTTAAAAGCTTGGAGATCTGTTATTCTGACGACACATCCGAGCAAGACTACCAGCTCAACAATCTTGCAAATTTACATGAGCTTGAAAATTTGAAATTGAAGGTACATAAGGATTTTTGTTTTGGGCGAAAGCTTAGTCCAGTATTTCCTGTTCAGCTGAAGGAGATAAGCTTGAGTGGTTGTCGACTTCCTTGGAAAGATATGACAATTCTTGATTCATTGTGTAGTCTTGAAGTGCTTAAACTCAGAAATTACGCTTTCCAAGGAGACAAATGTAAAATGACAGGAACATTTTCACGTCTGAAGTATCTTCTAATTGATGAATCAGATCTCCGGTTCTGGTCGTTTCAAAGGTTCTGCATATGGTTCCTCTTTCCTGAGCTTGTGTGCCTACAGCTCTATCGTTGTCCATATCTAGAGGATATTCCTTATCCAACTGGATATAGCTCAAAACTTGAACTGCTTGAGGTGGATGGTGGAAATAAATTTCTTGTAAAAGCAGCAGAATCCATACTAGAAGAACAACACAATATGGGTAACAAATCCTTTCGAGTTCAAGTAAAACATTTCTGATATATCTGCTGACCGGATTAGAGATTATAAAAGTTGATTACAGTATTCAATTTGCAGGAGCTGTTATTTAGTCTGATTTGTTAGGTTATAATTGCACACACCTCTTCAACATTTTGTCATTATGTTTTCAAACTTCTTTTTTTTTTTTTGTGAAGCATCTGTCTTCTGAGTCATCATCTACATTTGGTAAGTTTTACTCCTTTTTCTTTCCCTTTGCTTCAGTTATTGGGTTTCTTTGTATTTCCATGTTCAAATAATCCAAGGAAATCCGTTTCCGTGGATTGGTGTTGTTAATATATATATATATATATATATATATTATCTATATAAAAGTATGAATATTTCTTACAAAATATGAATTTCCTAATATATCCTTATAAAAGATTTTATTTAAGGTTATAATAGTAATTTGTGATTTTTTATATTTAAGTAATTTTATATTAGAATTCTAAATCAAAATCATTTAGATATATTATAAGTAGGACTCTATTATATAAAGACTTTAATTTATTAGATTTTTTAATTTAATATAGATTGTATATCCTTATAATTTTTTTTATTTAACTCGATTAATAGTAATATAATATTTTTAATTTAAAAAATTCATAACTAATCGGAAGTTTCCTCTAAAACCGGATGAACACATCACCATATATAGTACTACACATAGTTTTAGCACATGTTGCCCCTCCCTCACAAATTGAACCTAATAAAAGACAGTTCTAAAAACTTAGGCTGTTACTAGAGGAAAATCGATTAATTATTAAGTACAACACAAAAATCAACTCAAAAAAATTGTAAACTAAAGATAAATTATAATAAAGACCATAAATATAGAAGAAAACTATTGGATAGATAGTTTCAAGCATGAGAATATAGATTATACCTCTGGAAAGAATAGTTAAAGAAGCCATTTATATCAAGAGTACTTGGAACCGATAAAATTTGTGTGCCGTATGCAACAAGTAGTTTGCTAACTTTTCTGAAAAGAAGTATCAAAAGTGAGACGCTGAGCTTTGTTTAACACAAACTTCGCCATGAATTTCTGCAACGGTGTTGTGACCTACACACATATATGTTGCAAGGTTATTCTCTACAAGCACAAAACAAATAACCATTGGATATTGCACCAGAGAGATTTAATCTTTAAATTGGTTAGAATGTAGAGAAAAAGATTAGTTAGGAATTTGTCTTCTATTTAATGTGAGTTGGAATGTGAACTATTCTCCATACACTTTGCTAACACTCTGTATTTTGATCAAAAAACAAAAACTTTAATGGAGTTGGACAGGACGGAAAGTTAGAAATTTCACCTCAATAAAAATAGAATTTATCCACACTTTCGGCGTTTCCTCTGTTTCTAGAGCTTTGAGACACAAAACAGAGTGACCAAACAGTAACTTACCACTCATGAAAGCTAAGCTTGTTTGAATCTTTGTCTTTCCTTGAGCTGAGAGAAAAAAGGCATCATGCATGGCTATACAGATTATTATAATATTATGCATGAGATGATAATGGACAAAAGTTGGACTTGTGACTCATCAACCCTACTTCCATTCCCTAGGGATTCAGAAACTCATTCATTCTCATGATTTCTGCAACCTTGTTAAAAGGCCCCATTCAAATCACCTTCATTCTCACTGGTTACAAGTTTTTTGAGGTTCTGTGATCCTATATAGGTTGGTTACAGTTTTTACTTTTCATTAGTGTAGGTGCATCAAAGACAAGCTCAAATAATGATTTTATGAAGTTCAGTAAAAGCTCAAACAAGTTTGGACTCAATTCTTTACAGACTTATGAATCCCACAGTGCAAAAATCATGCATCATTTATCAGCTTACAAATTGTATAACAGAATATCAACTATTTTTGTCACTACCATTTGACTGAATCTCTATTAAGTCTCCACCACATACCATACAAACTAAAACGATATATATTGCAAGTAATGAACAAGTAAGCACAATGCACAGGTTTATCCATAAATAATACCTTTTCAGCACACGATCAGTGCTTCCATCGTCAACAGTGAACAATCCAATGGCGATATGCTCTGGTGCTATAAAATTATACCCCATAGTCCTTGAATACTCAACGGCACCTCAAACACACGCTTCGTGCTTGCAGAAAAAGGTACGAGCTTCATGTGAGAGAAAAGCTAGAGCTTTCTAGAGTTGTAAAACACAGTGTAAAATTGAAAAAGAGTTGTATGAATGAGATAGCATAACCTGACTGTAAAAGGCCTCAAGAAGAACAACAACCTCGGGTCAAACTAGTTCCACTCCAATGCAGTCAGTGAGAACCACAACTACAGAGAGGCGTTCATAAGACCTTTCACTCCAGTTCACTAACTTCAAATACTAATAACAAAAACCGATAAAATAAAATACCTCGATGAGTAGCCGTCTTGAAACAAGATCCGATGGCCGACTCCATCACAGTAAAACTTGACAACGAGAGAGAGAGAGAGAACTTAGGGTAGAGCAAAATCACGCAATTCTCCAGCAAAGGAGCACCTCGAAAACCCTGTGGAAAATTAAACTCCGACGGCGAGAGCTCAGCAGCATTAGAATCTCATCGACAAGTGAAGATAGTGGTGGATCGTGACGACGTGGAAGAGGTGTAGAGAGCAAGGCGGAGGCGGGGGCAGCGGAGGTAGAGTTAAAAGCTGGAGAAATTGGAGGCGAGGTTTGATTCTATCAGAGGCGGCAAGGGCAGCGGAGGCAGGGGAAGTGGCGGCGGGGGCAGCGAAGGTGGAGCTAAAAGCTGGAGAAATTGGAGGTGGGGTTTGATTCTATCAGCGGCAGTGACAGCGGCGTAGGCAGGGGCAGCGGCGGCAGGGGCAGGGGCAGCGGCGGCAGGGGCAGCGGCGGCAGGGGCATTGATTGCTGGGCGGCGGCGGGGGCAACGGCGGTGAGGGGAGGAGAGAGAAAGAGTTAGGGTTTAAATTGGAATGGGAATGTGATTTGGGGATTTAGTTCCAAACTTAGTCTTTTGTTTTACAATATGGAAAAATATTATAGTAATAAATTAATTATGAAATCAAGTTAATTTAGTCTACGACAACGCTACTATAAGATTAAGACAACACTGGAAAGTTACCGTTGTCTTAGGAATCAATGACTATTTCTACGACAACCTCATATCATAAGGGTTGTCTTAGGGATCAATGACTACTTATCTACAACAACCTCATGTAATAAGCGTTGTAGGGTTCAATGTTAACCTAAGACTACGCATCTACGACAACCTCAAGTCACAACCGTTGTCTTAGGTCTCAATTTTACCCTACGATTACGCATCTACGACAACGCCAAGACAAAACCCTTGTCTATGAGAGTATTTTTGCACTCTACGACAACGGTTTTAGCTACGACAACGCCAATTTAGGCTATGACAAGGGATTTTTTAACAAAACACATGTCATAGGGGTGTAGTCTATGAGAGAATTTCTTGTAGTGACATGAATTATTTTTCAACAGACAAATAAATAAAATATAAGCTTTCAATTTTGTTGTTTACATTATTTATAAATTTTGTACTTCAACCTCTTAATATTGTCGAATATATATATAATATAAAATGTGTTGGAAATATTAGAAGTATGTTTTGATGAGACAAAACCTTAAGTAACTCTAACAAGCATAACCAATCTTAGGATATGTTACTGCAACAGAGTTACTGCAGAAGATTAAAAGAAACAGAGAAAATGTTAAAGGGGGGACACTGAAGAGAATGGTGAAAAGAATCGGGTGAACTAATAAGGATACTGATGACTACAGGAAGCTACTGAAAGAGACCTCGCCAAAGCAGAATACAGTGAGACAGGAAGCTACCTGAGAGACCATGCCGAAAGCATACTGCAGGAACAGTATGCTACATAAGCCTCAAGCCACCTGAAGGAACAATCCAGAAGAGGAAGCTTCAGAGTGAAGCAAGAGGAGGAAGCTACAAAGCAGACATGGGAAGAAAGTCAAAAGTTACCTGTAAACACAAAAAGTTACCGGTAGAGAGAAGAGAAGAGGAGCCAGTCAGGAGAAGACATGTGGAAAGCGAAAATCTGGCGTGTGTCAGGAGTGTGGCGCATCAATGATGGAAATCTACCTACCTTCAACGGGCAGATTTCATAACCTATAAAGAGCAGACTGAAGATTGAGAAGAGTGTAAAAAAAAAGAGAGAAGATAGCGACCACATCAGAATATACAAGCTCGTAGAGAGAAGCACAAAAGAAGAGAGAAAAGCCCAACAGAGAGAAGGCTCATAAGAAGAAAGCGCAGAAAGAGGGGGAAGATAAAAGAAGAAAAAAGTGTTCAGAGGAACAGAAGAAAAGAAGAAAAACTCAAACATTCAACACCCCAAAGACGCACACTTAGTCAGTCAGTCCAGCAGCAAGCTTCAGTAGATCAATCTGCAAACGAAGACTGAGCTTGCTGCACCCAGTTGAAGAAGAAGAAGACAAACTCCTTCTAAAGGACTGTCTTGGAGTACTGTGTGCGAGGAGTTGAGTCCTGCTGAGTTTTCTACTTTCTAGGAAAGAAAGTGAGGACCATGGGTGGGTAGAATAGGATCCTGTGTAAGTCAGTGGGAAAGTAGGCAAGCATCTATGACTTGATACTTACTTGTTAAGTGAGGGTTGTAATAGATATGTCTATGTAAATCAACTAGCTTAACAAAGGTTCCCTCCTGAGAGGAGACAGAGAGGAAGTAGAAGGATTACTACACCTTTGAACCTCTGTACATCCATGCGTCTTTATATGCTTAATGCTTTATCTGCATACTCTATGATTAAGCTGCACATCTTCTATACCATACTCTGCATTGAAAGAAAAGCTTCCACAACCACTCTGATCAGTAACCTTCCAAAAGGTTACTGATTCTAGGACTAAGTCAAATAGAAGAAAAAGTTTGAAAATACAGTAAACTTATTCACTCCCCCCCTCTAAGCCTACTACCACCAGTTTTGGAACCAACAAGTGGTATTAGAGCAGGTGGATTATTCATCCAAACTCACCGCTCAATTTGATACCAACGAGTGGTATCAGAGTAGATGGATGAAACAAAAGATCTAAATGATCTATCTTGATCCCATCTGTGAAGAATCTCTCTCTAATAAATATCTCTCTCTCACCCTCATATCAAAGATCATTTCATTGCCTTTTATTTTAAAAGTATATGATTGATGTGAAGATAACAAACAACTATGAAAGAGATAGAAAATCAAGCTGTGTCGTGAAGAATAGCTGTTCAGAAGAAGGAAGGTGGTGAACAGCAAGCTAGTCAAAGAAAGGAGGACATGTTGCTAAGCATATAGATGAAGCTGATACAAGCAAAGCTAGGAAGCTACCGTGGAAAAGGATGTTGAAAAAGTCAAGCAAAGGAGGAAGAAGGGAAGTTCACTCCATCAACCAGGCCATCCACCAGTTGGAAGTAAAGAATAAAAGAGGACCTACTCTTTAAAGGAATAACGATGATCAGGTACCTCATTCTAACTTACATTTTTATTTTTTGGTCTCGCACATGTTTATCCTGTTGAGGAACTCAGGTGACTTTATACCAAGAATATAAGCTTAAAAATTATTGTCACTTGACTTGTAAATGAGAAGGAAGCCTGCATGTTTATTTCCATATTAGAACGCTTCACTTTCTCATGCAAACCTCTAAGTTACCCAAAATAAGTACTGATAGTGACCCCACATCTTAATAGTGAGAATCATATAGTAAGGGGGAACTTCTTGTACCAATCAAGGTAACTTAGTAGGCAAAGGAACTAAAATCCTTGGAGTAACCCAAAATATGGGTAGCCGTCTTGAAACAAGATCCGATGGCCGACTCCATCACAGTAAAACTTGACAACGAGAGAGAGAGAGAGAGAGAGAGAGAGAGAACTTAGGGTAGAGCAAAATCACGCAATTCTCCAGCAAAGAAGCACCTCGAAAACCCTGTGGAAAATTAAACTCCGACGGCGAGAGCTCAGCAGCATTAGAATCTTGTCGACAAGTGAAGATAGTGGTGGATCGTGACGACGTGGAAGAGGTGTAGAGAGCAAGGCGGAGGCGGGGGCAGTGGAGGTAGAGTTATAAGCTGGAGAAATTGGAGGCGAGGTTTGATTCTATCAGAGGCGGCAAGGGCAGCGGAGGCAGGGGAAATGGCGGTGGGGGCAGTGAAGGTGGAGCTAAAAGCTGGAGAAATTGGAGGTGGGGTTTGATTTTATCAGCGGCAGTGATGGCGACGTAGGCAGGGGCAGCGGCGGCAGGGGCATCGATTGCGGGGCGGCGGCGGGGGCAACGGCGGTGAGGGGAGGAGGGAGTAAGAGTTAGGGTTTCAATTGGAATTGGAATGTGATTTGGGGATTTAGTTCCACACTTAGGCTTTTGTTTTACAATATGGAAAAATATTATAGTAATAAATTAATTATGAAATCAAGTTAATTTAGTCTACGACAACGTTACTATAGGATTAAGACAACACTGGAAAGTTACTGTTGTCTTAGGAATCAATGACTACATTTCTACGACAACCTCATATCATAAGGGTTGTCTTAGGGATCAATGACTACGTATCTACAAAAACCTAATGTAATAAGCGTTGTCTTAGGGTTCAATGTTAACCTAAGACTACGCATCTACGACAACCTCAAGTCACAACCGTTGTCTTAGGTCTCAATTTTACCCTACGACTACGCATTTACGACAACGCCAAGAAAAAACCCTTGTCTATGAGAGTATTTTTGCACTCTACGACAACGGTTTTAGCTATGACAACGCCAATTTAGGCTACGACAAGGGTTTTTTTAACAAAACACATGTCATAGGGGTGTAGTCTATGAGAGAATTTCTTGTAGTGACATGAATTATTTTTCAACAGACAAATAATAGAATATAAGCTTTCAATTTTGTTGTTTACATTATTTATAAATTTTGTACTTCAACCTCTTAATATTGTCGAATATATATAATATATAATGTGTTGGAAATATTAGAAGTATGTTTTGATGAGACAAAACCTTAAGTAACTCTAACAAACATAACCAATCTTAGGATATGTGACTGGAACAGAGTTACTGCAGAAGATTAAAAGAAACAGAGAAAGTGTTAAAGGGGGGACACTAAAAAGAATGGTGAAAAGAATCGGGTGAACTAATAAGGATACTGATGACTACTGATAGGTTGAAAATGTATGCATTTAATTGTTGATTTAATCGGATTCTTATTATCTTTTATTTGATTGAATGCATTGTTTTCATACCTATTTGCATTGTTGAACTTGAGATACTTCACATGTTATTTTCTTGATTAATTTAGGAATTTTTGAAGTATTTTGAAGTTCAATGGACCAAGGCCCAAGAGTCATGAAGATCCAAGAAGGATATATTATCACCATGGGCCTAGGCCCACATCATATGGAGGAGAGAGATGTTATAAAAGAAATTGATTTCTTTGGCCACAAGGATCATCATTCACGCAGAGAAGAATTTGGAGAGATTGTAGAGAGAAATTTTATACACTTCTTTTACTTTGTTTTATTCTAGTTTTGCTTTGATGGATTTGACAACAACTTTTGTGGATTCGATCGAGATGACGATCGGCTAGTTTCTTAATTCCGGTTAGCAGGGATGTTTGAACCCAATTATCGTTTTATGTTTTAATCAATCTCGTTTCTCCCTATCGATGTTTTGATTGGAATTGATTGTGTTATCTGTGATGAATGTTTTCAATTATTAATGCTTGATTTGGATTGGCCACCTAGGTTAAGTATTTGATAGTTGATTGCTAGAACTTTAAATCATGAATCCTAATTGTTGTGGTTTAATTTTTATTGGTAGTAAACTAGGGGTCGCGCATCTCTATGGTAGCACAATCCTAGATTATCAAATCGAGCTTACGTATTTGGAGTCTAGTTCACCCTATCGTCTTGGTTATTAATGCGTTCAATGAATTAAATCTAGAGAGCTTATTCTAGGTTGTTCAATTGAATAGGGTTAATTAGTGATCTTATCCTAATTTAACTAATCATAAGAGACGATTCGATTTAACAGAGCTTGTTGTTAGATTAGGGGTGATAATTCCATGATAAACTGAGAGAGGGGGTAACATTGATTAAGGCATAATCGATATTGGGGGATAACTGATCTGTTAACTGGAATGCTTTTTATCACTTGATTTCTGTTTAGTTGTGATTTGCATCTTTAGTATTTCTTTTAATTTAATTATCAATCAATCTGATAACCCCCATACCCTTTTGTTTCTTTGAGTTTAGACATAGGTAAACACAATTGAATTGTCATTCTCCGTGGGATCGACTCTTACTTGCCCTAATTACTAATTGGTTAGGATAAGAAGGTTTAATTAATTTTATCGCGTCGCGACAGCGCGGTCAAATTTTGGCACCGTTGCCGGGGAATGATTTAATTTGATTGTGTCATCTTTTCTCTTTTCCTGCTTTTATATAAAAAAAAATAAAAATAAAAATCGAGTCTGCTCTGTTTTCAATTTTCTGAATTTTTGGTCGAATTCCCCTGTTTCCAAGTCTGCTATGTTTTGTTCTGTTTTTCGCACTGGGAACCCAGTGTGACCTATTTCTTCCAGTGTCGAATTCTGCAGACTGCTTTATCGAATTAGTCTGATTTCTTTTCTGAAAATTTGGATCTTCACTTTCGAAATTTTGTGATTTCAGGTTGTGGATGCGCACTCGTTCTCAGGGTAATAAGGATCTGGAATTTTACCCTGAAATTACCCGGAGAGATCGAGTTCTAAGGCAACAAGCTAAGCGAGCTTTGGAGTTTACACTACCACCTCCCGAATCCGATATCGGTGATTCCGAAGAGGAAGAAGGAGCAATGGCTGAAGAATGAACTTTGAGGGAGCTAGCAAATCCAAGCCTCACTCAATAACCCCTTTGCATCACTTTTCCTGAACTCCCTGATGCTATCAATTTCGAATTACGATCTGGTTTGATTCATTATTTACCCTCTTTCTTTGGTCTTGCAGGTGAGGATCCCCATAAGCATTTGAAGGAATTTCACACCACCTGTTCGAGCATGAAACCATCAGGGGTGACTGAGGAGCAAATCAAACTTCGTGCATTTCCTTTCACTTTGAAGGATGGTGCGAAAGATTGGTTTCACTACCTTCCATCAGGAACCATCACCACTTGGGATGAGATGCAACGCCAATTCTTGGAGCGGTATTTCCCGGCATCTCGAGCTGCTCATATTCGAAGGGAGATATGTGGTGCCCGACAAAAGAAGGGAGAAACTTTGTACGATTATTGGGATCGTTTCACAAAGTTGGAAGCTAGTTGCCCACATCACCAACTTTCTGAGCAATTGCTGATTCAATATTTCTATGAGGGCTTATCCCCAATGGATCGAAATGCAATCGATGCAGCCAGTGGAGGAACATTGATGGATAAGACACCCTCAGCAGCAAGACTTCTCATCTCGAACATGGCCAAAAGCTCACATCAATACGGCAGCCGAGATTACTCAGACTGGAGCGTAAAAGAGGTAAACGAATCAACTGTTGAGGATAAAATTTCTGAATTAACTGCTCTTGTGCGTCAAGTGGCTATAGGTGCTCCTCTTGTGAAGCCATGTCGTATTTGCAACACCATCGAGCACACCACAGACACATGCCGAATCTTACTTGATGAGATAGAAGCTCATGCCAATGCTGTGGGAAGTGGAAACTATCAAGGGAGGAAATACGACCCATTCTCAAACACGTACAATCCGGGTTGGAGAGATCACCCAAATTTTAGATGGGGAAATCAGCAAGGTGCCATCCATGGAGAGACTAATAGGCCTCTACAAGTCTTGAGGAACCCGAATCATCAAGGAGGGAATCCCAATTATCAAGGGCAATCATCCGGGCAAAATTCGAGCTCATCCTTGGAAGAGATGATGAAGACGCTGGCCTCCAACACTATGCAATTTCAGAAAGACACTCAATCAAGCATCAAGGACACCCAATCAAGCATAAAAAATCTTGAGATGCAAATGAGTCAATTGGCGACGGCCGTGAGTCGTCTCGAGGCCCAAAGCGGAGGGAAATTACCATCTCAACCCGAAATAAATCCAAGGAATGTCAGTGCCATGACTCTACGGAGTGGGAAGGAGCTGGAAAATCCGAAATTACCTGCTGAAACTCCGAAAGTCGATGAGGAAGACGAAGCTGCCGAGCAGTCTGACACTGGGCCTCCAGTGTCGAAGCAGTCATCCAGTGTCAAAACTCCGAAGTCTGCAAAGGTAAAAAATGAATTTCCCGACAATTTTCCTATTCACTTGGTTCCTTTTCCTTCCAGGTTGGCACGAGCAGCGAAGGAAGATAAGGAAAAGCAGATCCTTGACGTGTTTCGTAAAGTCGAGATCAACATACCATTGATCGATGCAATCAAGCAAGTTCCAAGATATGCAAAGTTCCTCAAGGATTTGTGTACGAACAAGCGAAAGCTCAAGGGGGATGAGAAGGTCGTGATGGGAGAGAATGTTTCAGCTATTTTTCAGAAAAAGCTCCCTCAAAAACGAAAAGACCCAGGTATGTTCGTCATCCCATGTCGAATAGGAAACACTATAATTGAGCGTGCTATGCTAGATTTAGGAGCATCGATAAATGTCATGCCAAGATCCATCTATGCATCCTTAAATTTAGGGCCATTGAAAGACACACGAGTTGTCATTCAATTAGCCGATCGTAGCACCGCATATCCCAATGGGGTTATTGAAGATGTTCTAGTGGAAGTAAATGAATTAATATTTCCTGCAGATTTCTATGTTTTGGATATGAATGGTGACCCATCAATTTCAGCACCTATATTGTTAGGGAGGCCATTCTTGAATACCTCTCAAACAAAGATAGATGTTCGTGAGGGAACTCTCACAATGGAATTTGATGGGCAAATCATAAAATTCAATATTTTTGATGCCATGAAGTATCCTGACGATGATAATGCTGTTTTTGCTTTAAGTTCGATTGACTCGTTGGTCGAAGATGTTTTTGAGATGCATTTCAGGGACACGTTGGAGGTTATTTTGACTAGAAATTTGAAGGATGAAAAAGAGTTAGTGACCTCCCATGGAAGCCAAGACATATCAGAAATTGTTGCTGCACTTCAGGCTCAACCTCTTTTGCCACCAAGGTATGATTTGCATTTTATTAGTTTGCCTGATTCTAACCAAAAGATTCTTCCTTCTATTGTGCAGGCCCCAGAACTTGAAATGAAGGTGCTGCCCAATCACTTGAAATACACTTACCTTGGAGAAAATGATACACTACCTGTGATCATTTCAGCAAAATTGAATTCCAATCAAGAAGAAGCTTTGGTGAAAGTACTTAAGGAGCATAGGAAGGCCTTGGATGGACAATCGCGGACATTAGAGAAATCAGCCCCTCCTTGTGCATGCATCGAATTCTTCTTGAAGATGAAGCTAAACCATCTCGAGAACCCCAAAGGAGACTTAACCCGCCAATGATGGAGGTAGTGAAAAAGGAAGTGCTGAAACTGTTGGATGTTGGAATCATCTATCCAATATCTGATAGCCGATGGGTAAGTCCTACGCAAGTTGTACCCAAGAAATCGGGAGTCACTGTGGTTGAAAATAAACAAGGTGAGTTAGTTCCTACTCGAGTACAAACCGGGTGGAGAGTTTGTATTGACTATCGTAAGTTGAACTCCGTAACTCAAAAGGACCACTTCCCTTTACCTTTCATCGATCAAATGCTTGAAAGACTTGCCGGGCACTCTCATTATTGCTTTTTAGATGGTTTTTCAGGGTATTTTCAGATTGTCATAGCTTCGGAGGATCAAGAGAAGATAACATTCACATGCCCCTTTGGAACATTTGCCTATCGTCGAATGCCGTTTGGTCTTTGCAATGCACCGGCAACCTTTCAAAGATGCATGGTAAGCATATTTTCAGAATATGTGGGTAGTATAATTGAGGTCTTCATGGATGATTTTAGTGTGTATGGTAACTCTTTTGAAAATTGCTTGGGAGGCCTTGAATTAATTTTGAAGAGATGTGTAGAAACTAACCTTGTTTTGAATTGGGAAAAATATCATTTTATGGTTGAACAAGGAATAGTTTTAGGCCATATTGTTTCTATAAAGGGAATTGAAGTTGATAAATCTAAGATAGACCTTATTTCGGCTTTACCTTACCCCACAAATGTGCGGGAAGTGCGTTCTTTTCTTGTTCATGCAGGGTTTTATCGTAGGTTTATCAAGGATTTTTCTAAGATAGCATCTCCAATGTGCAAGTTGCTGCAAAACGAGGTGAAGTTCGAGTTCGATGGAGATTGCAAAAAGGCATTTGATGAGTTAAAAGGAAAGCTCACATCACCACCTATAATTCAGCCCCCAGATTGGGCATTGCCATTTGAAGTGATGTGTGACGCGTCGAATTATGCTGTTGGAGCCGTTTTGGGTCAAAGAGTTGGAAAGGCTGCTCATGTGATTTATTATGCATCAAAATCTTTAACCCCAGCACAAGCAAATTACACCACCACTGAAAAAGAACTCTTGGCTGTTGTTTTTGCTTTGGATAAATTTCGTTCATATTTGTTGGGAACTAAAGTTATTGTATTTTCTGATCATGCAGCTCTTAAATTCCTACTCATGAAAAAAGAGGCCAAACCGAGACTTATTCGATGGATCTTGCTTCTCCAAGAGTTTGATCTAGAGATTAAGGACAAAAAGGGTTCTGAGAATTGTGTTGCTGATCATCTCAGTCGGCTGGTGCACTCTGAAACGGGTCCCCCACTCACCGAGAGTTTCCCGGATGAGCAGTTGTTCGCTGTGATGTCACACTGGCAGGGGCAGACAACACTGGGTGATCCAGCATCAAATCCCGATTCTGAACCTTGGTTTGCTGATATTGTTAATTTTCTTGTTGCCAAAATTTTTCCTCCAGGTATGCCGAAGGCTCGAAGGGATAAGCTTCGAAGTGATGCAAAATATTATGTGTGGGATGACCCGTATGTGTGGAAACATTGCACTGACCAGATCGTAAGACGGTGCGTTCCAGATTCTGAATTTCAGTCCATAATTGCATTTTGTCATGCACAAGCTTGTGGAGGACATTTTGGAGCCAAGCGTACTGCGCACAAGATCTTGGAATGTGGATTCTATTGGCCAACTCTCTTTAGAGATGCATTCGAATTTTGTAAGTCTTGCGATAATTGCCAACGTACAGGTAACATTTCTCGTCGAAGTCAAATGCCCCAAAATCCTATTGTGGTTTTGTGAGATTTTTGATGTTTGGGGGATGGATTTCATGGGACCATTTCCCTCTTCCTTTGGTAATTTATACATATTGCTTGCGGTTGATTATGTCTCCAAATGGGTCGAAGCTAAGGCTTCGCGAACTAACGATTCGAAAATTGTAGCCTCTTTTGTGAAGTCTAACATATTTTGCAGGTTTGGAATTCCAAGAGCCATCATTAGTGATCGAGGCACACATTTTTGCAATCGTACAATCGAAGCTTTGTTGAGAAAATATGGTGTCACCCACAAGATTTCTACAGCCTATCACCCTCAGACGAATGGTCTAGCAGAAACTTCAAATCGAGAGATAAAATCCATTTTGGAGAAGACCGTTAAGCCAAACCGAAAAGATTGGAGTCTCAGGCTTGAAGACGCTCTTTGGGCGTATAGAACAGCGTACAAAACTCCAATCGGAATGTAACCATATCGCTTGTGTTTGGCAAAGCATGCCATCTTCCGGTGGAGATTGAAAATCGAGCTTTTTGGGCAATTAAAAAGTGCAACATGGAGTATGATGAAGCGGGGATGCATAGGAAGCTTCAGTTGAGGGAGCTTGAAGAAATACGGAACGATGCATTTGAGAATACGATGATCTATAAAGCGAAAGCAAAAATCATTCATGACACGCGTATTGCAAGGAAAAATTTTGAAGTGGGGGATAAAGTTTTGCTTTATCACTCTCGTCTCAAATTGTTTCCAGGTAAATTGCGTTCACGTTGGTTAGGTCCTTTTGTTGTTTCTCATGTATTTCCTCATGGTGCAGTTACGATCCAAAGCCACCGAACGGGAAAAATATTCAAAGTCAACGGACATCAACTCAAACCATATTTTGAGGGATTCCGAGATGTGGAAGTTGAGAGAGCCCCACTTGAAGACCCACCATCTATCTAATAAGGGAGTTTCGTCGAGCAAACGACGTTAAACAAAAGCACTTTATGGGAGGCAACCCACACTTCATTGTTTCTTTTCTTTTATGTTTTCCTTCTCTTTAGTTTAGATGTGTTCTCTTTGTTCGTGTCTTGATTTTGCAGTTAAATATATATATATATATATATATATATATATATATATGGTGTGGCTGCTAAAAAAAAAAATTTTTTTTAAGCGACCCGGGTCGTGTGCGGAGCCACCCGGCCGGGTCGGGTGTGTGCGACCCGGGTCGGGTTCTGTGCAGCCCGGCCGGGTCGCGGGTCTCACCTTCAAGCTTTGGTTCCACTTGCCATTTTACTACCTTCTGCAAACTGTTTTTCCCCAATTTCCCCCCCTCTTGTGCCCTAACTAATCAATTACATCTGCAGAATCACCAGCAGCCGCCGTCGCAGCCGCCGTCGACTCAGCCGCGCCCGCCGCAGCCGCCGTCGACTCAGCCGCGCCTGCCGCCGCCGCATCTGTCGTCACACCCGCTCCATTCACGTCGCGCTAGCAAAGCCGTCCACCTTTCCACCGCCCGGCGTCTCGCCCAGCACCACCGCCTTCACCCAGCGCCGTCGCCGTCGCGCCCACCAGAGCCGCAGCCACGATGGGCTCCTACCACGCACATCCACCTCCGCAACCGCCCGGCGTCTCCGCCCAGCGCCGCCGCCGCCGTCCTAAGCCACCCCCTAGCCGTCTCGGTGTCATGCCTCGTCGCACTCGTTCTCAGGCTGCAGCCGCCCCCGGATTGGTGGACACCGACCGACCACTGCCATCTCCCGAGAGACCAATCCCAAGACGTACTTTCATGCACATCCCCAATCCACACAACATCACTTTTGAGGGGCCGGGACACCATAATCGGTATGTTCAACTCACCAATCGGAAAGTGTTACCCCATATCTATCTTGACGATTGTATTTTACGTGAGTTGGGTTTATATGATGATGTTATGGCATTTGTTGAGCATATGAGATGGAGGAAAGTAGTTCTTGGAGGATGGGTTGTGTATGAGGACCTGGTTTACGAATTCTACAGTTCGTTGGAAGCTGATCGGTTAGTCGAGGGGGGAATCACATTTCGTTTGGGTGGTAGGCGTTATGAGTGGAGATTGGAAGATTTTCAGGCCATCTTTGGGATGGATGCCCCCGACACGACGACGATGCTTTTGGATCCTTCGGTATGTTGGGAGTTGATCACGTTGAATGCCGGGCCATTTCGTGCGGGTCGTAGTAAGGCTAGTGCTATCCGGAACCCCATTCTACGTTATTTTCAGCGTGTGATGGCTTGCACGATTTCTGGACGCTACACAAACCGAAATGTACCGGAGAACTTTGAGCTTCAAATGATGCACGCCATGCTTTATGGCCAGAGTGTGCCCTCCATTTCCGAGTTCATCCGACATTTTCTTGGCGTCCTCAGCACACAGGAACCATTTGTCCTCGGAGGGTACGTGACTGCTATTGCACAAGCCATTGGGATCGATTTAGAGGAGCGGAGTCCCACAGCACCGGCTCGTTTGGACAAGACATTGTTGCTGAAAATGGGAGTGCTAGTTCGGCAGGGGAACACGCTTCTGTGGCATGTCTCCGACTCTGAGACCCTCGCATTGCCAAACCCAATGTTCATGACCTTGAGGTCGCAAGTCAATGTTCGCATGGCATACACGGTGCTTCCACAGACCCCGGCTCATCGTCTGCCGTCCGGTTTAGAGGGCTCAGCCTCTCATTCAGGATCACATTCTCACTTGGAGCAGCGGGTGGATGAGTTGGAGCTCAATCAGGAAGAATTACAAGCCCGTGTGGTGGAGCTGGAAAGAGAGTTGCAGCATCGGCGACGTGGCCGCTCGTCCCGCCGATGATCAGGTGTTTGCTTTCCCTTGCTCTCATTTACTGTTATGACTTATGCATTATTTGTTTTTGAATCGATTGTGATTGCTTGGGACAAGCAACATCTACTTGAGAGGGGAGGGAATTGGTGCTTCTGTTTTGCTGAGTTCATATAGGTCTTAGGCTCATATAGTTGCATGTAGGCTGTTTTTGTTTTTGCACGTTTACCTGCTTTAGCACGTTTATTTTTCTCTTGCATTTGCATATATAAAAAAAAAAAGGAAGATAAAGTGTTGAGTTATTATGCTTGCAATTATGATTCGAGAGTTGTTTGGTTTGATTTCGTTTTGGGGAATTCGTTTGTGTTGGATGAAGTGTTGTGGACATTGTTTTCTGTTGGTTAAAAAAATGTGCTGAATGATCTTGAGGAATTGCTGTTGGAAGGATAACATTGGGTTGAGAATTAATCTATGATGATGAATTAATTTGTTTTGTTTACTTGCGTTATGAGATGTACTGTAAAATTCCTTGATGGAAGTAGTTTGGATTAGAATTTGTGAGAGTTTAACCACTTTTGATGAACCCCTTGGGTGGAATTGTTTATGCCTTGGTTAGAATTGTTTATGGTTATATGGAGAAAAGGTGTTTAGTTGAAAACAAGTTGCAAAAGATGATGAGGTGTGGAATCAGCTACCTGCTCTTAGGGGTCCACAAGTGAAAAGTTGAGATGCGAATTAAAAAAAAATCGAAAATAAAAATTCGCAACGAAAACGAAGGACTAACCTAAGAGTGGTGTGGAGTTGCCAACCTCGTCCAAAAATTGTTGATTGGAGGATAAAAGGGGTGAATCATTATGTGTCACAACTTAAACAAATTTTTAATCTAAAATGAAAGAAATCGCAAATGGAATTTGAGTATGTCGATTGATTTGGGTGGCGAAATGAATTGATAAAATTTGTCTATGAAAGATTTGATCTCTGATGCCCTACTAACAAGTGGGATTTCTTGAGATAATTACATTCAGTCCAACGTGCTTTTGTCTGCTTATGCTTTATTTGACATAAATTTGAATCCCTATGAGTGTAGTAAGGATCTGAGCAAGCAATACTCGTTTTTGTTATTTCACTCCCGATGTACTTTAATTCTTTTGTTGCTCGAGGACGAGCAATGGTTTAAGTGGGGAGGGATTTGATAGGTTGAAAATGTATGCATTTAATTGTTGATTTAATCGGATTCTTATTATCTTTTATTCGATTGAATGCATTGTTTTTATACCTATTTGCATTGTTGAACTTGAGATACTCCACATGTTATTTTCTTGATTAATTTAGGAATTTTTGAAGTATTTTGAAGTTCAATGGACCAAGGCCCAAGAGTCATGAAGATCCAAGAAGGATATATTATCACCATGGGCCTAGGCCCACATCATATGGAGGAGAGAGATGTTATAAAAGAAATTGATTTCTTTGGCCACAAGGATCATCATTCACGCAGAGAAGAATTTGGAGAGATTGTAGAGAGAAATTTTATACACTTCTTTTACTTTGTTTTATTCTAGTTTTGCTTTGATGGATTTGACAACAACTTTTGTGGATTCGATCGAGATGACGATCGGCTAGTTTCTTAATTCCGGTTAGCAGGGATGTTTGAACCCAATTATCATTTTATGTTTTAATCAATCTCGTTTCTCCCTATCGATGTTTTGATTGGAATTGATTGTGTTATCTGTGATGAATGTTTTCAATTATTAATGCTTGATTTGGATTGGCCACCTAGGTTAAGTATTTGATAGTTGATTGCTAGAACTTTAAATCATGAATCCTAATTGTTGTGGTTTAATTTTCATTGGTAGTAAACTAGGGGTCGCGCATCTCTAGGGTAGCACAATCCTAGATTATCAAATCGAGCTTACGTATTTGGAGTCTAGTTCACCCTATCGTCTTGGTCATTAATGCGTTCAATGAATTAAATCTAGAGAGCTTATTCTAGGTTGTTCAATTGAATAGGGTTAATTAGTGATCTTATCCTAATTTAACTAATCATAAGAGACGATTCGATTTAACAGATCTTGTTGTTAGATTAGGGGTGATAATTCCATGATAAACTGAGAGAGGGGGTAACATTGATTAAGACATAATCGATATTGGGGGATAACTGATCTGTTAACTGGAATGCTTTTTATCACTTGATTTCTGTTTAGTTTTGATTTGCATCTTTAGTATTTCTTTTAATTTAATTATCAATCAATCTGATAACCCCCATACCCTTTTGTTTCTTTGAGTTTAGACATAGGTAAACACAATTGAATTGTCATTCTCCGTGGGATCGACTCTTACTTGCCCTAATTACTAATTGGTTAGGATAAGAAGGTTTAATTAATTTTATCGCATCGGGACAACGCGGTCAACTACAGGAAGCTACTGAAAGAGACCTCGCCAAAGTAGAATACAGTGAGACAGGAAGCTACCTGAGAGACCATGCCGAAAGCATACTGCAAGAACAGTATGCTACAGAAGCCTCAAGCCACCTGAAGGAGCAATCCAGAAGAGGAAGCTCAAGAGTGAAGCAAGAGGAGGAAGCTACAAAGCAGGCATGTGAAGAAAGTCAAAAGTTACCTGTAGACACAAAAAGTTACCGGTAGAGAGAAGAGAAGAGGAGCCAGTCAGGAGAAGACATGTGGAAAGCGAAAATCTGGCATGTGTCAGGAGTGCGGTGCATCAATGATGGAAATCTGCCTACCTTCAACGGGCAGATTTCATAACCTATAAAGAGGAGACTGAAGACTGAGAAGAGTGTAAAAAAAAAGAGAGAACATAGCGACCACATCAGAATATACAAGCTCGTAGAGAGAAACACAAAAGAAGAGAGAAAAGCTCAACAGAGAGAAGGCTCATAAGAAGAAAGCGTAGAAAGAGGGGGAAGATAAAATAAGAAAAAAGTGTTCAGAGGAGCAGAAGAAAAGAAGAAAAACTCAAACATTCAACACCCCAAAGACGCACACTCAGTCAGTCAGTCCAGCAGCAAGCTTCAGTAGATCAATCTGCAAATGAAGACCGAGCTTGCTGCACCCAGTTGAAGAAGAAGAAGACAAACTCCTTCTAAAGGACTGTCTTGGAGTACTCAGTGCGAGGAGTTGAGTCCTGCTGAGTTTTCCACTTTCTAGGAAAGAAAGTGAGGACCATGGGTGGGTAGAATAGGATCCTATGTAAGTCAGTGGGAAAGTAGGCAAACATCTGTGGCTTGATACTTACTTGTTAAGTGAGGGTTGTAATAGATATGTCTATGTAAATCAACTAGCTTAACAAAGGTTCCCTCCTGAGAGGAGGCATCGAGGAAGTAGAAGGATTACTACACCTTTGAACCTCTGTACATCCATGCGTCTTTATATGCTTAATGCTTTATCTGCATACTTTATGATTAAGCTGCAAATTTTCTATACCATGCTCTGCATTGAAAGAAAAGCTTCCACAACCACTCTGATCAGTAACTTCTCAAAAGGTTACTGTATCTAGGACTAAGTCAAATAGAAGAAAAAGTTTGAAAATATAGTAGGCTTATTCACTCCCCCCTCTAAGCCTACTACCACCAATTTTGGGACCAACAAGTGGTATTAGAGCAGATGGATTATTCATCCAAACTCACCACTCAATTTGATACCAACGAGTGGTATCAGAGCAGATGGATGAAACAAAAGATCTAAACGATCTATCTTGATCCCATCTGTGAAGAATCTCTCTCTAAGAAATCTCTCTCTCTCTCACCCTCATATCAAAGATCATTTCATTGCCTTTTATTTTAAAAGGATATGATTGATGTGAAGACAACAAACAACTATGAAAGAGATAGAAAATCAAGTTGTGTTGTGAAGAATAGTTGTTCAGAAGAAGGAAGGTGGTGAACAGCAAGCTAGTCAAAGAAAGGAGAACATGTTGCTGAGCATATAGATGAAGCTGATACAAGCAAAGCTAGGAAGCTACCGTGGAAAAGGATGCTGAAAAAGTCAAGCAAAGGAGGAAGAAGGGAAGCTCACTCCATCAACCAGGCCATCCACCAGTCGGAAGTAAAGAATAAAAGAGGACCTACTCTTTAAAGGAATAACGATGATCAGGTACCTCATTCTAAGTTACACTTTTATTTTTTGGTCTCGCACATGTTTATCCTGTTGAGGAACTCAAGTGACTTTATACCAAGAATATAGGCTTAAAAATTATTGTCACTTGACTTGTAAATGAGAAGGAAGCCTCCATGTTTATTTCCATATTAGAACGCTTCACTTTCTCATGCAAGCCTCTAAGTTACCCAAAATAAGTACTGATAGTGACCGCACATCTTAATAGTGAGAATCATTTAGTCAAGGGGAACTTCTTGTACCAATCAAGGTAACTTAGTAGGCAAAGGAACTAAAATTCTTGGAGTAACCCAAAATATGGGTATGCTGTAAAAAGTCTGCAACAAACTGTCATTCCCTAAGAGAACCTAGCAGAACAGCAACTCCGAGAAAGGAAAGTATATTGTCTACCTTACTGATATCTTAGGTTATCACTTCTATATCTGAGAGTTCAAATTCTAAAGAGATACAATAAGCAAACACCTACACACACTATCATTTTCGCTCTTTAAATATAAGTCTTGAAGAAGTAAAAACTCTCTCTACAGCAACCATGGGCTGTAAAGAAAGTCTAAACTCCTGAAAGAAACATTAACTCAGAAGGACTCATACCTGTATGAGTACCTATACAAGAATAGTCGTTTTGTAGGTACCTCTGACAAGGGTTACTGAATTTAGGGGGAACTATTGACAAAATGACAAGCTCTGATTTTAGGATGCTGAACACCCGGTTGCTGGATACCAGGTTATTGGATAACAGGACGCTAGACACCAGATGGATGGATACTAGGTCGCTGAACATCATGTTGCTGTACACCAGGATGCTAGACACCAAGCTACTGGATACTAAGCTACTAGATGTCAGAGTACTTGTCATCAAGTCAGTGGAAAAGGTATAAGGACTCATTAAGAACAAGATAAAATTCTGACGAAAGAACGCTAAACACCAGGACATTGTATACTAGGTCGCTGGATAGCAGGATGCTGGATATCAGGATGCTAGATACCAAGCTGACTGGATATTAGGTCGCTGGATGACAGGACGCTAGATATCAGGATGCTAGATACCAGGTTGCTGGACACTAGATCGCTGAACACTAGGTCGTTGGGCACCAGGATGCTAAACACCAAGATGCTGGACACGAGATTGCTGAACACCAGGTCGTTGTGTACCAGGATGCTAGAGACCAATACACTGGATACTAGGTTACTAGAAATCAGAACTTATCAACATGTCACTGTAAAAGGGGATCACTTGGAGGTTACATGTCAGAGCAGTTACTGAAATTTTTCTCGGTAACATGCGTGCATAAAAAGTGGATTACCTATCCAGAAATAAAGTACCTTTTCAGAACCCTAGATGAATTTTAGCCGTGCGATAAGAAGAATCCAAAGGTGTAGAATCAGCTATCAACTCATACAGAGGAGAAAAGAAATAAAGTTGTGGAAACTATCAACACCTTTATTGGAAAACGACGAAATAGTTAATGAGATATTTAAAGATCTAACAGCAACAGGGAGTATCTCAAACTCTATATATACATGCACTACTCATTCTTCATTAAGCATAAAAATATCCTCTATCTCTCATCCTTAGTACATAATGGCACCAGATTGTTGGAAACTATTATCTTCGTTCCTTCCTCAATACACATTTTCTGCAAATAATCAACCAAGCACCTCAAAAATCACATACAGTCACCTCTCACGTTTGACACTCGCTAAGCAAACCCTTATCAGAAGATTCGATCTTCTAGCTTTCAACTCCCATCTCACCTCTCAAGAACCTGTACTCAAGTTCTTCTCTTCAAGACAGGGGGATAGAGCTAAGGACCCCTCTCCAGCACCCTCAAAGCGTCATCTCATTGATGATGTCAAAAAAGGGGAAGAAACTGCGAAGGGTCATGGAAGATCAAAAGACTTCCAGAGGTGGAGAAGAGGAGATTTCACCCCTTCTATGAGGTGAATTCTCTTTTGAGATGTAAGCAAGGATGAAAATATTCATATCGCATGTCATATCGCAACTTTGATTTTACGGATATATTGATGGATATATCGATATCGCATATCAATATCGCAAAAATTTTGAAAAAACAACGGAAATCTTATTAAAATTCTGGAAATTTAATATGAAATTTTAGGGATTATTTTTACACTTCATTACACTTATATTCCATTCAAAATCACATTAAAATAATATATTTAAAACTAGCATATAGATAATAAGCATTATAAATACTGTTTTTCGAATGAAAACTGATAATATATTACATAATACAAGACAAAAATACTAAAATTACATCACACAATACACTAGTACCAAAAAATATAGTAGATGGAATGTCGTCTTGATCCAAGCAGTATTGATACCAACTCTATCACATTAGAGTACTTATTAATATAGTTACGCACATGTCATTCATAAGTTATTCTATATCGTCCAACTGTTTCACCATGAATTGGATAGTGTACACTAATCTAATCATATTGTTGATACTCATTTTGATTTACATACGACATTGGAGGAGGTGGGTGATGAAAAACATCTCGAGTCCTCCAACCAAATTGTGAATTTTCAAAGGTGTCAGCAACATATGCATCTTGAGACATATCACTATGTTCATTACTGCCCATATTCATGGAATCAAAACTGACCGAAATTCGTTCAATATCAATAGATGAACTTTCTTCTTGATTCCAAGCACGTCTTCTAGTGTATTATTTTCTAATAGCCCCTATCCCTGGACCTTCTTCTCTGCTTCCACGATCCAAATCTTGTGTTGCATGACTAAACTCGACTTCACCAGTGAATGGACTCAATAACACTTGGTTTGAAACATAATCCTCTTGATTATATCCACCATTCCCCCCATCATCATTGTCATCACCATTGTCATCATTTCCACCATCACTATTTCCACAATCAGTAGAGCTATTTGATTTTGAAGTAGAAGATGTATGGCTAACTTCTCGTTGTAACACTTTATCAACATCAATGCCATAATCACGAGCCATAGCAGCTACTTTTGGATCAGGGTTTCATTCATTGTCATCTAAGTGTGTTGGTCGAACCCATTTTAATACACAATACAAAGTAAAAAATAAAATCACATAGTTCAATTTTTTGAATCAAAATCGCTCATTTTGATATACATGTGAAATTTTGCTATATATCCACGATATTTCCCAATTTCCATCCAATTTTATACTACACTGAACCGATATCGATATTTTATGATATTTTGCGACATATCCGCGATACCCAGGAAAAAAAACATTAACACCCAATATCCGTATCGCAATATCAGTATCCGTGATATATCTGCGATATATCCATGATATTTCACGATATTTTCATCCTTGGATGCAAGAGAACCAGAAGGAGGGATAGTTGGAGGGATGAGTGGAGATTGAAGGAGAAGGAAGGACGGCAGCAAGCTACTGGCGTCTGAACTTCTCTGCTTCTTCACTCGTTCTCCAACAAACGAATTCCTTATCTCTCTTGCATCGCCTCCCACACCACCCAACAGCTCTCATCTCTAGCCGAAAAGAAGAAACTACTGGGAGCAGGTTCCTGTATCAAGTGAGGGAGAAGGAAAGAAGAAAGAGAAATGAGCTAGCAGCAAGCAAGAGAAGGAAAAGAAAGAAAGGAAAGAACAAGAAGAAAAGAAGAATGAATCTAGATAGGTTGTTTATTGTAATGTAGATGTTTTATCTAAATAAAATTTCTTCTGTTCTTCAAAAGCTCATTCCTTGTGCCCTTTCTTTTAGACTTATATGTGATTTTTATGAAAGTAGTACGCTCTATAATGTTATATTATAAATCTATTTTTTGTGCTTGAAAGATTATGTTCTTTTGATCTTCTGCAAAAGTTTTGTCATCATAAAAAATGGGGAAATTGTTGGAAATATTAGAAGTATGTTTTGAGACAAAACCTTAAGTAACTCTAACAAGCATAACCAATCTTAGGATAGGTTACTGCAACAGAGTTACTGCAGAAGATTAAAAAAACAGAGAAAGTGTTAAAGGAGGGACACTGAAGAGAATGGTGAAAATAATCGGGTGAACTAATAAGGATACTGATGACTACAGGAAGCTACTGAAAGAGACCTCGCCAAAGCAAAATACAGTGAGACAGGAAGCTAACTGAGAGACCATGCCGAAAGCATACTGCAGGAACAGTATGCAACAGAAGCCTCAAGTCACCTGAAGGAGCAATCCAGAAGAGGAAGCTCCAGAGTGAAGCAAGACGAGGAAGCTACAAAGCAGACATGGGAAGAAAGTCAAAAGTTACCCGTAGACACAAGAAGTTACCGGTAGAGAGAAGATGTTGGTCCCAAAACTGTTGTAGGTAGGCTTAGAGGGGGGGGGGTGAATAAGCCTATATTCTTTTCAAACTTTTCTTCTATATCTACCAGCTCATTTCTAATATCAGTAACCTTTTGGGAGGTTACTGATTAGAGTGGTTTGCCGAAGCTTATTACACAGCCGAGTAGAAGATGTGCAGCTTATCAGAGAGTATGCATGTAGTGCAGTAAGCAGATAAAGACGCAAGGATGTATAGAGGTTCGAAGGTGGAGTAATCCTTCTACGTCCTCTCTTCCTCCACTCAGGAGGGAACATTTGTTAAGCTAGTTAATTTACATAGGCGTATCTATTACAACCCTCACTTAATAAATAAGTAGCAAGCCTTCACACAGATGCTTCCCTACTTTCCCTTAACCCACACGGGATCCTACACTACCCACCCAGGGTCCTCACTTTCTCTCCTAGAAAGTGGTAAACTCAGCAGGACATTACTCCTCGCACTGAGTACTCCGAGACAACCTTTTAGAGAGGTTTATCTCCTTCTTCTTCAACTGGGTGCAGCAAGCTTGGCCTCCGTTTGCAGACTATCTGTTGAAGCTTGTTGCTCGACTGGTAGACTGAGTGTGCGTCTTTATTTGGGGTATAGAGTGTTCGAGCTCTTCTTCTTTTCATCTGCTCTATTTGAACACTCTTTTCTTCTCTAAAGCTTCCCCCTTTTTCTGCGCTTCTATCTTTTAAGCCTTCTCTTTGATTAGCTCTTCTCTCTTTCTTTATGCGCGTTCTCTCTGTGAGCTTGGATATTCTGATGTACTCACTTCTTCTCTCTTCACACACTTTTCAGTCTTCAATCTTCCCTCTTTATAGGTTGTGAAATCTGCCCGTTGAAGGTTGACAGATTTCTATCATTGATACACCGCACTCCTGACACGCCAGCTTTTCGTTTTCCACGTGTCTTCTTCTGATTGACTCCTCTTATCTTCTCTCTACCGGTAACTTCTTGTGTCTACCGTTAACTTTGACTTTTCTCCCCATGCCTACCTTGCAGCTTCCTCCTCTCGCTTCACTCTGGAGCTTCCTCTTCTGGCATGCTCCTTCAGGTGGCTTGAGGCTTCCGTAGCATGCTGCCTCTGCAGTATGCTTTCGGCATGGTCTTCCAGGTAGCTTTCTGTCCCGTTGTATTCTTCTTTGGCGAGGTCCCTTCCAGTAGCTACCTAAAGTCAATAGTATGCTTATCAGTTCACCAGATTCTTTTTAATCATTCTCTTCAGTATCCTTCCTTTTAACACTTTCTCTATTTCTTTTAATCTTTTGCAGTAACTCTATTGCAGTAACATATCCTAAGATTGGTTATGCATATTTAGAGTTAGTTAAGGATTTGTCTCATCAAAACATTCTACAAATGTATCCAACAATTTCCCCCTTTTTTATGATGACAAAACCTTTACAGAAGATCAGAAGAATATAAAGAAATATAGAGCATACTACTTTCATATATAAAGTATGACAATATAGAGCATACTACTTTCATATACAAATCACATATAAATCTAAAAGAAAGGGCACAAGGAATGAGCTTTTTGAAGAACAAAAGACATTTTATTTAGATAAAACATGTCATTACAATGCAGTAAGTAGAGTACAATAAATATCCTATCTAGATTTATTCTTCTTTTCTTCTTGCTCTTTTCCTTTCTTTCTTTTCCCTACTTGTTTACTGCTGGCTCCTTTCTCTTTTTGCTTTCCTTCCCCCTCACTTGATGTAGTTACTTGTTCCCAGTAGTTTCTTCTCTTCGGCTAGAGGGGAGAGCTGTTGGGAGGTGTGAGAGGCGATGCGAGAGAGAGAAGGAATTCGTTTGGAGGAAAGTGTGTAAAGAATCAGAGAAGTTCAGACGTCAGTAGCTTGCTGCTGCCTTTCCTTCTCCTTCAATCTCCACTCATCCCTCAAATTATCCTTCCTTCTTGTTCTCTTGCATCTCAAAAGAGAATTCACCTCATAGAAGGGGTGAAATCTCTTTTTCTCCACCTTTGGAAGTCTTTTGATCTTCCATGACCCTTCGCAGTTTATTCCCCCCTTTTTGACATCATCAATGAGATGACGCTTTGGGGGGTGCTGGAGAGGGGTCCCTTGCTCTATCCCCCTGCCTTGAAGAGAAGAACTTGAGTGCAAGTTCTTAACAGGTGAGATGGGAGTTGAAAGCTAGAAGATCAACTCTCCTGAGAAGGGTATGCTTAGCGAGTGTCAAACGTGAAGGGTGATTGTATGAGATTTGTGGTGTGCTTGGTTGATTATTTGCAGAGAATGTGTCTTTTGGAAGGAGTGAAGAGAAAGCTTTCCAACAATCGGGTTCTATTATGAACTAAAGGATGAGAGAGAGAGAGGATATCTTTTTTTGCTTTCTGAAGAATAAAAGTGCATGTATATATAGGGTTAGAGATACTCCCTGTTTCAGTTGGATCTTCCAAGATCTCATTAACTACTCCACCGGTTTCCAATAAAGGTGTTGACAGTTTCCACAGCTTTATGTCTTTTCTCCTTTGTATGAGATGACGTGGTCAACTGCTGGATCTCCACCTTTGGATTTTTCTGATCGCACGGCTGAAATTCTTCTAGGGTTTTGAAAAGGTAGTCTATTTCTGGAAAGGTGATCCACTTTTTATGCTCGCACGTTACTGAGAAAATTTTCAGTAACTGCTCTATCTTGTAACCTCCAAGTGATCCCCTTTTACAGTGACATGTTGATAAGTTCTGATTTCTAGTAACCTAGTATCCAGTGTATTGGTGCCTAGCATCCTGATACCCAGCGACCTGGTGTTCAGCGATCTAGTGTCCAGCATCTTGTGTTTAGTGTCTTAGTGCCCAACGACCTAGTGTTCAGTGATCTAGTATCCAGCCCATGGTATCTAGCATCCTGATATCTAGCGTCCTGTCATCCAGCGACCTAATTTCCAATTAGCCTGGTATCTAGCATCCTGATGTCCAGCATTCTGCTATCTAGCGACCTAGTATCCAATGTCCTGGTGTCTAGCGTTCTTTTTTATCTAGCATCCTGATGTCCAGAATTTATCTTTTTTCTTGAGTCTTTCTACCTTTTCTATTGACTTAATGACAAGTGCTCTGATTTCTAATAGCTTTGCATCTAGTAGCTCGGTGTCTAGTGTCTTGGTGTACAGCATCCTGTTATCCCATAACCTAATATCCAGTAACCGGATGTTCAACATCCTATAATCAGAGTTTGTCATTTTGTCATTGATTCCCCCTAAATTCATTATCCTTTTGTCAAAGGTACCTACAAAACAAATGTGCTTGTATAGGTACTCATATAGTATGAGTCCTTCTGAGTTAATGTTTCTTTTAGGAGTTTAGACTTTCTTTACAGCCCATGGTTGCTATAAAAAGAGTTTTGGCTCCTTCAAGACTTTTAAAGAGCAGAAAGTGATAGTGTGTGCAGGTGTTTGCTTACAGAAGCCCTTTTTTTTTTTTTTTAAGTTGTTGTTCTGCTTGATGATCAATTTGTTGCAGACTGTTTACAGCATACCCATATTTGGGTTTTTCCAAGGATTTTAACCTTTTTGCTTTCAAAGTTTCCTTGATTTGTATTGGAAGTTCCCCCTTACTTTATGGTCTTTTCTTTTAAGATGTGGGGTCACTAACAGTACTATTTCAAGTTACTTTGAGGCTTGCATGAGAAGGTAAAACATTATAATACGGAACTAAACATGCAGGCTTCCTTCTCATTTTTAGAACCAAGTGACAACAATTTAAAATCTATTATCTTAGTGTATAGTCACTTGAGTTCCTTAACAGAATAAACGTGAGCAAGACCAGAACAATAAAAGCACAAGTTTTGAATGAGGTACTTGATCATCGTTGTTCTTTTAGAAAAGCAGGCCCTTTTTCATTCTTGTTCCTGTCTGGAGTTTGGAGTGAGCTTCTTCTTCTTACTCCTTTGCTTGACATTCTCAGCATCTTCCTCCATGGTTGCTTGTTTGTCTGTTGTAACATTTCTTCTTTATTGATCAGCTCCATGTTGATCAGCTCCGTGATGAGTAGGGACTTTGCTCTTTGTGTATGACTTTCTTCTTCACAGTCCTTCTTTTCACTACAAGAAAAATGCACATAGACAACGCCCCTAAGACAACGGTTTTTTGAAAAAACCGTTGTCGTAGCCAAATTTAGCGTTGTCGTAGACAAAACCGTTGTCTTAGGGCACAAAAATCCGCTCATAGACAATGGCAGTTTTTTGGCGTTGTCGTAGAGGCGTAGTCGTAGGCTAAAATTCAGCCCTAAGACAACGCTGGTAATTTGACGTTGTCGTAGTGGTGTAGTCTTAGGTACAAAATGAACCCTATGACAACGCTTATGATACGAGGTTGTCGTAGATATGTAGTCGTTGATACCTAAGACAACGGATACTATATGAGGTTGTCGTTGAGGCGTAGTCATATATCCCTAAGACAACAGCAACTTTATAGCGTTGTCATAACCTTGAAAAAGCGTTGTCGTAGACTAAAAAACTTGATTTTTATTTATTAATATTATATTACTAAATAGAAATACATACATGTAAAAAAATATTTACTAAGATATACTACCAAAGTCCAAATCACATTTCAATTGAAAACCCTAGCTCTCTCTCTCCCTGCTCCTCTCACCGCCACTGCCATCGCCGCCGCTACCCCACCGCTTCCCCGCCATCGCTGATAAAATCGAAGGCTACCTCCAATCTCTATCTCTCTCTCTCTCTCCCTCTCGTTGTCGAGTTTTAGCGTGATGGCATCGGCCACTATGCCCTCCCGCCATCTCCTTTCGCCGCCGCCGTCCCACCACCGCACCAATCACATTCTCCCACCTCTCACCGGCGGCTTGACGGCGGCCTTCTCCTGCCTCCTCCTCCTCGTCCTCTGCTTCTGCAGAATCAGCAAAAAATGCACCGCCCCTTCCGTCTCCGACACCGACTCCAAGAAACCCCCCACCGCCTCTCCTTCGCAACTTCATCTCAGAGAGAGAGAGAGATGGAGAGAGAAAGGGAAAGAGGACAGGGGAACAAAAAAAGCGAGGGTAAAATAGACTTGGGCCAGCCATATCTGGTGAGTGATTCTCAGTTTTGACAAGTTTTCTTGTTCAATTTTAGTTGAATGGGTTGATAATATTTCAGTATTTGAAGATTTAGATGAATGGGTTGTTGTTGAATGTTGTTGATTGACTGAAATCTTGCAAAAAAAAAAAAAAGTGTAGGTTTTCAGCTTTGCAAGAAATTGTGAAACATTATTAATAGATTTGACAAGCAAATCAGAGTGTGGGGCGATGACTATGACGAAAGAGTTGAACAAAATGAGCAGAAAAAACTCGATAAAACTGAGGAACTGTGAGCCTGTGAAACTGGTTCTTGAAACCTCACCTTCATTCAAGGACCTGGTTGTGAATATCAGAAAATCTGAAGCTGATGATGCAGCTAATGGTCACAGTAACAAGATGAACTCTGCTGTAAATCTCCCTGAGCCTGCTATAATGTTCTCTCCTTGCCCCGTTAGCGAGCTCGATGCAGCTGAAGTTAAGCTCCAGAAGGTCTACAAGAGCTATCGGACACGAAGAAATCTTGCAGATTGTGCAGTTGTTGTGGAGGAGCTATGGTATTATTGATTCTTTGTGGCCTGTTTCTTGTATTTGTCTTTGTGAGATCGAAATTAACTGCCTGTTTATTGGTTCACAGGTGGAAGGCCTTGGACTTTGCTGCTTTGAAACGAAGCTCTGTGTCCTTCTTCAACGATGAGAAGCCGGAAACTGCTGTTTTGCGGTGGGCTAGAGCGCGTACTAGAGCAGCTAAGGTTAGGATTCAATCTTTAATGAATTTGTACTTGTGTTTTGGTGTTGTTATTGGTGATTGAATTCTTTTTATTCTTGAATGTGTTTCAGGTTGGGAAGGGATTGTCTAAGGATGAAAAGGCTAAAAAACTGGCTCTACAGCACTGGCTTGAAGGTCTTAGTAAATAACATTAAATATTGGAGTCTAAATAGCTCAATTGGATTGACAATTAGGTTTCTTATGTGAGATGCATCTATAGTTTGAAAATGTTGGGATTCTCTAGTTTTGTTTTCTAAGGTAATATTTATGGGACATGCTGCTGTTAGGTTGGAAAAGCATACTATGGGAGACGATATATATTTTTCCATTATGCTGTTGAATCTGGGAGCTGTGGTTTCAATAAGTTTTTATTGTTGATAGTTTCAAGGTATTACAATAAATGCTTAAAATTTCTAAAAACATACTAATTTTTGGGATACATATTTTGCACAATGATTAGAAGAACAATTAATGGTTTTAACTGGTGCACTTTAAGTTGCCTCTTTCTACTAGATTTTTATGAGTCTCCTACATTGAATGGCATGCCACATGTTGAGTTGCTGTACTTGATCACCACTAGAGTACTCCTTAAGTTTTACAATGTTAGAAACTGTAATAAATTCCCTAGTGCTTTATTTGTTTGTTGTGTTGGTTGTCCTTACGTTAACTTGCATTACATTGTACATGACCTCTTGCAGAGTTTTGAGTTGTTAATGTATTTGTTGTCTCACAGTATTCCTATAGTTACTTTAACCAACAATTTCATATAAGGATATTTTCATTGTGAAAGGGCCTAGTGTTTTCACTAACTTCTAGGAGTTATTGACAAAACATATAGAGATGATCATTCATTTTGTTTTTCTGTTAGGTTTTTCAAAGATATTTTTTTGCTAATATTTATGTGTTTAGTATAGGAAATTTTTGTTTAATGGGGTCTGAAGTAACTTGATAACCAGTCTGCATACCATATTTTATTTTATAACAAGTTATATTGTGCTGAGAAGTTTCTGGGAAGATATTTCCATAATCAGCTCATGAAGTCTCTAAAAGTGTTATTTCTATATTACAGGAAGCATTCTCTCATCTCATTGGTGAGCAAAACGAACTTACACAAGACTTGGCATCTCAGGGTCTTAGTATCGTTTATGAGCTCGGTGATGATTATATGAAAAAGAATTTGGTTAATGCACTTGTTAGAAGCTATCTTCCATGGTCCTGCAGATTTATTCGCTTTGTGTTGGTTTTGAAGGTTCAAATCTTCCACACAGTTTAATTATGCTTATTTTACTGTTGTGTTACTTTAATTATACCATTTTGCTCCTGTCACTAAGCATGTTTGCTCCATGTTCTCCATTATTATACCCTAATGGCACTGTTCGATTGTTTTGCAACAGGGAATAAATATGAATTTTTATTAAAACTTTTTATCTCTGTTGCTCCCCATGTGAACCTATCTTTGGTGCTTCCCCTGTAAATCTAATGTCACATTTTTTTCTGTTTCAGTTGATCCTTTGTGCACCAGAAATTGGAGTCATGGCTGCTGAAATTTCATTTGTGAGAAAGATGAAGCATGATGGATTCATGACTCTCTTGTAATCTGTTGCATATGAATGGTTCTTGATGTTTTTGGATGAAGTATTGTAGTTTTGTTAGTGAAATTAGGATGCTTTGGATTTACTTTTGGCTTAACCGTGTGATTAATGGATTTACAATGAATATTTGTTATATGAACTATTGGATGAATATTTTAATTTGATATGACTATATTTTGATTTTGTATATTTTGTTGAATTTTAATTTTTGTATATTTAGAATATCAACCAAAATATAATAATTGTAAAATGCAAAAGTAAAAGACAACGGTTTAAAACTGTTGTCTTTATAGTCTACGACAACGGTTATGTCAAAAACCATTGTCTATGAGCGTTGTCGTAAGTAGAGAAGACAACGCTTCTTTAGAGCAACATACCTACGACAACGCTGAAAAACCGTTGTCTATTCAGTCTATCACAACGGCGGGACAACGGTTAAAAACCGTTGTCGTTTGTCTCAAAGACAACGGTTAAAACCGTTGTCTATGAGCGTTTCTACCGTTGTCGTAGGTATTGTCATTAGAGCTAATAACCTATGACAACGGTGAAAAACCGTTGTCTATGAGCGTCTCAGCCGTTGTCGTAGGTACTTAAGACAACGGTTAAAAACCGTTGTCTATGAGCGAAATTTGAGACCCCCTACGACAACGATGGCTACGACAAGGCTGTATTTTGACCTACGACAACGGTTAAAAACCGTTGTCGTTGTGCGAAAATCTTGTAGTGTTTGGTAGCTTGCTGTTCACCCTCAAGAACAGTTTTTATCTACAACTCTGCTTGTTTTTTTTATCTCTTTTAGTTGTTTGTTGTCTTCACATCAATCATATCCTTTTAGAGCAAAAGACATTGAAATGATCTCTGATGTGAGGGTGAGAGAGAGAGATTTGAGAGATAGAGGCTTTTTAACAAATGAGATCTGGATAGATTGATTAGATCTTTTATTTCATCCATTTGCTCTGATACCACTTGTTGGTATCAGATTGACCATTGAGCAAGGATGAATAATCCATCTGCTCTGATACTACTTGTTGGTATCAGATAGATCAGCTAGTGGATGATCCAACCTGCTCTGATACCACTTGTTGGTCCCAAAACTACTGTAGGTAGGCTTAGAAAGGGGGGGGGGGTTGAATAAGCCTACCTTCTTTTCAAACATTTCTTCTATCTCTACCGGCTCATTTCTAATATCAGTAACCTTTTGGGAGGTTACTGATCAGAGTGGTTTGCGGAAGCATATTACACAGCAGAGTAGAAGATGTGCAGCTTATCAGAGAGTATGCATGTAGTGCAGTAAGCAGATAAAGACGCAATGATGTATAAAGGTTCGAATGTGGAGTACTCCTTATACGTCCTCTCTTCCTCCACTCAGGAGGGAACATTTGTTAAGCTAGTTGATTTACATAGACCTATCTATTACAACCCCCACTTAACAAATAAGTAGCAAGCCTTCACACAGATGCTTCCCTACTTTCCCTTAACCCACACAGGATCCTACACTACCCACCCAGTGTCCTCTTAGAAAGTGGTAAACTCAGCAGGACATTACTCCTCGCACTGAGTACTCCGAGACAACCTTTTAAAGAGTTTTATCTCCTTCTTCTTCAACTGGGTGCAGCAAGCTTGGCCTCCGTTTGCAGACTGATCTGCTGAAGCTTGCTGCTCGACTGGTAGACTGAGTGTGTGTCTTCATTTGGGGGGAAAATTCGAGCTCTTATTCTTTTCATCTGCTCTATTTGAACACTCTTTTCTTCTCTAAAACTTCACCCTCTTTCTGCGCTTCTCTCTTTTAAGTCTTCTCTCTTTTTTATACGTGTTCTCTCTGTGAGCTTGGATATTCTGATGTGCTCACTTATTCTCTTTTCACACACTTTTCAGTCTTCAGTCTTTCCTCTTTATAGGTTATGAAATCTGCCCGTTAAAGGTTGACAGATTTCCATCATTGATGCGTCACACTCCTGACACACGCCAGCTTTACGCTTTCCACGTATCTTCTTCTGATTGACTTCTCTTCTCTTCTCTCTACCGATAACTTATTGTGTCTACCGGTAACTTTGACTGTTCTCCCCATGCCTGCCTTGCAGCTTCCTCATCTCGCTTCACTCTGAAGCTCCCTCTTCTGGCTTGCTCCTTCAGGTGGCTTGAGGCTTCTGTAGCATGCTGTCTCTGCAGTATGCTTTCGGCATGGTCTTCTAGGTAGCTTCCTGTCGCGCTGTATTCTTCTTTGGCGAGGTCCCTTCTAGTAGCTCCCTGAAGTCAATAGTATCCTTATCAGTTCACCAGATTCTTTTTAACCATTCTCTTCAGTATCATTCATTTTAACACTTTCTCTATTTCTTTTAATCTTCTGTAGTAACTCTATTGCAGTAACCTATCCTAAGATTGGTTATGCATATTTAGAGTTACTTAAGGATTTGTCTCATCAAAACATTACAAATGTATCCAACAGAAGAGAAGAGGAGCCAGTCAGGAGAAGACACGTGGAAAGTGAAAACCTGGCGTGTGTCAGAAGTGTGGCGCATCAATGATGGAAATCTGCCTACCTTCAATGGGCAGATTTCATAACCTATAAAGAGGAGGACTGAAGACTGAGAAGAGTGTCAAAAAAAAAAAAGAGAAGATAGCGAGCACATCAGAATATACAAGCTCGTAGAGAGAAGAGCAAAAGAAGAGAGAAGAGCTCAACAGAGAGAATGCTCATAAGAAGAAAGCGCAGAAAGAGGGGGAAGATAAAAGAAGAAAAAAGTGTTCAGAGGAGCTGAAGAAAAGAAGAAAAACTCAAACACTCAACACCCCAAAGACGACACTCAGTCAGTCAGTCCAGCAACAAGCTTCAGTAGATCAATCTGCAAATGAAGACCGAGCTTGCTGCACCCAGTTGAAGAAGAAGAAGACAAACTCCTTCTAAAGGATTGCCTTGGAGTACTCAGTGCGAGGAGTTGAGTCCTGCTGAGTTTTCCACTTTTTAGGAAAGAAAGTGAGGACCATGGGTGGGTAGAATAGGATCCTGTGTAAGTCAGTGGGAAAGTAGGCAAACATCTATGGCTTGATACTTACTTGTTAAGCGAGGGTTGTAATAGATAGGTCTATGTAAATCAACTAGCTTAACAAAGGTTCCCTCCTGAGAGGAGGCAGAGAGGATGTAGAAGAATTACTACACCTTTGAACCTCTGTACATCCATGCGTCTTTATATGCTTAATGCTTTACCTGCATACTCTATGATTAAGCTGCACATCTTCTATACCATGCTCTGCATTAAAAGAAAAGCTTCCACAACCACTCTGATCAGTAACCTAAAAGGTTATTGATTCTAGGACTGAGCCAAATAGAATAAAAAGTTTGAAAATACAGTAGGTTTATTCACCCCCCTCTAAGCCTACTACCAGCAGTTTTGGGACCAACAAAATGGAATATACAATTTTTTTTATTTGAATTCAAAATAACACGTCACGAAATAAAATTAACAGGAAGTCCAAAAAACACACGAGAGATAGATGTCTATCAAATTATACTTTCTTCAATCAAAACTCTATTTTACCAATAATTATTTCAATACTAAAATATAACTTTAAAAATCAATAAAATTATGAAAAATATATTTATATCATACAAACTTTGGAATAATAAAAAATAAATAAATAACATGTTAATATAACTATCAGAATATATTTAATGAACCGCGCATCGCCCGGGTGAAATACTAATTTTAGTAAAGAATGGTTGATTTTCGTACATTTTTTTAGGATTTATAAAATGTAATATATTGTTATTTATGACTTGATAAACTATTACATTGTAACACATACTTCATTGCTACTACATTTAAACTAGTGGAAATAGCTCTATTTACCCAAATTCATGGGTCAAGAAATTTTTATACCCATTTTTTTAAAAAATAATTTTTTTAGCCAATTTGGATAGTGAAATGTCTTTAATACCCTCAACTTAAGTTTGTATTGTTGTTCATTGCAATACATTGTAATTTAATTCAAATACACAATTTAATACATTGTATTCAAATTAAATAATGTAATGAAAGTTCAAAAAGTAATTTGGAACTCCAAAAACACCATAACCCACTTTTTGCAATCACATTTTCATGTTCTCATTTCCTCCGAAGAATCGTTGAAAGACTTGACCAATTTTTTCATTTTTTCATGATTCTCATCTCCATTGAAACCTTGAAGCACGTCAAAAGCAACTGAAATTTCATTGCAAATGGTAAGATTCATTTCTATTTCTATGTTCCGAGTATTTAGTGATGTTACATTGTAAACTCCTCATGAATTTTATTGTTTAAATTTCTATTTGAAGTTAAGTTGTTATACACCATATTTAATAGCACAAACTTTTTTTGTTTTAGGTTTCAGCATTATCCCTGTATGTTGATTCTGGGTATCTCTGACTTCTGAGAATGATTCTTCACGATACGGCCCCCTTATGAAGATATGTTGATATGCACGATATTTAATAGAGAGAGAACTCTTTTCTTTTACGTATTAGTTTTTTCGCCTTTGATGTTGGGTAATTCTCATTTCTGAGAATGAATGTTCACGATTTGAAATCTAATACATATTCACGATATGGATTGATAATACGTGTTCATGACATGAAAATTTAATACGTGTTCATGATTGTTATTTTCAATTAATTGCTAGCAATATATGTCTTTTTTTAATGTAATTAATCCATAAAACAAAGATTTGAACTAAATATTAATTTATTATTAATTATATTTTAATGTGAATTGAAAATTATTAATATCATAATTAATTAGTCTAATATGACTATTTTGACACTATTAAAAAATGCAACCAATAAATAAATAATTTGAATTGATAATAAATAAATAAACTAGAAAAAAAATTAGTGGATAATGGGACTCACATATAATGATTAAAATGGTTTTCAAAACTTATTCAGCGTGTTAGAGATGAAAACTTCAGATATGGATGTCACAGCGTGTTCACGATATGAGTAGTCGTGTTCACGATACGAGTAGTCATCGTGTTCACGATATGAGTGGTCGTGTTCACGTTATGAGTGGTCGTGTTCACGATATAAGTATATCATGTTCATGATACACAAATGAGTCGTCGCCTTAATGAATTATTCCAGCGAGTCCAACTCAACTTGAGTAATATTACTCGAGTCGAGTTTAAATATGAACACGATTACTCATATCATGAACACGACTACTCATATTGTGAACACAACTACTCATATCTTGAACACGATGACTATTCATATCGTGAACACGACTACTCATATCATGAACACGTTGTAACATCCATATCGTGAACGCATCGTAAATGCGCAGAACATACAATTATTCACACCAGAAAATTCAGGAGGTTCACTCAACCTTCAAATCATCAAATTCAAAGTCACTCCATAACATTCAACCTTTTTCGACCTCCTTCACTCAACTCGGTTTCCATCTTGATCTGATAACCGCAACAAAATACATCTTCAGAATTACCAGCGAGATCCAAACTTTATTCTAAAATTTTCATTTGCTATTAGTGTTGAAGTGGTGAGGATTGCACATGGTGGAGTTTTTTGTATGAGAGTGTATGATTGAAGTGGTTGCTACAATGGAGTTTTGATGGATTTTTTTTTTATGGATTCATCAAATATATCATATTAGAAGTCTCAAATGTCTCGTAGCAGTTCAGAAGCCAAACTGGAAAGTATTGGTGTGGGGAAATGAAATTTGGTGTGGAGGTAAATGATATTTGGTGTGGGGGGAATAAATTTAAACTTTTCAAAATGGGGGGGGGGGGGAATTTTGTCTTTGGATTTCATTTTAAATTTTAAATTTTGTATTTAGTTAGTATATTTTTACTTGTATTTTCTATTTAATATATTTATATTTAATTTTTACATTATATAAATATGTAGTTAAGTTGAGGGCAAATTGGACATATTACTACCTAAATTGAGTAAAAAAGTTATTTCTTAAAAAAGTGGATAAAAAAGTTCATTGGCTTATAAATTTGGGTAATTTGGAAATTGACACTTGTAACTATTACTATTACTATATCCCGCTTAAGTTTTCATCTAATGAAAACATTCATATAAATTCATTTATTTGTTTTCTGAAAGTAACAAAAATTTAGAAAAATCTTAAAATCAATTCTGAAGTTCCGTTGTCACCACCATCACGCTTTAGCACTGATACCTCCTTACACCTTACATTTGTCTTTATCTGTAGTATGAGGTAAATATTATAAATGAAACGCTTAGCAAATACATCACATAATCTCACGAAACATTTTACTTGTAAAAAAGAACAAGCATCAACTAATAAAATTAATATACTCGTATACTTAAAAATTATATACTATGAGCCCAGAAATAATACCAATGCGTGCAACTCAGTAGAATTCAGTGTAGCTAGCCACCGAATCCAAACAGAGTAACTCAATACTCATAGGGCGGTTTAGGAACTCTTAACTTTTATTGTGGGGGGTCTCGGTGCCCGGTACTAATCTCAAATATATATAAAATGAAACTATATATATTTATATATTTCTCTCGTTTTACATAAAACAATATTACTTCACATTTTGTACTCAATCCAAACACATAGAATCACATAACTTAGATAAAAATTAAATCATACTCACAAAAAATATCAATGAACGGAGACACACAAATTTTGCATCATTAGTAAACAAATAAAATAGAAATACTCATACTGCTAGTAAAAAATGCAATTACTCGAAATTGTCCAAGGTTATAATATCTAAGATTTTTAGACGCATTAGTCTTTCTCAACCAAATCTATACCATAATTAATTGATAATTCAGAAGCTATCAATATAATGCATACTAAATGTATGCTAACTCCTTGTAACTACAGTATAAAATTCTTAAACAAATCATTTAATGGCAATACTAAAGGTGATCAGGCCACTCTTTATATATTGACATAAACAAAACTATTAAGTTTAGTTTAAGGAATTCTAGTAAATTCTATTAATGCTACATTTCTAAATTAGTGGCTTAGGGTTTAATTAATCATCTAAATAATAATGAACCTCTAGTGTACATATCTTATGTTTGTTGTAAAATCAGTTTTGTTGAATGTCAGATTAGTCCACATGAATCATACACCACATGGATAATTATATATTTGTAACAATATGAGTAAATAACAAAGAGAAGAAGAATTGTATCCAAGAACCCAAAAGAACCAATTTTATTATAAAAGTTGTAATATATATACATGTGATGACTTGAATCTCAAAAGACCATTGTACATGAAAGGTCAAGGGTTCTAGGATTTTGAAAGACTTTGAAGTAATGTCCATATTGAATGATCTTACAATACTCCCCCTTGGACATTACGACTTGATGTATATGCCTCGTTAAAAACTCGCTAGAAAAACGCAGTGGGGAAAAACTAGACGAGAAAAGAGTACATGACATACAAGTTCTAATGTATTGCACTAGCTGCCTCGTTAAAAACCTTTAACTAAGAAAACTTTGTGGGAAAAAACTTAGTAAAGGGAAAAAGAGTACAGTCACTGGTATTCAGGAACTAACCTTCAGGGTTAAAAGAGTAAAAATAATGGTTTTCAAGACTCAATATTCAAGATTACTTTGAAAACATTGCTCCCCCTGAAGACAACAGTCTTCCAAGCCTACAAATTCCAAAACCATGAACATGCATATATTTCAAAAGTAGATGTAAGTAGGGAGTTTAATAAACATATCTGGAAGATTATCATTGGAGCGTACTTTTTGCATAATTTCACAACTCTTCTGGAGTTCATGAGTTTTGTTAAATTTTCTTTTAACATACCCACTACACATTTATGCGATACAAGTTACATTTTTCTCATATTTTCTTAAAAATGTAATACCTCCATATAAAAAAACATAACTACTTTGTGTTTTGGCATCACAAATATATAAACCAACATGTGAATAATCCACAAAAAAACTTATTGTAAAGTAAACATGGTAACATGAAATTTGAAGATACAATATATATATATATATATATATATAATGATAATTCAATATAATTTTATTGAAGGAGCACTTAAACTTTACTAGTAGATTTACCATTAATATAATATCAAGTTTAGTCCAATTCAAAAGATAAATAACAAGAAACTTCAGGTCCTAATACATAGTATCTTTTTACGATTCTTGTCCACTTTAAGAGACATCATTTGGTGTACTTAATGGATGAGACTTATCCATATAAAATCTTTTCAAAACATTTTTCAAGTAGGATAATTGGTGTATTTAAGAAGATGCTCGATCTACAGGCTGAGACAATACTTTAGTTTACCTATGATTTTCGTATCAAATTCTATCTTTAAGATTGAACTAATTTCCTTAAATACATATATGTTTCAATAATATACATATCATCAACACACAAACAAAGATGAAACAATATTCATCTAGTGATTTTATGTACACTCAAGAAAATGCATAATCATTTTTATATATTACTTCTTCAGGAAGAATTTACTTATTCGATAATACCACATTCTACACGACTGGTTTATCTTAGGTCGTATGATGACCTTCGTAATCCAATATATTATGATCCTTATTTTCCTCATTAGGGGATTTGTAAAATCCATCAAGGATTCTCATATAAATATTCGCAATTAAAGATTTGTGTAGATATGTAATTACTACGTCCATTAACTGCATTTTTCATATTTACTGCCAGAAATATCAAGTAGTGGAACGTTATATCATTCATAATATGAGAATATGTTTGATTGAAATAAATATCGGGTCTTTGCGAGAACTCTTGAGCTATTAATCTCACTTTATATCTCATTACCTCATTTTTATCATTTCCTTTTTCCACAAATACCCATTTATATCCTATAGGGATAATATCATCAAGGGTACCTACGATAGCACCAAAAACCTTTCTTTAAAAAATACACATTTATATCTTACAAGGATAATATCATCAGGGGTACCTACGATAGCACCAATAACCTTTCTTTAATAAGTGAGTCTTGCTCAGCCTCAATTGCATCTTTCCATCTTACCCAATCTAAGTGTTTCTGGCACTCGGCTATTGACTTGGGCTCTGGATCCAGAATATTATTTGAGATAGTGAGAGCAATTATGGTGGCAGATTTATCGTCGACAGTGATGTTTCTGTTGTAAGTTTCTCATTTATTTATAAAATTCATAGCAACTTCGATATTTACATCCACCAGGTCCTAATCATTTCCAAGATATTTGATCTGGCCGTTCCACAATCCTAGTATTTTGATTATTTTGTGCACGTGCATTGTTACTAGGATTTTCGTCTCCACAATGAATCTCTTTCGAAGTACTTGGAGGGACTGATTATTTTGTTAGATTTTGTTATTGTCCACGGATTTTGTATTCATAGGCCTTTTTACGCTTTAGGCGCAGAGTTACATCAGATATATCTGTATTTTTATGAATTTTCCACTCTTGGTGGTGCATCCATAACAGATATATGTGATTTTGTCACTCCTTTATAATAAGTAAACGCATCTGGTAGATTATTTGCAATATGCTGCAATTAGTTAATTATTTTCTAAACTTCCAGTTCAATTTGACTAGTGCGTGAATCTAAATACTATAGATTTTCTAAATTTAACAAAATTTCTCGGCTTTCTTTTAATTATTGACCATTATCTCCCCTTAATGCCGATAATTTTTGACTATATCATGGGCACGCACTAATAATAAAGAGGAATAGTCATGATATGAAGTTTGACGAATTGGAATTAGAGAAGTAGCATGTAAAATTGCATGAGTCCAACATGAAATTGGTAAGTTGAGATATTGTAGTAAATGTCTAGCGATTAATTTCATAACTTCGAGTGTGGACATAATGAATTGGATGCTCCACTTTAATTCCAAATGACATACAATAGTCATCAAATGCTTTTGAAGTGTATTCCCCAACATTATTCACTCTAATTGATTTAATTGGATATTCAGGGAATTGGGCTCGAAGTTCAACAATTTTAGCATTGAATTTTGCGAAAGCATTATTTAGGGTAGGTAAGAGACACACATCAGTCCACTTAGTGGATGCAACAATTAAGACCATGAGATATCGAAATGATCCTGATGTTGTATGAATTGATCCATATCTCTAGGAATCTGTTCAAGAAAATTGGAGATTTGATTTCAATTTTAGTAGTAAAAGGATGTATTAGAAGTATCACTTCATTTATAGAAGAAATTCAATTTCTGACGGACTATATCAAAATGAAATTAGACAAAATCCAAAATATTGGGTAGTGTCATGTCAGGAATGACTCAATCGTACATATAATGTGTTGGTCCCAAAACTGCTGGTAGTAGGCTTAGAGGGGGGTGAATAAGCCTACTATATTTTCAACTTTTCTTTTCTCTCTATCGGCTCAATTCTAATATCAGTAACCTTTTGAGAGGTTATTGATCAGAGTGATTTGTGGAAGCCTATTACAGAGCCGAATAGATGATGTGCTTATCAGAGAGTATGTATAGAATGCAGTAAGCATGTAAAGACGCAGACATATATAGAGGTTCGAAGGTGAAGTAATCCTTCTACGTCCTCTATTCCTCTTCTCAAGAGGGAACCTTTGTTAAGTTGGTTGATTTACATAGCCCTATCTGTTACAACCCTCACTCAACAAGTAAGTAGCAAGCCTTCATACAAATGCTTGCCTACTTTCTACCCTGACCCACACAGGATCCTAATCTACCCACCCAGGGTCCTCACTTTCTCTCCTAGAAAGTGGAAAAATCAGCAGGACTTAACTCCTCGCACTGAGAACTCCAAGACAGTCCTTTAAAAGGAGTTTGTCTTCTTCTTCTTCAACTAGGTGCAACAAGCTTGGCCTTCATTTGCAGATTGATCTGCTGAAGCTTGTTGCTGGACTGACTGACTGGGTGTGCGTCTTTTTGGGGTGTGGAGTGTTCGAGCTTTTCTTCTCTTCTTCTGTTCTACTTTGACCACTCTTTTCTTCTCTAAACATCCCACTCTTTCTGCACTTCTCTCTTGTGAGCCTTCTATCTGTTGAGCTCTTCTATCTTCTTTTAGCTCTTCTCTCTTTCTGCACGCACTCTCTCTCTCCTTCTTAGTCTTCAGTCTTCTTCTTTTATATGCTGTGAAATCTGCCCGTTGAAGGATAACAAATTTCCATCATTGATGCGCCATACTCCTGACACACGCCAGCATTTCGCTTTCCACGTGTCTTCTTCCGATTGACTCCTCTTCTCTTCTCTCTACTGGTAACTTCTTGTGTCTACCGGTAACTTTTGACTTTCTTCCATGCCTGCCTTGTAGCTTCCTCCTCTTGCTTCACTCTGGAGCTTCCTCTTCTGGCTTGCTCCTTCAGGTGGCTTGAGGCTTTTGTAGCATACTGTTCCTGCAGTATACTCTTGGCATGGTCTTCCAGGTAGCTTTCTGTCTCGCTGTATTCTTTATTGGCGAGGTCTCTTCCAGTAGCTTCCTGTAGTCATTAGTATCCTTATTAGTTCACCAGATTCTTTTCAACCATTCTCTTCAGTATCCTTCTTTTGCACATTCTCTGTTTCTTTTTAATCTTCTGCAGTAACTCTATTGCAGTAACCTATCCTAAGATTGGTTATGCTGATTAGAGTTACTTAGGGTTTTGTCTCATCAAAACTTTCTTTAAGTGTTTCCAACATAATGATTTGCATGAAGTAGATCATGTAATTCCTCACTCCATTAGAAAATAGAGATTATCATTTGCAATTATGGAGAAGTACTCTCTTTTGAGTTAAAATTTGAAAAACACACATTATCAAGTAAAGATAATAATTTCTTGTTCTCCATAAAATAAGCATGATAGAAGATTTAGGGGATATCAAAGAGTATGTAACTTTCTCACAAGCACACAAAGCCAAACATGAAACATCAATTTATCTGACAGTACATAGATTACTCATTTTCTCCTAAAATCATTCAAGTTGACATTTAAGTTCGTATAATTGCTTCAGGCAATAGATATGATGAAGTAAAAAAAAAATCAACGTATTTACCTTCAGGGTATAAGTAAGTTGAGAATCATATGTATAATTATGTAAATCAAATGAAATGAATCTCAACAACTCATGTTAATTAACTATTTTCACCAAGTGAGAATTCAGAAAAACTTAATGAAATTAATAGCAAGAAAATATCTTCGTGTTCTATCTTTCAAGTACACTTTCCCGATTTCTATTTATCTCTTCCTTACACAAACATTTTCAGGAAAGTCTATGTGGGTATCCTTTAACTAAAAAATACAGTAGAAGTTTAGATATCATGATCTGAATAAAGAAGAGACCTGATGCTGATTATATAACAAATAAATAACATATTTATTTTTAAACTGATGTGAGTAAGTAATTTTATGACTATCAAGCGCATCAGTCATGGAAGTTTTACATCAAATAATACCTAGCTAATTAGTCTCATTATATGTCATGAGAATGTGACCACTATGAAATTTTCTTACTCCACTTGACAATTGAGAAAGAATATAAACATTTAGTTTCCAAAAAATAGTTTAAATCACATGTTGGTCAACGCTAATAAGAGAAACTAACTGTAAAAGTAGAGCAGGCAAGAATGAATGTATTGTATCTATAGTACATGAGGACATTAAAGAAGTTGTATATTCGTGTGAAATCCTTTTCGTCTGCTTCAAGAATTTAAAGAAACTGATTCTTACTAATCTGGATTTGTTTATTTAACTAACCTCATATCACTTTTTCCAATTTACATATATAGTATAGAAAACATGCAGAGAAATCTACTCATCACTCAAGATGAACTTAAACATATATATTAATATATGGTTTTCCCTCTTTCTCTTTCGTTTACTTAAATTTCTACTATTGATGAACACATTTCCTCATCAACAATACAATAAGACAAAACATGCATGATTTACTAACCATCAAGTCTAATATGATGATATAATTTCTACGGATTGATCAGATGCATCGACGTGTTTATTGATCAATCATGTAAGACAACAAGACTGGCATGTATATATTGGCAACCTAAAACAAAATAATCAGATTCAAGGATGCATGTTACCTTACAGGAAAGATACGATTCTTTCCTAGGGCAACACTCAAGGTAGAGACTCGTGCTGATAACGTGTTGTAAAATCAGTTGTGTTGAAAGTCAGATTACCCCACGTGAATCATACACCACATGGATAATTATATATTTGTAACAATATGAGTAAATAACAAAGAGAAGAAGAATTGTATCCAAGAACCCAAAAGAACCAATTTTGTTATAAAAGTTGCAATATATATACATGTGACTTGAATCTTAAATGACCATTGTACATAAAACGTCAAGGGTTCCAGGATCTTGAAAGACTTTGAAGTAATGTCCATATTTAATGATCTTACAATAATGTTACTTTGGTTACTATTTAAAACTATTTTGCTTAATTAACATCGTAACATACATTAAAAATCAGGTTGTAAAACAATCAATTATAGATGTTGGTCCTAAGTAGATGCAGAGGTTCAGAGGGGGTTGAATGAACCTCTTCTCTTTTTCACACTTTTTCTCTCTTTCGCTGCAACCTGCTGCAAGCTATCGCTGCTTGTAGCAAGTTAGCAGTAAAGTGTTCTGCTTACAGTAAACTACTTACTTAAACCTAACCACTTTAGAGTTTATACGCAACGGAATTGTACATTGAAAGAGAGTTCAGCAAATATACTAAGTCTTTTAACTAGCAAGTTAACATACTAGTTTTCAGATAAGCACATTAAAGCCATAAAGATGCATGCAGCAGGATAAAGATATGTATGTTGAAAGCAGTAAGTAACACAACGCTTTTGATAGAGGTTCGAAGGTGGTGTAAGCCTTCTACGTCCTCTCTTCTCCTTCACAATGAGGATATCCACTAGAGTTTCGATTTACAGGACTCTTTCCTACTAAACACTCTAAGAATCACTGTTGGAAACATTTAAGTATGTTTTGATGAGACAAAACTTAAAGAAAGTAACCCTAAATCTATAAAGCATAACCTATCTTAGAAGAGGTTACTGCAACATGGGTACTGTAGAAAAAAAGATCAGAAAAAGTGTCAAATGAAGGACACTGCAGAGAATGGTGATAGGAATCTGGTGAACTAATTAGGATACTGATGACTACAGGAAGCTACTGAAAGAGACCTTGCTGAAGCAGATTGCAAAGTAGCAAGCTACCAGACAAGAAGCTACCTGAGAAACCATATCTAAGCATACTGCAGAACAGCATGCTACAGAAGCCTCAAGCCACCTAACAGAGCAAGCCAGAGAATGAAGCTCTAGAGTAAGCGCGAGGAGAAAGCTACAAAGAAGGCATGGGAAGAAAGTCAAAAGTTACCAGTAGAAAGAAGAGGTTACCGGTAAAGAGAAGAGAAGAGGAGCCAATCAAAAGAAGACACGTGGAAAGTGAAAAGCTGGTATGTATCAGAAGAAATACGGCGCATTGATTGATGGAAATCTACCTACCTTCAATGGGCAGATTTCTTAATCTATAAATAGAAGAGAGAACGTGCAAAAAGAAGAGAGAACGTGCAAACAGAAGAGAGCGCAAGAAGAGAGCGTAGAAAAGAAGGGGAAGACCACATAAAAGAAAAATAGAGCAAAAGTGGGAGTAAATAAGAAGAGAGAAAAGAGACGCTCAAACACTCCACACCCTAGAGACCAATACTCAATCTCACAGTTGAGGTAGTAAGCTACAGCAGTTCAACCTGAAACAGAAGTCTGAGCTTACTGCATCCAGTTGAAGAAGAAGAAGACAAACCCTTTCTAAGGACTGTCTTGGAGTTCTTAGTACAAGGAAGAGAATCCTGCTGAGTTGTCCACTTTCTGAAGAAGAAAGTGAGGACCCTGGGTGGGTAGATTAGGATCCTGTGTGGGTCAGTTAGGGAAGTAGGCAAGCATCTGTGAGCAACTACGTGTAAGCTTGCTACTTACTTGTTAAGTGAGGGTTGTAATAGATAGGGCTATGTAAATCAACTAGCTTAACAAATGTTCCCTCTTGAGAAGAGGCAGAGAGGATGTAGAAGGATTACTTCACCTTTGAAGCTCTGTATATCACGCGTCTATATGTGCTTACTGCTTTACTTGTATACTCTATATTAAGTTGCACATCTTCTATACTTGACACTTCAATGAGAGAAAAACTTCTGCAACCACTCTAATCAGTAACCTCCCAAAAGGTTAATGATTCTAGACATAAGCCGATAAAAGAAGGAAAAATTTGAAAATACAGAAGACTTATTCACCCCCCTAAGCCTTTTACCACCTTGGGACCCAACAATCACACTTAGTCTACTAAAGTTCTTACTCCTTTCATAGGTTTCAGAAACTAGACAGGATCCACACAGGATGTTGTCTGCACAAAACCAAAACACGCAGCAAGGAAGAATTCTTATCAACTGTGGACACCTATATATAAAACAAAATACACACACAATATGAAAAAGGTTTTAAAACAAATCTTCAACTGTGAGGAAGCACAAACACTCAGGATCTTCAAATGATAAAATGCTTTGTTTCAGGTTGAGTGAGGGACTGAAAAGTGTTGGATATTTTCTTTATGCTCTTGATCGTTGTACGCTAGAGATTTTAGGGTGCGATCTTCAAATTTTCAGTCCTTCTTCTCTTCAGCCTCACTCTTCTCTTATATATTTGTTGGAATGTACCAGTTGAAGGGTACACATTCCATGCGTTATCATTTGCGCTCTTCTTCTCTGCTGCTGCATCCTGACCGTCGATCTATTCACGTTCAAGCATATTCTTTAATGATTTGATCTGGACGCTCAACATTTATCTCCTTGATCTTCATGATCTTCAAGGTACATGCAAATTAATGCGCTCCTAAAAAAAGTAGGAGACAACCTCCTCCTTGAGCATCAGGGACATTAAATGCGGCTGTCTTTTTTGTTGCAGGTTGCAGGCCGTTGATCAGGCTAGGTGGCAACTCCCCATACGCTCGCCGCCCTTGTTTTTGTCCTTTAAGCTTGGGCCTGTCACGGACTGCATCTTCAACTGAAGTTGATGTTTCCTCGTATCAAGAAGAACATGCAGAAGGTGTTTAGTTCTTCGAGGTTGATCATGTTGTACATGTCTCATTTCAGTTGCAACAACTTTTTCTTCTCTAGTGCTGCAACTAGCCTCACTGCATCCTTAACTTGCAGAGTTGTTCCCCTTAGGCTCTTCCAAAATAAGCTTGTTGAATGCAGACTTCTTCTTTCCATGTTGCACTCAACTTGCAACTTTGAAGCAAGTTGCCTTTAGGCGACCTTTGCTACTTATTGAAACTTAAAGACAAACATGGGAAAATTTACATATAATATCAAAGTAGGTTACAACAGATTTTGTCTCATCAAAACAATTCAAGGGTTCTGTTGGTCCCAAGTGGAAGTAAACTTAGGAGGGGGGGTGAATAAGCCTACTCAATTTTCAAACTTTTTCTTTAAAACATAATGATAAGTCACTCAGACAGGTAGCTATAGAGCTTACTATCCTGGAGGTTACTGCTTGAGCAGTTACCTTTAGTGAACTTAGCGAAAAAGAGTTTTATGCACATCGGAAAATCTTTTGACCAAAGCTTTTTTTATAAAAACAGTTGGTATGCTTATGAGAGATATGCAACGGGCAAAACAGGTAAGTAAGAAATAAGATAAGAACAACATATAACAGAACGAAAAGATAAACACAACGGTTTATAGAGGTTCAAGGATGGAGTAATCCCTTGACATCCTCTCTACTCTTTCACAAGAATGAACTTTGTTAAGAAGAATGGTTGATTTACACAAGCCTCGCTTAGACAACTTAAACCTAACAAGAACTGCCAGTCAATCCCACACAGGGTTACTGCACAATGACCAAACTCAACTAGCCCACACAGAGCTCTTGTTCTTCTACAAAGAACACAGATACTTGATCAGGAACAGCCTCCGATAAAGCAACTTCTAACACTGTAAGAAAGACAAAAGATATTTCTTTTCAACAACACAGGCAGCAAGCTTAAAACGATGAGCTCTTTAAGCTATGGATAGCTTGCTGCTAAACTGGACTTGAAACTTTCTAAATATTGAAATATGAAACAATTTAAGTGTTTGAGCTTTTGATTCACGAGAATTTTTAGTTTCAAGATTTTCAAGTTGGTCGGGTGTGTTTCAAGTCCCAGTCTACTTCTATTTATAGGCGATGAAAAATCTACCCGTTTGAGAGAGAGCTTCCTTCTCACAGCATGCATGGGACAACGTGGCCTCTTCTGATTAGTTCGTATGAGGCCTCTTTCTGATTACTCCGAAAGGTTACTGGTGCCTCCTGGTTCTTCAGTCGGCTTAGCTTACTTGTCTCTTATTCAGCTAGTTGACTCAGCATTCTTTTGCAGTGAGCGTCTAGTATCCTTTTCTACCAGCCTGCTACAGTGACTTATACGTAATTTATTTAAGGCTTTCCTTATGCAGCAAGGTCTTCATTCTTTCTTCAAGCTTTAGTCTTGATCAACGAGCCTCCTGATCCTATATTTAGAGATTTTACAACAAAACCTAAATACATAGGATCCCAGGCCCTAATCTATTAAGGTTTTGTCTTCTTCAAAATCTATACAATGTTCCTTACACTTTTCCCCTTTTTGATGATGACAAAACTCCTTTAAGAGGATCAAAGACTTATCAGATTTTATTTAAGAACATAAGCTTGTACCATAGCAAGAGCGATCAACAAAATGTATATATAAAGCAGTAAGGTACCAGAGCAAAAGTTAGGCATAAGTTCACAAGTAGTAAGCTTTTCAGAACAGAAAATTAGTTTTACTGAGATGATAAAACAAAAAGATATCAAAGCAAGACATAAGAAAGCTAAACAGAGAGATACAATGAAGAAATTAGAAAAAGTTAGCAAGAATCTTTAGTCAGAGGTTTCAGGGTCTTTTCAACCATGTGGCTCTTGGTCTTCTTTCATTTTGGGAACCCTTCTACCAGTTCAGGATGGATTCCTGGTAAGTTGGCTCCATTATTCTCTTTATCTCTGGAGTTTCATCGTACCTTAACCAAAAGTCCTCGCAAAAGGGAATGACTTCACCTCTGTTCATGCGGCCTTTTAGTTTCATTTGAAGTGGGAGCATACCTCTGCTGGCAAGGTTTTTGAAGCATTAGAGTCCCTCGCGATGAGTTTTTCCCTTAATTATGATGGACTCCTTGTACAACTTGATATAATACTTCAAGCACTCAGCTTATTTAAAGGTTTCGATCTGCAGGAAGGTTGGACAGTGAGTTGTAGGCAGATCGATTTCAGGAAGTTGCCATTCTTGGAATTTGGAGCTTTGAGTATCCGGACTTCCATCCATGAAGGAAGATGAGTAGAGAGCTAGGTGCAAGCTTCTCATCCGATGCAAGAGCTTCCAGGTCAGGTTGCTTCTGAGGAGGGTAAAGTTTTGAAAAGCTTTCTTTCGTTATCTTCTTAATGTGAGCATCTGACGCTTTGAGCTGTTCTTCAACTTTCCTCTTCTTCTCCTCCCTTTCATCTACTCCTCTGCGAAAACCAGGATGGACTTCCGAGATAGCATCAGATTTCTTTTTGGTTGAGCTACTATCTGAGCATCCTCTGGAGCTTCGTCCATGGCCTGCTCCATCTCCTCTTGAATCCTTCCTTGGCAGAATTGCTAGCTGCCTACATGAAGAAGGATTCTGCTGCCTCCTTTGCTCGATCCTTTTTGCTGCATCTTCCCCCTTTTTGTCATCATCATAAACCGAGCCTACTCCAAACCTTATCATTGAATGCATAATAGTCAGAATGTCAATATGATCCTCTAATGTTTGTTTCTGCTCGAACTGAGAGTCGTTAATTCTTTTTAGGGTAGAAGATACAGACTTTTGCTCAAGCTTGATCTCCAGCAGCTTCTTCTCCCGTGTGTTGATCTTATCGTTCAATCTCTTAATTGTGTTAACAAGGTTGATGGATGAAATCTGAGAACTGATAGTCGTCTGAAGCGTTACCAGAGTTATATTGAGAGTGTCAATCAGGAAGGTAGCTTTAAAGCGATCCTTCTTTGCTTCAACTCTCATTTTTCGGCTAGCTTTGGGTAGGGACTTTCCAACATTTTCCACTGCCTTGAGCACGTCATTAATGGACTTGTCTTCAGCATCCTGTATAAAAAGAGAAGGAGTTATAGTATTGGATTTTTCGGCTCTGGTTGCACCCTGTTCATTGGGTGCACCATCATCGCTGTTGGAGGAGCTAGTCAGCTTCCATTCATCAGCATCTACCTCCTCATCTGCTAATTTCTCCTCATCAGCAGCTCCCATTACTGCATCCTGAGGGACATCTTCCTTCCAGGCCTGCATCCTCCTTACTTCTTCCTCAGAAGGCCCTTTCTCTAAAGCCACCTCCTCAACTTCTTTCTAGTTCATCGAAGTCTCTATGTTGGTAGACTCCTCAAAAGTAGGCTTTGAATGAGTAGCCTGTACAGTGGAATTTCTTCAACAGCAAGCTTTATGTTAGCAGTCTGTTCTGTTGCGGCCTCCTCTACAATCATCTCACCATGATTCGCAGGATCCTAAAAAATTACTCCCTCCATCTCCATTGTAGTAATTTCCTTAGCCTTTTTATTTTCCTCCACTGGTGTTTGTTCTTCTGAAGTTACTGGCACAGAGGTTCCTTCAGCGGCAACTGTTACTGGTTCATCAGCAACATCTAATACCTATTCGAGAACAGCAGTGACCGCAAGGGCATCCAACTTTTTAGCCTCCTGAGTAGTTGGCGGCTCCATCATCGGCGTGTCAACCTTTTCGAAGGTGATAGGAGCATCCTGATGAACAGTGATGGTTCCTGCGACATCTGAGCCTTCCACCTCCTCGTCAGGAAGGGTCTCAATGTCCACCAGCTGACTGAAAGCTCAGCTGGATTCATCTTTAGATGCTGGTGGTGAAGGATTTCTTTGACTAATTGGCTGAACAACTAGAGGTTGCTCAGAGGTCGCTGTTCCACAGGAGGAACCTTCACCTGGCTGGATGGGCAGGGGCCTATCCCTCATCCTAGTTTCCACTAGACTGGCATCCAAAGCCTGTTTCAACATCTTTTCCTCTGCCTCATCTACTCCAAACACCTCCGTCTACTTTTCTGCGAAGCCCACGTCATCACCAGCTTTAACTTGATCAGCAACAGCCTTCAAGATAACATTATCCTTGAAGAAATCAGGTGGCTCGATAGGCTTCTTCCTCTTCATCGTCCTTGGGGAATGTGGGGGCAGTGCAAGAGGTGCTGCTTGCTTCATTCTTTCTAAAACTGTAGCCAGTCGCATTTCTGCTTCATAACTTTCCTGAAAGTCCCTCCACTTTCTCCTTTGCAGACTTTTCAGGAACCCTGTTTCCAGCACGATTTCCCCCTTAATATTAGACACCTCTGCCCAGTTCAGTGCCCAATCCTCCTCAGCAACCAAATCAGACCACTGAATGAGATCCTGGCTGGGAAGGTGCCTGTAGTTCCACCACGACATAAACTTATCCCACTGTTTCTTGAACTCTGTTTTATCTTGGCTAAGTCCAGAATAATCTCGACGTCAGAGTCCTCATCAGCTTCCTCTTCCTCCAATCTTAATTGCTCCTTCAGCTGAGCAGTGACTTTCTGCAGAGCTACCTCCGCTTGTACAGTAGTCAGAATATCTGATTCAACATCCTTTTCCTTGCTCGAGGGAGCAGGGAGCATCAACACATGCGATGATGATAGAGATGCTTCATCATCAGAAATTCTCAGTTTCCTCTTCACAGCTTGTTTTACCCTCACCCTTACACTCCTTGCCTTTTACTCCTGCTTCGGTGGAGAATCAGTAGCCGCTGAGGCTTCCCCCTCCGACGTACTTTCTTGTACTGCCTCCTTCTGAGTCTCCTTCTCCTGTACCTCAATAACCTTCCTGGTTACTGGGGAGACTTTGGTTCCCTTCATGACAAAGATTCTGCCATACCCTATGAACTTGTGCTTTTGAATGGCTTACCCTTTGACAGGTAATGACCATTATACTATAAGATGGTATTGATTATTAGTCCATGAGTTGGCTTGCCAACCTTCTTCCTTGAGTCTGTTGAAGACATACTCATCCCAGTTCACCTCCTCCACCTCCATCAGTGTCATCATCATCCTGTACCTTAAGTTGGTACACTTGTCGAAGGAACCAAACCGGTTCTCGATGATGTGACAGCAACTATCATGGAGCATCTGATACTCCACCTGGAAGAGCTTCTTGTTGCAGCTCTTGTTCAGAGTTAGTACGTCCTCAGAGCCTGTGAACCTCTTCTAATATTCTTCCACCATATCTTCTCCATATATGGACAGATCACTGCTACTCATCTCTTCAGTAGGAAGCTGAAAGAGCTTCCCTAGGAGACTGGTAGTCAGGTCAAAAGTCTTGTTTCCCACTTTGGACACAATCTTCGTCTTGTACTTAGACACCTCTGCATTGGTGTAGAAGTGTCTGACAAGGTCCTCACAGTAGGGTTCCTTGTAGTGTGAGTAAAAACCTCACACCTTTGACTGGTGAAGGCTGTCGAGAATCATCTGCATGAGGTCAGTGGAGTGACCTTCATCCCTGATGGCTTTTAGTAGGATCTTTTCATCGATGAAACGATAATCCATGACTTGTGAGTTTTTGGGTGCTATTTGAGTATTAGGAGGGAAATGGAGATTCTGCAAAAAGTACAGATAGAGCAGGAAGAGATTGCTAGGTTACTGCTTGCAGAAAATTTGAGAGTGAAAGATATGAGAGTGTAAAAGATTTTGAACAAGTATAAAATTCCTATTTATAGGAAAACTCCCTGTGTTTTGATCAAGGGCTTAGATCAATTCAGAATTTGAATGGTTTATCATCCTACGGCTGAGGTTTCTGGCATTTAATGCTTTGATTTGATTTTTGACTTTTCAAAGATTTCGAGGGACTTATTTGTAAAAATCACCGCCTTTTATTAGGTAACTTGTCCGGATTTGATGCGTCACGTCTTGGGTTTGACAGTTTCTTCTGAACGTACGCTTTGTAGGTTCTTTTGTGATGATTATATTTCCAGATGGCATACGCTGATGTGTCCTTCAGTGATCTTTGTCAGCAACCTACATCAGGGACCTTTGGTAGGGACCTTTCTCAGTATCCTTTCTTGAATCCTTTTTAGCTTCAAAATTTCACATTTTGCAAGGCTTCTTGGCTTCCCTCTAAGCTGTAGGGCACTTAATAAGAGTTCATTAGAGAACGTTAGCTTAACTTAATGATACCCAATTCATTTCTTGGAAAGAACAATCTTGATTCACAAAGAGGTTTTGTAAATATATCAGTTAGCTATTGGTCAGTGTAAATCTTCTCCAGTGAGATATATTTCTTTTCCACATGATCTCTGATGAAGTTGTGTTGAATGTCTATGTGCGTTCTTCTTGAGTGAAAAACAGGATTGTGTGTAATTGCTATTGCACTCGTATTGTCACACATGATTGGAGTTTCCTTCTCAGTGATGTCGTAGTCTCGAAGCTGTTGTTGAATCCATAGAATTTGTGCACAACAGCTTCCTACAGCAACATACTCAACTTCGGCTGTTGAGGTGGCTATGGAAGTTTGCTTCCTACATAACCAAGATACTAGGCGATTCCCAAGCATTTAGCAAGTTCTGCTAGTACTTTTGCTATCAATTTTGCAACCTGTAAAATCAGAATCAGTATACCCGATTAGTTTGATTCCTCGATCTTTAGGATACCACAAGCCTACGTCTTGGGTTCCCTTTAGGTATCTGATAATCCTTTTTACCGCTGTAAGATGAGTCTCCTTGGGAGCGATTTGATATCTCACACATATTCCAGTGAGATAGAGCAGTGACCCGATCAGTCTCCTATACTTGGTGATGTCAACTGTCTTTCCTTCTTTGTCTTTGTCCAAGCTTCCCGATGTTGGCATTGGAATGCTTACTGTACTGGCGTTCTCCATTCCAAATTTCTTGATCAGCTCCTTTGTATACTTCATTTGATTAATGAAGGTTCCTTGATCAAGCTGCCTGAGTTGCAATCCAAGGAAGAAACTTAGTTATCCCATCATACTTATCTCAAATTTGGATTGAATCAGGTCGGAGAACTTCTCGCATAGCTCTTTATTGGTTGAACCAAAGATGATGTCATCTACATATATTTGGACAAGCAGGATGCTATCACCATGATGGATCCTGAATAGGGTCTTTTCCACTTTGCCCTTCTTGAATCCATTATGCAGCAGGTATTTTGACAAAGTGTCATACCATGTTCTAGGTGCCTGCAATTGAGTCTATATAGAGCTTTTCTGAGTCTGTAGACAATCTTGTCAGCATTCTCTTCAAATCCAGGTGGTTGTTCTACAAACACCTCCTCTACTAAAATCCCATTCAGAAACGCACTCTTCATATCCATTTGATAAACAGCAAGATTTTTATACGCTGCATAAGCTAGAAAGATCCTGATTGCTTCAAGCCTGGCCACTGGAGCAAAGGTTTCATCAAAATCAATGCCCTCTTCCTAGCAGTATCCTTTTGCCACTAGCTTAGCCTTGTTACTTGCAACTTGTCCTTCTTCATCTAGCTTATTTTTGAACACCCACTTGGTTCCAATAACTCCTTGTTGAGTAGGTCTAGGAAACAGGTACCAAACTTGATTTCTTTCAAATCCATTCAATTCTTCCTGCATGGCTTGAACCCAGTTAATATCCTCTAGAGCTTCCTCAGGGTGCCTGGATTCAACTTATGATATGAAGAATGCAAATATAGCTTATTGTGGATTTGATCTTCTCGTCCTTACTCCAGAGGTGAAATCTCCTATAATCAGGTCTTTGGGATGATCTTTGAGCCATCTTCTTCTTGTTTCATCAGCTTGCTAAGGTTGATCTTCAGTTGGATTTTGGTTGATATTTGTAGGTTGATCTTCTTGAGGTTCCTGATTGTTTTCAGGTTCATGTGTCTGAGTAGGTACCTCCAAGTTAGGATCCTGTCGGATCTGGGATGGTGGAATTCCATCAATTTGTTAAAGATTTGGTAACTGCACATCAATATATTCAACATGATTGCTGTTGATGTGAGTTTTGTCCAACTATTATTGGAGTTCTTTTATATCAGCCTTACTGCAATGTGGTTCATTAAAGACCACATGTACAGATTCCTCCACAACAAGTGTTCTTTTGTTGAAGATTCTGAAAGCTTTGCGTACCGATGAGTATCCTAGGAATACCCCTTCATCTGATTTGGCATCTAAGGTCTTGAGGTATTCCTTTCCATTGTTGAGTACGAAGCACCTGCATCCAAAGATGTGAAAGTAACCAATATTAGGGGAGTAACCATACCACAGCTCATAGGGAGTTTTGTTCAGATCCTTGTTGATCAGACATCTGTTCTGAGTGTAGCATGCTGTGTTGGTTGCTTCTGCTCAAAATCTCTTTGGTAGCTCAGCTTCGGCTAACATCGTCCTTGTAACTTCCTTCAGGGCCCTATTTCATCTTTTAGCCACTCCATTCTACTGAGATGTCCTGACCGCCGAGTACTCATGCCTGATTCTATTATTTGAGCAGTAGGCTTCGATGAATTTGTTGGTATATTAAGTTCCTCTATCTGTTCGAATTTTTACTATGCTCAAGCTCTTCTCGGTTTACAGCCTCCTTAGGAACTCTGGCAGATGTTGCTGAGTATCCGACTTCTTTGTAAGAAAGATTGTCCAAGTAAACCTTGAGTAGTCATCTACTACTACTAAGGTGTATTTCTTCCTAGATATGCTAATCAGTTCAATTGGCATAAAAAGATCCATGTGTAGCATATCCAGTATCCTATCTGTAGAGCGCTGGGTTTTGTTCTTGAAGGAACTCTTTACTTGTTTCCCTTTCTAGCATGCTCCACAAATAGCTTTCTTCTTGTAGACCATGTCAAATAGCCCTCTGACTAGTCATTTCCTTGCTAGCTTGTGTATAGTTTTGAAATTCAGGTGCCTCATCCTCTTGTGCCACAACCAGCTAGCTTCAGGTGTTCCTTTGGCAATGAAACATGTAGCTGTAGTTACTGATTCCCAATCAGCAACATAGATATTCCCCTTTCTTGTTCCAGTGAGCTTAACTTCCTGAGTCTTGTTGTCCTTAATCAGACACTTGTTGAGATTAAACTCCACACAATAGCCTTTGCCACATAATTGACTTATGCTTAGGAGGTTGTACTTTAAGCCTTCTACATGAGACACTTCCTTGATGCAGATATTTCTTTTAATCAGGTCACCAGTGCCCTTTGTGCTTCCCTTGGAATTGTCTCCAAATATAACTTTAGGTCCTTTAGAAGCTTTGAAGTTGATAAGGCTATTCTGGTTCCCTGTCATGTGCCTGGAGCAGCCACTGTCAATATATCATATGTCTTTGCTGCTTCCTGTCACAAGTTCTTGCAATCAAAAGAAAATTACTTCTTTTTAGGTACCCATACAAGTGTGGGTCCTTTCTTGTTAGTTTTCAATATTCTCTTAGGAACCAATACTTGTTTTATAACAATCTTTTTGTTACAAGACATGTTAGTTCCTAATCTTCTACCAGTATCCTTAGGATACTGCATATGTGTTTTGTGTGCTTGTGGTTTCTTCCTTTACCTCCTAAGAACATAGGTTCCTTTAGATTTAGACATATAAGTCTATGGCATATAGGAAGTTTGAGATCTTTTATTGTTTCTAGGCTGCAGTCTACAGCTCCTGCTTCTAGTATACTTAAGTTGCTGGAGCCCACTTTTGACAGGCTTACTGTCATAGATAACCGTAAGGGGTCTTTTTCCCTTTCCTGCAAAGCTTCCTGTATTTCTGCTTGTAATTTCCCCTAAATTAGGTAGCTCGTTTTGATGAGGGACAACTGCAGGCACAAATGTAGGTGTCTTTGAGGTGCTGTCTATTGAGATGGAAACCTCTCCACAGTAGCCTATACCAGCATGATCCTTTAGACTTCTTTGAATTTTTAACATTGTATCCAAGTCTTTAGAGGATCTGTTGAAGATATTTATTGTTTCAGTGAGGATCTTCTTCTCACTTTCCAGCTTAGTGACTTGCAAATTGAGCTTATTGATTTCAGCCTTGAGGTCACTGCATGCTTGGCTTTTTGATTTTTCTAGAGCTAGTAGTCTTTCTAACGAAGCATGCTCTCTCTTGAGCTTTATATTTTCTAGTTTCAGCTCGCCATGGGTTGAGGTAATTTGCTCAAAATCACTCATGATTTGTCTGAAAGTAAAAATCATGTTTAGTCTTTCATCAATTTGAACAGGAGGGTTAAGATATACTACCTCATCTTCAGAATCATCATTTTTGGCCATGTGGCAGATTAGGGCTTCATCGTCAGAAGATGAATCCTATGAGTTGCTTTCAGTGGTTGATTCTTCCTTCTTAGGTGCATTTTCAGGTGTAGCTACCTAAGAGGTCTCTGTCTTACTAATTAGCGCCCTCAGCTTCTGGCGCTCCTGTCTCACCTTTCGCTCATCTTCTGGGTAGCGGTGGACTTCTGGATATGGACATTCTCTGGCATAGTGACCTGGCTTCCTACAGTTATAGCACAGGTCAGTAGCTTTGACATTCGATTGGGGCGTCTGCCCACTGATTCGAGTATCATTTTGCTTCTTCCTGAAGCCATCTGTTCTTGAGTTATTCCTGATAAACTTTTGGAACTTCTTCAGGAGCAAAGTCATATCTTCTTATGTAGTTGCCTCCATGGTAGCTATCTAATCCTTAGATTTCTTAGCTTTCTGAGGTAGTCTGTCAGTCAGTGCGGTAACCTTTGAGTTGCTTTCTTCAGTTTCTACCTTTCTTTTATTAATGTTGAACTCGAAGGTTTTAAGGTCTGAGAAGAGATCGAATGTACTCATAGATTTTAAATCTGTGGACACTCTCATGGCGGTCGTCTTGTTGTCCCATTCAGCAGGAAGGGCTCTTAGCACCTTCATGTCTTTCTTCTTCTGAGTATAGATCTTGCCTAGGGACCCAAGCTCGTTGATCATAGTTGTAAACCTCAGATCTATCTGTTCTAGGGTTTCTCCAGGTAACATCTCAAACAGTTCAAACTTCTGGGTAGCTGTAAAGAATTTGTTCTCTTTAGTGAGCTCGGTGCCTTCACATATTTGTTCGATCTTTTCCCATATTTCCTTAACAGTCCTGCAGGTTTTAACCTTGCTGAAGGTTCCTTTGTCGAGAGTGAGAAATAAAGCATTCTTTGCTACGTTGTCGAGGTTTGCTCGCTTTCTCTCGTCGGCAGTCCATTCTTCTCGTGGTTTTTCTAACACAGCTGGATGTGGGATGGCTCCTGCATGTCCTTGTCTATCCGTTACTTCATCAATGGCCCTGGTGAACAGTGGATTCACCTTGGTGATCTTTGGTGGTCCATCAGTGATGTCATACCACATTTTATCATGCATAGCCGATAGATGTGCATGCATGGGAATTTCCAATCATCATATTCTTCAATAGAAAACATAGGCACTTTATGAGAATCCATTTTTGGTATGCAATGAAAATTAATGCAAAGGGAGGGGTTTCAGAAAGCAGGGATCAGGGTTTGATCAGTTAGATCAGATGTTTAATCCAACCTACTCTGATACCACTTGTTGGTCCCAAGTGGCAGTAGGCTTAGGGGGGTGAATAAGCTTACTCAATTTTCAAATTTTTTCTTTAAAACAGAATGATAAATCACTCAGGCTAGTAGCTGTAGAGCTTACTGTCTTGGAGGTTATTGCTTGAGCAGTTACCTTCAGTGAACTTAGCGAAAAAGAGTTTTATGCATAGCGAAAAATCTTTTGACCAAGCTTTTTTTCTGAAAACAGTTAGTATGCTTATGAGAGATATACAACAGGCAAAGCAGATAAGCAAAGAAATAAGAGAAGAACAACAAATAACAGAACGGAAAAATTAACACAATGGTTTATAGAGGTTCAAGGGTGGAGTAATCCCTTTACGTCCTCTCTACTCTTCACAAGGAGGAACTTTGTTAAGAAGAATGGTTGATTTACACAAGTCTCGCTTAGACAACCTAAACCTAACAAGAACTGCCAGTCAATCCCACACAGGGTTACTGCACAGTGACCAAACTCAACTAGCCCACACAGAGCTCTTGTTCTTCTACAAAGAACATAGATACTTGATCAGAAACAACCTTCGATAAAGCAACTCCTAACAGTTTAAGAAAGACAAAAGATATTTCTTTTCAACAACACATGCAGCAAGCTTAGAACGATGAGCTCTTTAAGCTGTGGATAGCTTGCTGCTAGATTGGACATTATACTTTCTAGATATTGAAATATGAAACGATTTAAGTGTTTGAGCTTTTGATTCTCGAGAGTTTCTAGTTTCAAGATTTTTAAGTTGGTCGGGTGTGTTTCAACTCCCAGTCTACTTCTATTTATAGGCGATGAAAAATCTACCCGTTGGAGAGAGAGCTTCCTTCTCACAGCATGCATTGGGCAACGTGGCCTCTTCTGATTAGTCCGTATGAGGTTGTTGAGATCGTACATCTCTGTTGCTGCAATCGCCATACTTAGTCTGACATATCATCAGACTCTTTTTTGTTTTATTATATGGCATAATTTGATTGGATGAGTTTACGGCTGTGCCTAATGTAAACCTCGTACATGTATCCCGGATAACTGCCTTCGAAAGGTTGCTGGTGCTTCCTGGTTCTTCAGTCGGCTTAGCTTACTTGTCTCTTATTCAGATAAGCTGACCCAGCATCCTTTTGCAGTGAGCGTCCAGTATCCTTTTCTAGCACCTTGTTTTTTGACTTATACATAATTAATTTAAGGTTTTCCTTATGTAGCAAGGTCTTCATTCTGTCTTCAAACTTTAGTCTTGATTAACGAGCCTCCTGTTCCAATACTTAGAGATTTTACAACAGAACCTAAATACATAGGATCCTAGACCTTAATCTATTACATGTTTTGTCTTCATCAAAATCTGTACAATGTTCCTTACAGGTTCTTCTTACAATTTTCCCCTTTTTGATGATGATAAAACCTTTCAGAAAAGTTGTTGTTACATACTTATAAAATATTTCCCTTAGTTAAAAATAAATATTTCCCTTTCTGTTTTTGCTCTTTTCATTTTTCACTTTTTTTTCTCTTGAAGTCTTCTGTTTTTGCTCATTTTCTATTTTTTTTATTTTCTTGGAGTCTTCTGTTTTTGCTCCATTTTCTTTTTTTCTTTTTTTTTGTTTTTTGACACCACTTGAAGGTTTCTTTGTATCAGAGCTGAAGTAAAACAAACTCAGAAAGAAACAACAAAATTGTGTTCTGAAGAGTAGAACACTTATTGGGTTAAAAGAAAATACATTGCAGGAAAGTAATGATATAGAAATGGGTGGAGACTGCTGCATTTATCTTGTAAACTCCAGTCTTCTTGAGGTTGCAGCAGACTCTTCCTTTTTCTTCTCTTGCTCCCAAGATGTCTTCTTCCACCAGTTCAATATTGATTCTTGGTAGGTCTTGTCGAACTGCGCCTTCATTTTTGGAATGTTTATCCATCGCAGCCAGAAGTCCTCTTAGAAGGGTATCTGCACTCCCCTCTTCACCTCCTCCAACAGTTGCTTCTGCAGGGGCAGCTGTCCAGCTCTGAGCATCTGCTTGTAATCCATCATTACTGGAGAGCAATTTGGATGTCCCCTGAAAAAGTTTGTCTCGCAGAGCTTCTTGAAGTATATCAAGAACCTTCAGATCTTGTACAGCCTGATCTGCTCGAAGGTAGGATTCTTCTCTTTGTCCAGCGTCATTCTTGTGAATAAGTCTAGATTCCAGAGATCAATATCCTTCGTTGGCTTGAGGTCGAGCAACACTGAGACTTCGGCCGACTTGTTGAACTAATCAATTCTTGGAACCTCTTGTGCCTGAAACTTCTGCAGTGCTGCTGTTGGAACCGACCGATCGCCGGCTCTATGCAATTGATGAATCGGGATCCATGCAAAGGTATAAAGAAGAAGCAGCGGAAAGAATTAATTATACCTTTCGATCAGTCTACGAGAAATCGAGCCAAGACTGATCTTACGTAACCCTAGACCTCTCGATCTTCCGATGTATTCCTGCAGCCTTTCTCGAACGTTGCGTGGCCAACGATCCTTCGAGAACTCTCAATTCTGCACTCTCTCTCACTATCACGTGTTTTCTGTGATCTGCGTGTGTTGAGAGGCGCTGATGAAAAAAGGCTATAAATAGGCTACATCAGGGACCTAGAGGAGGAATTGGGTTGGGTCTCCTGATGGGCTTAAGTATCCTGTGTTCGGCCCGAGCACATAAATTAAGCCCATCAATAATAATTCAGTCCACTAAAGAATTATTATTGAACTACCGTCCCAATCCCATATTTAATATGGGCTCCTTCTTATTATGTGCACGTTTATCTCCCTGTGTTTAAGATATCGAATGTCCGTTAATTAAATAAGTTACTGACAACTTAATTAATTAACATCTAATTCCAAGAGTAGTACGACTCAACTTTATTATCATGTCGGATTAAATCCACCTGCAGGGTTTACATGATAATCCTTATGAGCTCCTCAAGGGGACATCATCATCCTAAATAATTAGGACACAGATTCCTTCTATAATCAACAGTACACCATATAGACAATACGGTTTCCCAATTCACCGAGTTTATTGATTTAATAAATAAATCTCACTCGTTGGTAAATTAAAGAAACAAATATTGTGTATACGTGGCTGTTATTATATAGGGATTAAGAGAACGTACATCCATAATAACAGAGGTCTTGTTCATTATATAGTCAGAATAAAACGAACAACCTCAAATGGTCCTGCTCAATACACACAAAGTATACTAGTGTAGTTTTATAGTCAAGACAGACTAATACCAAACTACACTACAACATTCCGATGATTTGTCCAAATTCATCTTGGTTGTGAGCTACTCTTTATAATTTATAAGAAACTGATAACAAGATCTTCTGTGTGGCACCACACACCAAGTTATCTATAATATAAATTAATTGGACATTGCATAAACATATATAACAAATATAAAATGCAAACATGTGACCATAATGATTCTCATTGCATAAAAGATGTTCATACAAAAGCTAGGCTTATAGTATACATCCTAACAATCTCCCACTTATACTAAAAGACTATGCTGTCATCTACACTACCATACATCTGATTCCCATTCCTTCAACATGCTCATCGAAGGCTTTCGCCGGAAGGGCCTTTGTGAAAGGATCTGCTAGGTTATCGGCTGATGCAATCTTGGCGACAACAACTTCCCCTCGTTTTACGATGTCTCGTATCAGGTGGTACTTGCGCTCAATGTGCTTACTTGCTTTATGGGCTCGTGGTTCCTTCGAGTTTGCTACTGCACCACTATTATCACAATAAATTGTGATAGCTTTAGGCAAACTAGGAATCACTTCTAAGTCCATCATGAAGTTTCTGAGCCATACAGCTTCTTTGGCTGCCTCAGAGGCTGCCACATACTCAGCTTCCATGGTTGAGTCCGAAACGCATTTCTGCTTAACACTCCTCCATACTATGGCTCCACCTCCCAAGGTAAACACATAACCCGAGGTAGATTTACTATTGTCCCTATCTGACTGGAAATCAGAATCCGTGTAACCCACAGGAAGCAAATCATCAGCTTGGTAAACCAGCATATAATTTCTAGTCCTTTTCAGGTACTTTAAAATATGCTTTACCGCAGTCCAATGTCCTTGTCCTGGGTTACTTTGATATCTGCTAACCATGCCCACGGCAAAGCAGATATCTGGCCTCGTACATAGCATTGCATACATTAGGCTTCCTACGGCCGAAGCATAAGGAACTGCCTTCATATCCTCTATCTCCTTTGGTGTCTTAGGACACATCTCCTTAGATAAAGGTACTCCATGTCGAAAAGGTAGAAAACCTTTCTTGGAGTTTTGCATGCTAAAACGAGCTAGGACAGTATCAATGTATGAAGCTTGAGATAGACATAACATCCTTTTCTTGCGATCCCTTATAACTTTGATCCCAAGAATATGTCCAACTTCTCCCAAGTCCTTCATATCAAACTGTTTGGATAGCCATACCTTTACGTCTGACAACACCTTGACATTGTTGCCAATGAGCAAAATGTCATCTACGTATAGTACAAGAAATACCACCACGTTTCCGTCACTCTTCTTGTATACACAAGACTCATCCGGACATTGAATGAATCCATAAGACTGGATTACCTCATCAAAACGGATGTTCCAAGATCTCGAAGCTTGTTTCAGTCCATAAATGGACCGATTAAGCTTACACACAAGATGCTCTTTGCCCTTTGCAATGAATCCTTCTGGTTGCTTCATATAGATGTTTTGTTCAAGACTACCATTAAGGAAAGCTGTCTTGACATCCATTTGCCAAACCTCATAATTCATATGAGCAGCAATAGACAAAAGAATCCGGATAGACTTAAGCATGGCTACCGGCGAAAAGGTTTCCTCATAATCTATGCCTTCCTTTTGAGTATACCCCTTCGCAACAAGCCTTGCTTTGAAAGTTTCTACTTTCCCGTCTGATCCTCTTTTTCTTTTATAGACCCATTTACATCCAATGGCTTTTACACCATTTGGTGGTTCTACTAGCTCCCAGACTTGGTTAGAATCCATAGATTCTAACTCAGAATTCATAGCTTTTTGCCAAGATTCTGCATCTTTATCTTGGAGTGCTTCGTCATAGGTCCAAGGATCAGATTCATGTTCACCGGGCACTAAGTCCGAAGACTCTCCCAAAAACATGAATCTATCAGGTTGTCTAACAACCCTCCCACTACGACGAGGCACTTGTGGTAATAGTGTATCATTAGTGACAGATGGTGCAGACCCCTGTGGTATCTCATCTTGTACCGTTGGTACCAAGATAGGAGTTTGCCCTCTTATTTCTTCTAGAACAATTTTACTCGTGGGCTTGTGATTCATTACATAGTCCTCTTCTAAAAATCGGGCATTTGTGCTTACAATTACCCTCTGATCTTTAGGACTATAAAACAAACCACCTTTCGTTCCTCTAGGATAGCCCACAAACAGCCGAACTTCCGTACGAGATTCCAACTTATCAGCATCTCCCTTTAGCACATGTGCTGGACTACCCCAAATCCGAATGTGTTTCAGACTGGGCTTACGCCCATTCCACAATTCTGTGGGAGTAGAGGGTACTGTCTTAGAAGGTACTAAGTTCAGAATGTACGCCGCCGTTTCCAGGGCATACCCCCAAAACGAATTCGGTAATTCCGAATAACTCATCATTGATCTAACCATTTCCATGAGAGTCCTATTCCTTCGTTCCGCCACACCATTCTGTTGGGGTGTACCAGGTGCTGACAATTGGGATTGGATCCCAGCCTCTGATAAGTAATTCCTAAACTCTCCTAAGAGGTACTCGCCACCACGATCAGATCGTAGTATTTTGATACATTTACCATGACGCTTCTCCACATCAGCCTTGTACTCTTTGAATTTATCAAAGCACTCAGACTTGCGGCGCATCAAATAAATGTATCCATATCTCGAAAAATCATCTATAAAAGAGACAAAATATTCGAAACCACCTCTTGCTTGGATAGACATAGGACCACACAAATCAGAATGAACCAATTCCAACACTTCTTTGGCTCTATACCCCTTGGCTTTAAAAGGCCTCTTGGTCATTTTTCCTTCCAAGCAGGACTCGCAGGTCGGATAGTTTTCCACTTCCAATGAACTCAAAGGTCCATCGGCTATCAACCTTTGAATCCTACTCAAGTTAATGTGACCTAATCTTAGATGCCAAAGATATGTTTGGTTCATTTTTGAAGGTTCTTTTCTCTTATTTGAGTTAGAAGATGTATTATTAATTTCCATTTGTTGCATCGTAGGAGTTTTTGGATTAAGAGTATATAAATTGCCAACCAACGTACCAGAACAGATAATAACCCTATTTTTCTTGACAACAACTTTGCCATCAAAAGAAACAGAATATCCATCCAAAAACAACTTAGAAACTGAAATCAAATTCTTTCTAAAACAAGGTACGTAAAGACAATTCCTCAAAACCAAAGTCTTGTTCCTATCAAAAGATAAATAAACATCTCCCACTGCAACAGCCGCCACTTTCGCAGCGTTGCCCATGTAGATGGTAATCTCGCCCTCACTAAGTCGCCTGGTTTCCTGGAACCCCTGCAAAGAATTGCAGACATGATCAGTGGCTCCTGTATCTACACACCAGGTGCCGGTAGATAACACCGCTAAACATGTTTCAACAATTAGTGAATAAGATATACCTTCCTTGTTCTCCTTTTTACGAGGACAATCCACCTTCCAATGTCCAGGCTGCTTGCATGTGAAGCACTTGCCCTTTGGCTTTTTCACACCACCTTGTGGTCCGGCCTTTTGAGGTCCATTCGCTTTGTTCGCCGAAGAATTCTGTTTCTTCTTCTTCTTTCCACCTTTCGGCTTAGAAGTAGAAACTTTTTCAGCAACGTAAGCTTGAGTACTTTGACGAAATAGTCCTTCTGCCGATTTGAGTTCTGTCAGAAGTTCCGCCAAGGAGTACATTCTCTTGTTCATATTATAATTAAGGCGGAACTGCTCAAAACTCTTAGGCAGTGTTTGGAGCACGATATCGACCTGGGTTTCCCCATCGATTTCAGCTCCAAGGACTTCCATCTCATTCAAATGAGCCATCATCTTAAGGACGTGATCACTCACAGGTGTCCCCTCAGACATGGTGGTCGTCATCAAGTTTCTCATTGCCTCTTGTCTGGCAGCCCGACTCTGGTGTCCGAAGAGTTCTTTGAGATTGAGCATCATATCATAGGCAGTGGGCATGGCCTGATGCTGATGTTGCAGTACATTTGACATGGAAGCCAAAATGTAACACCGCGCCATCTCATCTGCCTTAACCCACTTCCTATAATGCACTTTCTCCTCTTCACTAGAGTTTTCATCAGGCTTGTCAGGACATTGCTCATGGAGTACAAACTTGTACTCTTCAGCAGTTAGGACAATATCCAGGTTTCTTTTCCAGTCAATATAATTAGGTCCAGTAAGTTTGTTTTCTTTGAGTATAACAGCAAGTGGGTTGAAAGACATTATGAAATCCTGAGAATCATATAAATAAACAAATAAATACACAGGTCACATATCATATAGAATTTAAAGTCTATATCGTTCCCTCAAACGATATAATTAAATTCACCAACACCTCAATACACCGTGAATTTCGTATGCCACGATAATGTGGTCGTATACTAATTCAAACATTCGTTAGAGGAGGTTTTACCCATTAATTTCATTATCTTGACAAACAAAATAAAATTAATAGTTGGTTTATCTTTAGTCATGCAAATAACAGCACTTACTCCGATGGGGAGGATACTTATCATATGCACCTAAGTGTATACCATTACTTAATACCAAGTCAATCATCTAGGTTTGTGTATCTTCAGATGGAGAAGATTACACGCTCCTAAATAATTTCCTATAATTATTCATTGAGAAAGTTTGATCTAGTGATCCACAATCAAACTCATCCGATATGGAGGAAGGCACTTAAAGCCAACGCGCAAGTTTAAATGCATCACTTACAAACCAGTAATGGAGACCATGGGATTTATTCAAAATAAATCCCTCTCCCACTTAGTTATTTAAATGAGGGAATTTAGCATGCAATAACATGTGACATATAAAAGCATGCTTGATAAAACAACAAACATATAGATAGGCAATAAATATGGAATAAAGTAAATCCAACTATTATGGCCACTTCGATCGAATGTTCGCCTGCCAAACGGGGATCGACCTGCCAAAAAAAATCTGATCCAATCCACCAAATCCGGCAGGTTGTTGCGCACCAGAATCAACGCCAATCCACCAAATCCGGCAGGTTGTTGCGGAGATTCAGCAACGCCCCGTTGCGCCAATCCAGCAGCCTGATCGAACAGCGCCTTTCGATCTCATCGAACATCTTTCGAACATCGATCGGATTACATCTCAATTGAACATCGATCGGATTACATCGATCGGATTACATCTCATCGAACATCGATCGGATTACATCAAAATTGTAATCAAACAGTAATACATCAAGAACAAATCAAGAATTACATCGAGAACTTATCAAGAATTACATCAAGAACTAATCAAGAATTACATCGAACCTAACACGACAAACCGCCGTGGTTTTACTATTACAATCATGCAACCAACCCAAAACAAAAACCTCGACAGGTCCGAGGGTTTAGATCATACATTAAACATACACACAGACCATAATAGTTGGATAGAGATAACCTGCAAAACCGAGTTATCCTATGCAATCCTACTATCATACAATCTGAATATAAAACGTATGCTACAGCATAAGATCATAATAATTAACCGATCCAATTGCATAGAACCAGAAACGTGGCTTTGATACCAATTGTTGGAACCGACCGATCGCCGGCTCTATGCAATTGATGAATCGGGATCCATGCAAAGGTATAAAGAAGAAGCAGCGGAAAGAATTAATTATACCTTTCGATCAGTCTACGAGAAATCGAGCCAAGACTGATCTTACGTAACCCTAGACCTCTCGATCTTCCGATGTATTCCTGCAGCCTTTCTCGAACGTTGCGTGGCCAACGATCCTTCGAGAACTCTCAATTCTGCACTCTCTCTCACTATCACGTGTTTTCTGTGATCTGCGTGTGTTGAGAGGCGCTGATGAAAAAAGGCTATAAATAGGCTACATCAGGGACCTAGAGGAGGAATTGGGTTGGGTCTCCTGATGGGCTTAAGTATCCTGTGTTCGGCCCGAGCACATAAATTAAGCCCATCAATAATAATTCAGTCCACTAAAGAATTATTATTGAACTACCGTCCCAATCCCATATTTAATATGGGCTCCTTCTTATTATGTGCACGTTTATCTCCCTGTGTTTAAGATATCGAATGTCCGTTAATTAAATAAGTTACTGACAACTTAATTAATTAACATCTAATTCCAAGAGTAGTACGACTCAACTTTATTATCATGTCGGATTAAATCCACCTGCAGGGTTTACATGATAATCCTTATGAGCTCCTCAAGGGGACATCATCATCCTAAATAATTAGGACACAGATTCCTTCTATAATCAACAGTACACCATATAGACAATACGGTTTCCCAATTCACCGAGTTTATTGATTTAATAAATAAATCTCACTCGTTGGTAAATTAAAGAAACAAATATTGTGTATACGTGGCTGTTATTATATAGGGATTAAGAGAACGTACATCCATAATAACAGAGGTCTTGTTCATTATATAGTCAGAATAAAACGAACAACCTCAAATGGTCCTGCTCAATACACACAAAGTATACTAGTGTAGTTTTATAGTCAAGACAGACTAATACCAAACTACACTACAACATTCCGATGATTTGTCCAAATTCATCTTGGTTGTGAGCTACTCTTTATAATTTATAAGAAACTGATAACAAGATCTTCTGTGTGGCACCACACACCAAGTTATCTATAATATAAATTAATTGGACATTGCATAAACATATATAACAAATATAAAATGCAAACATGTGACCATAATGATTCTCATTGCATAAAAGATGTTCATACAAAAGCTAGGCTTATAGTATACATCCTAACAGCTGCATCCACCTGCTTCATTGATTCAGACTTTTCCTCACCCACAATGCCAAGTCTTCGGATCCATCTTTCTTCTTCCTCCTTCTTCTTTGTTTCTGTCTTCCTTACAACATAAAACTTCTCATCTTCCATCTTCAGCAAGGCTCTTTTGGAAATTCTTTGCCTTTTTGAAGATGGTGAGTCTCCTCTACTTCTGCTACTCCAGCTTCTCTTCTTAGAAGAATCAGCTGCTTCTTCCTTCCAGAGTCCTTGGATGTAGCGTCCCCAGTAGTCCTGTTTGCAGCAGCTCCTGCACCTCTTGCTCCACCAACATCACCATCATCATCTTTATTATGTTTTCTTTGTTGGGGTGGGGGACGAGTTCTTCTCTTCTTCTCTCGAGGATGCAGCAAGTCCTCTTCATCATCATCTTCAACTGCATCGATTTCTCTTGCAGTGTCCTCCGCAGCCTGCAACAGCTTTTGATCTTCAAACAGACCACCCTTTGTTAAGGTAGGAAGCTGCAACTTTTCGGCGGCAACTTCATTCCCCTTTTTAGCATCATCAAATCTCCGTTTGCCTAGGTGGTCACTTGCTGCTTTCTACGGTGCAGCCATCCTTTGGAGAGTCTCATGCATCTCCCCCAGCAGCAGCTCAATGTTCGAGAGTCTTTCGTCCATGCTCTTCACTTTTGATCCTTGCTCATTGACTTCAGTCTGTATGGTAGTCAGAGTGGTGCAAGGGTGTCGATGATAGACCCGAGAGCTTGCTTCGTTTCACTTTTGAAGATTGTAGTGTTTTTTCTTCTTAGTACCCTTGAAGGAATGTTGTTTTCTCCATTCTTTATTCAGTGCGTCTCTAAGGGCATTAGGAACCTTTTCGAGCTTGTCCACTATCTTCTTCAGATCAGCGTTGGGATTAGGAATGGTTGCAGTGTGATCTTTCAGGACATTTGCAAGACTGTCAATGGCAGCGAGAATCTTGCTGAAAGAATCTGCAGGGGTCAAAGAACTTGCAGCTACTTGTGTGGATACAACAATTTGTAGGTTCTCTTCATTCCCCTGCTCTGGTTGCTGTACTGAGCTCTTGATGGATGTTTCCCAAGCCTGCAGTGCTTCAGGATCCACCACAACTTTGCCCTTTAAAAGGTAGACTTTAGCACCAGAAGTGGAGGGCTCTATTTCTTCATCAAGCTCGTCGGTGAACTTATCAGCCTCTCCATCAGATCCATCCGAGTAATCTCCAAGGATATTAAAAGAGACTTTTTGGGTTCTTCATCCTCGGCAGCATAAACCTCTTTGGGTTCCTATAGCTACTGATCTTCCTCTGCAACAACCACTGATTCGTTGTATTGCGCCTTCTCTTCTTGGCCATCCTTCCCTTCGGCAGCTTCAACCTCCTGCTGAGGTGGCTCTTGCTGCTTGGCCTCTTCACTTCCTCCTGCTGTAAGCTCTGCCTCATCTTGCTTGCAGCCTTTATCTCCTCTTATAGTAAGTACCTCTCCTTGCTTGCTGCACTCCGTCTTTTCTTCTATAGCTTCTAGCCCCTCCTTTACGTGCTTTCAGCTTTCTTCATTATGGTCTTCCTAATCAACATCACCAGAAGACTGGTCTCTTGCAGCATCACCCAGAGAAGTTGTCTGCTCAACCACTTTGTCCTTTGCTACATCTGGTGACTCTGCTGCATCTAGTAGTGCAACAGACAGTACTGCAACTTCTACCAGTACTGGAAGACCTGCCACCGCAACCTTCTCAATCGTTGCATCATCAGCGACTTCAGCATCGGGAAGACCTGCAAGTACAATCTTAATGATGTCTGATGGCTCCGGATCTTGTGTAACATCTCCCTGATACTTGGGTGAATCCTTATAGTCTATCTGCTCCTCCTCTTCGCTGATTTGTTGTAGCGTCACGATTGGAGGTAAACTACTCATCACAGTATCGAAGGTTGGAGAGCTCCCAACTTTCATCATGGAATCATCAAGTTCCAGTGACTTAATGGGGGTCTCAGCTCTCTTCTCTTCATGGCTGAGTTCCAGAGACTTGTGCAGCTGTGGTGCATCAAAAACATCGGCCGACTTGGGTGTTGTATCTTCTGGACTCGCCTAGCCCATAGACGGATTCACCTCTACAACAGCCGTCAGGGCATTCTCTGTTGTTTCATTGGTGTCTTTAGGTTGGGACTGCTTGTGGCTTTTTCTCACCGTGATCATGGAAAAATAAGATTTGGTTGCAGCAATCTTTTCCTGTGCGTCTGCATGAGGGAGATAGTCAAGCAGCATCATGACATCCTTTTTTCCAGTCCACAACATGAGGGATTCTTCCATCACCGTCCAATACTCCCAATGCTGCAGCATCCAGCTCTCCTGCATCCACATCTCCTTCGGAGGCTCTTTATGTTCTGGTCATCGAAGATCTTGAATGACATCTTGAAAATATCCTTCACCAAGCCCTCCCGTATCTTCTTTACCTTCTCCTCCTTTTGCTATAAGGAGAGGATCGTGGCCTTCTCACTCTTGTCTAGCTTCTCTTTCAGCAGTCTCTGGATCAGCCTCTTGCACATCCTCTTGCAGGGGCCATCCTTCTTCTGAAGAACTCTCTTCTTTTTCTTCTTTTTCTTCTTCTTCTTCTTCTTCTTCAGTGCTGAAGTATATGGAAGTTCAGCTACTCCTGCTGCAACTTCCGGGCCTTCTGCTGAACCCACTTCACCTTCACTGGTGGGATCTTCTATTTTCTCACCATCATATAAACTATGATGGGAGCATCTTCTCCTTCATTCCGTGCTGCCTCCTTCTCCTCGACCGGGCTGGCTGCTTGTATTTGATCAACACCCTCCATATCCATGGTGTGATCTTCTCCCTTGGATGCAGTAGATGTGCTGCTGCATTCTATGGGTGTAGCAAGACTGGCAACTCTAGCAGATTTTGTGGCCTTTTGCTTGCCTCGACTCTTCTTGGGTGTCTTCATTGTAACCAGTATCCATCCAGCTACAACTGTCGCATTTGCTGTCTCAACAGCTGCAGCAACATCAGCAGCAGTAGCAGCATCAATATCAGTAGCATCAACAACAGCAGCAGTAACAACAACAAATTCACTCGATGCACTGCCCTCCATCTACATCCATCCTGCTTCCTACAACCTTCTCACCTGCTGCATCCTTCTTCAGCTCCTCCTTCTGCAAAGGCTTGGCTGTCATTTTCTTCTTCTTCTTGGCGACCGCCTTTGCAGGAGCTTTCTCCTTCCTCGATCCTCCCTCTGCATCATCTTCCACCTTCTTCTTTGCAACCTCTGCAGAGGGGGTGCGGGCTAGTTTTTTCCTTGAGCTGCACCTTCTTCCCCTTCTTGGGTTCACCATGAAACTTACCAGCAGCAATGGGAACCAGATCTTGTAGTGGGATGCCTAGATAGTTCATCAAGGCACAAATGGCAATCCCATAGCTTCTTCGAGGAGTGGCCATTGAGGCTTCTTCAAAGATCCTCTAACTAATGAACATGCTCCAGTTAACAGATTCCCCGGCCATAATCACCAACATCATCCTGAACCAGAGGTCGGTGAACATGTTGTAGCACCCCAATCTGCCCTCAATGATGTAGGCAGAGATGTCATGCAACAATAAGTACTCTGGCTTAAAGGCCTTCTTCAGTGTGCTCCTTCTTACCTCACCGTTCACTTTACCGGTGAATAGTTCCCACATCTCTTTGGAGTTGTCTTTTTCAAATATTGCCTGGGCAACCACATCTAAACCTTCAGAACCGATGTGGAATGCTTTACCAATGGTCTCGACAAAGACCTCATATTCTTTTTTAGCCACTGAGAAGATAATGGCTTTCCCGGATTCATCTGCCCTAGCCGCGGAGTAGAAGCTCTTTACTGATGCCTCAGAATAGCCGCATCCAGGGTCCTGCACAAATGTTGTTATCTTTGTATCTTGCAGCTTTCTGAAGATCTTGTCGACGGTTTCAACGTCAAACTCTGGATTGTACCTCAACCTTTCTAGATTGATTAGTCTTCCTTCCACCACGATAGTGTTCTTTACTAGAAGAGCCATTATAGAATGCTTAGAACACCTTAGAGCTTTTTAGGGTTTGAGAGGTTTTTGCAGAGAGAATAATAGAATGTTGGAGTGTTTGAAGTAAGAATGATCTTTCACAAATGAGGAAGATCAGTTTTGTTGAAACTTCCCAGAACTTGAATCGATCTAAGGCTGAGATCATTCTATTCTGGTGATGAGTCGTTCATCCAACGACTCTTTCAAAACTGTGGAATGGCAACTTTATAAATAAGGGGTAAGTTGAACAATTGCTTACGCGCGTGCCTGCCATTACTGACACAAAAGTGTTTTTGTATTTAATGCAAAGTGCATATTTGCTGCTCTTAATCATGTGTTATTTTATCCGAGGTTTCAGCATTAAACACTAAAAATTTATTGCTCCGAGCACTAAGTGTTTAATGTGTTGCTCCAGGTATTAGTGTGCAGACATGTGCTGCATGCATATAAATGTTGTAAGCTGAGCAGAACCTCTTTGCTATATGCAGCGCATTTCCCCCTTAGTGTATCTATAAATGCATATAAATGTTGTAAGCTGAGCAGAACTTCTTTCATCACTGCATCCTCGTATCTTGATATTCACTGTAAGCAGTATTCCCCCTTGCTTCAACACCTCTTTTTGCTGTAACTTGTCTGAGACTGTAAGAACTTTGTATAGATTTTGATGAAAACAAAACATGTAATAGATTAGGGCCTAGGGTCCTATGTATTTAGATTATGTTGTAAAATTCTAAGTATAGGATCGGGAGGCTTGAAGATCAAGACTTATAGCTTGAAGGAAGAATAAAGACCTTGCTGCATAAAGAAAACTTAAAGTGACTAAGTACAAGTCACTGCAGCAGGATGCTAGGAAAGATATTGGATGCTCACTGTAAAAGGATCTTGAGTAAGCTAGCTGAATGAAAGACAAGTAAGCTAAGCCAACCGAAGAACTAGAAAGCATCAGCAACCTTTTCCAAAGCAGTTACCTCTGAATACGTGTACGAGGTTTACGTTAGGCACAATTGCAAACTCATCCAATCAAAAGGTGCCACGTAATAAAGCAAAAAGGAGTCTGAAGAAATGTCAGACTAAGTATGTCGATTGCAGCAACAGAGACATAAGATCTCAACAACTTCATACAGACTAATCAGAAGAGGCCACGTCGCCCCATGCATGCTGCGAAGAATGGTGCTCTTTCTCTCCAACAGGCATATTTCTCATCGCCTATAAATAAAAGAAGACTGGGACTTGAAGAAAAAAGAAGAACCAACTCGAGAAACTTGAAACCTAAAACTCTCATGAATCAAATATTCAATCATTCAAAGTTATTCAATATATAGAAAGTTTCAAGTCTAGTCTGGCAGCAAGCTACCTTCAGCTTAGAGAGTCTTTTATCTTAAGCTTACTGCCTGTGTTGTTAAAAACAAAAACCCTTTATTTTTCTTAGACTGTTAGGAGTTAGTTGATTGGAGGTTGTTCCTGATCAAGTACTTGCGTTCTTAGTAGAAGAACAAGAGTTCTGTCTGGGCTAGTTGAGATTGGTCACTATGCAGTAACCCTATGTGGGATTGACTGGCAATTCTTGTTAGGTTTAGGTTGTATAAGCAAGGCTTGTGTCAATCAACCATCTTACTTAACAAAGTTCCTCCTTGTGAAGGAGTAGAGAGGATGTAGAGGGATTACTCCAACCTTGAACCTGTATAAATTGTTCTGTTTATCTTTCTGCTTAGCTTAGTGTTGTTCACATCTTATATCCTGCTTAGTTGTTTTGTTTGCTGCATATCTCTCTTAAGCATACCAACTGTTTTCAGAAAAGAAGCTTTGCTTAAAAGAATTTTCGTTGTGCATAAAACTCTTTTTCACAAAGTTCACTTAAGATAATTGCTCAAGCAGTAACCTCCAGGACAATAAGCTCTTTAGGTACCTGCCTGAGTGACTTATCATTTCGTTTTAAAGAAAAAGTTTGAAAAATTGAGCAGGCATATTCACCCCACCCCCCCCTTTAAGCTTACTGTCACTTAGGACCAACAAGTGGTATCAGAGCAGGTTGGATTAAACGTTCGATCTAACTGATCAATTCCTGATCCCAGCTTTTTGAAAACCCTAATTTGCAAGTCACTAAGCTAGAAAGTGAGAAGAAAATCCTCACTGAAACTGTAAATATCTTCAACAAATCCTCAAAAGACCTAGATGCAATGTTAAACATTCAAAGGAGTCTGAAGGATCATGCTGGCATAGGTTACTGTGAAAAGGCTTCCACTTCAACCGCTAGCACCTCAAAGGCACCTACATTTGTGCCTGCAGTTGTCCCTCATAAAATTGAAATACCTAACTTAAGGGGAACTGCAAGCAAAAACGCAGGAAGCTTTGTAGGAAAGGGAAAGAGACCCCTTCCAGCTACCTATGGTAATAAGCCTGTCAGAAGCTAGCTCCAGCAACCTAAGTATGCTAGAAGCATGAGCTATAGACAGCAACCTAGAAAGGGTAAAAGATCTTAACCTTCCTATATGCCAGAGACCTATATGTCTAAATCTAAAAGAACATATGTTCCTAGAAGACAAAAGAAGAAACCACAAGCACACAAAGCACATATGCAGTATCATAAGGATACTAGTAGAAAATCAGGAACCAACAAGACTTATAATAAAACAATTATTATAAGGCAAGTATGGGTTCCTAAGAAGATAATGGAAACTAACAAGAAAGGACCCGTACTTGTATGGGTACCTAAAAAGAAGTAATTTTCCTTTGATTGCAGGAACATGTGACAGGAAGTAGCAAGGACATATGGTACATCGATAGCGGCTACTCCAGGCACATGACTGGGAACCAGAGGAGCCTGATCAACTTCAAAGTTTCCAAAGGACCCAAAGTTATATTTGGAGACAATTCCAAGGGAAGCACAAAAGGCACTGGTGACCTGATTAAAGGAAATACCTGCATCAAGGAAGTGTCACATGTAGAAGGCTTGAAGTACAATCTTCTAAGTATAAGCCAATTTTTTGATAATGGCTACTGCGTGGAGTTCAACCTCAATAAGTGTCTTATCAATGACAACAAAACTCAGGAGGTTAAGCTCACTGGAACAAGAAAATGGAATATCTATGTTGCTGATTGGGAATCAGTTACTACAACTACCTGTTTCATAGCCAAGGGAACACCTGAAGCTAGTTGGCTGTGGCACAAGAAGATGAGCCACCTGAATTTCAAAACTATCTCCATCATATCCCTGACCCCTCAAACTAGAAATACTCAAGCCATGAGTGGAGAACAATGATTCGATGCTTTTTTTCAAGTGAAGCTGCAGTTGTGTCACTAACATGTACAAGACCAATGAAACGTTCAATAATTCATCCATTCTTATCCACATAACGTATAACCACTCTCATTTGCTCTTTCATGGACACATCTCTACACTCATCAACTAAAATGGAGAAAAAATCACTTTCAATTTCCTTAATGACAGCATTAGTAGTCTCTATTGCAGCTGCACTTATAATATCTTTTGAATCTTCGGAGATGTTAGCTTGAGATTTTCAGGAGCATTATACAACACAACATTGTTGATTTCTTCATTACACGAAGCAATAACTTTCAAAAGCTCGATAAAATTACCTTGATTCAATGATTCTTCGGACTCATCATTTCCTCGAAAAGCTAATCCTTGCACAATGAGATATCGCAAACAAACAATTGATGCATTCAATCTACAACGATAATCAATCTTTGATTGTTCAGATATCTTAGAAAAAGATACTTCAATGTGTTGGCCTTGATTCATCAAATCTTGACAAGCCACCCTACATTTATTATGATCACTCTTATGATCTCCAACATGATCTCCAACATGATCTCTCAATCTTTCTTTTTTTACGCCAAACATGAAATCCCTTAGAAACAAAAGCATCATACCCTCTTTCACTACGTCCCGTAGAGAAAAGATAACAATATAAACAAAATGTCGCATCTTTTGATACACTATACTCCAACCAATCACTAAATTCATCAAACCAAGATGCAACAAATTTATGTTTTCGATTTTCATCTAATTTTTGAGGAAAATGATGCTCACGTGGTTGACATGGACCTTTTAGCAAGTAAGCTCTACGAACCTGTTCAATTAAATTAGGTGGATAACTCATTATGTTAGGTCGTAGTCCCGGGTCACTCGGAAGATTTTCCATATCAACCTCATTATTGTTATTTTGACATGGGGGTAGTTGAGGTTGAACAAGGGGTGCATTGACCGAAGAGAATGACGTCTCCACATTAGGGCGTATTTTTCCAAAATATCTTTCCATAATCTATTATCTATAAAAAAAATTAGAAGTATAGAATTAAATGTTCAAGAACTTGCTAAATCAAAATGGAATTAATAAAATAAGCTTGCCCATTTCCTACCACAATGAAGTATTACCATAATTTCTAGTGTTGAAGGTTTCTAAACAAAATAAAAAGAAAAAACTCAATCTTTTAACCTAATCAATAAATCACATATATAATTTAAAACACCATAAATTAACAATAATGATGAAGAAGATTGCAAATAAGAGTAATATGTATGTAACATTTACCTTGAAATTAAGTAGAGAAGTAGTAATTGGTGGAAAGAAATGCTAAGGTTTGAATTGAGTGGGAAGGGGAAAATGAAAGATAATGGAGATAAGATAGTTGTTGCCTGCTGGAATGGAAGAGGCGAGGGCTACTGCCTGCAGTATTAATATGTATATTTATTTTTTTAATGTGAAATTACTAAAATACCCCTGCCTTTTTTTCAAAATTTCAGGGGGCCCAGTGCCCCTCTTGGCCCTAAGGTGTGTCTGTCCCTGATGGTGGGTGATGGCAAACTAGAGTAAGCTATAAATTTACTGGAAATTGAAGAGATGAAACAAATTGGGTTTGCAGTACGAAATTGAGGAAGAGAAGACCAATTTTCGCTCCAAGTGCATAGGATTCGTTATGTTTGTCGTGTTTGGACTGAAACGTGATGAAGATACTCAATGTGCAATTTTTTGAAAAATTAGGTATCAATTTTGTAACTCACAAAAATGAGATATAATTTGTTTGATATCATAAATATAATATTCCATATTAAAATTTTTAAAAATACTTGGTATATATATAACAAATTCTGCTACATAAAACTTTGCTTTCTGGTTGTGGAGAGAATTTAATTTTTTTTTTTGTCTTGTTTTATTCTTCTTCTTATTCTTGGTTTATGCTTGTTCTTCATTATCATCAGCACATTCGAATTATTTATTCATTATAGTTTAATAAATTATTATGTTATTATTTAATCACAAAAGTTCAATCAATATATTTTTACATTTTCTTATTTATTTTGTTTCTAGGTATATATTATTTGCTACTTATACAAGATCCCATATAAGGTCGACACTGAACAACCATTAATAACTATATAGATAATAATTTTTGAATTCTTTAGCTAAAAAAGTTATTATTTCTAAATATTAATGACGATGATGTGAATTTAATTAGGAGTTTCTCAGTGATGCACATAAGTTATAAAATCAGCATTGTCAACCTATAACAAGCATATTTTATAACAATCATTATATAATTTAGCATATATCTAAATCACAGTATTTATAAATGAGTAAATAAATAACATAAGATTACCAAGTAGCACCAAAATGTAGATGATGAGTGTTGGAATTATGGTGTAAGCTTGAGCAAGAGTTCAAGCTGAATATGCATGGAGATGGTGGAGTTCAAGCTGTGTGTTGTTCGAAGGATGATGAAGTGGGTTTCCTTCTTTTACGTTTTTATTAGTTCTTTCTTCTAAGGGTCTTTTAGCCTTTTCCAATAAGTTGTTTCTCTCACTTTGTAAAGACGCGCTACTTGTATTACGTTTTTTAGTTGCCTTTCTCATGTGAGTGGTAGTTATTTTCTGTTAGGGCCGTTGTATCAGAATGTGAGCTAGCTTCCTTTATAAGCTCAGTTCTTCTTCTTTGTTTTTTGATTCTGATATGATAATAAACCCTAGTTCTCTCTATTTTTCTTTTTCTACTGATTATACAATATATACACTTTTACAACATGGTATCAGAGCCAATTAACAATGGCAAATCTATTCAATACGAATTGGTTGGTTTTGAATGCTGGAGCGGGAGGGGAGCAAGGGGAAATGGATCGGGATCTACCAGATCTGTTGATCATGAAGTATTCCACATATCGAATTCTGATAGCCCAGGCATGATTTTGGTATCACATCAATTGAATGGCACAAATTATTTATCATGGAAAACTTCGATAACCATAGCACTAAGAGCTAAATTGAAGCTCCGATTTATCACTGGAGTTGTTGCAGAACCACAGGAATCGGATGAAACTTATGAGGTATGGAAAGAGGAATGATTATATGATAGAATCATGTATTTTAAATGCTTTGTCTAAGGAGATTGTAGAAAGCTTTGTTTACTTTAAGAATGCAAATAATCTATGGGAGAGAATTGCAAAGAGATATGGACAATCAATGGTCCACTTCTATATAAGTTGCAGAGAGTGATCTCAAGCATAAGTCAAGGTAATGATTCTGTGATGATTTACTTCTCACGCATACAAAAACTCTGGGATGAATTTGGTAATTTGAAGTCTCTTACTTTTTGTGAGTGTTCTATGGGAATAAATATGGTAGAATATGAGAAACAAACAAAGTTATTGCAGTTTTTAATGGGATTGAATGAAGTACATAAACCTATTAATCACAAGTGCTACTCATGGAGCCTTTGTCTGATGTTGATAAGACTTATTCTCTTTTATTTAGAGTTGAACAGCAAAAATCTACTGACATTCTATTCCATGATGGTTATGAGAGTGTTGCAATAGTTAATAGAAACTCTTTTGAAAGAGGCATGAATGGTAGATTTGGTGCTGGAATGAATGGTAGAGGAATTGTTGGGAGAGGTCACTCTACTTTTCAGACATCTGGAAGAGGTGGCAGAGGTAGAGGCTATGTGAGAAGAACAAAAGAAGAAAAGGTAAAACTTATATGTCAACATTGTTCAGGACCTGGAGATGAAATATCAGAGTGTTTTAAGCTACATGGCATTCCCGATTGGTATATCAAGTATAAAGAGCAGAGAAATGGTGGTGGTTATGCAAATTGATATGCCAATTATTCTAATGCAATGGACAATACACAAGATTCAACTGAACAGAGGAAGACTGCTGCTAACTCTAATTCCATTGATTCAACATAGATTTCCAAGATGATCCAATAGGAGTTAAAGAAATTTTTTGGTGGAAAGGATCATGCTAATGGAACTATTGAAGGGGTGGACAATGATTATGTGCAATTTGTCAATATTGCATGTATTTCTACACCTGTTTTTTTACTCTTTGTTGAATGTGGCTGATAATGTTTGGAATGATTCTTGGATATTAGATATAGGGGCAAGTAGACATACGTGCAGTGATAAATTACTCATGCATTCCATATACATTCAACCTCATCCTATTTCAGTTCATTTGCCAAATGGAGCCACCATATCTGTTACACATACTGGAAGTGTTGATCTTAATAAAGACATTGTTCTTCATGATGTTCTTTATATCCCTTCATTCAAATATAACTTACTGTCCATACCTCAACTTACTCATGACTCATCTATCAGCTGCCACTTCACTTCCAAATCATGTCTTTTACAGGACAATATTAAGAAGATTATTGTTGTTGGGAAGATGGTAGGAAAACGTTATTGTTGGTCCCAAGTGGTAGTAGGCTTAAAGCGGGGGTGAATAAGCTTACTCAATTTTCCAAATCTTTTTCTACTTCTATAGGCTTTGTTCCAGAATCAGTAACCTTTTGGGAGGTTACTGATCAAAGTGGTTGCGGAAGCTTTTCTCTCATTGAAGTGCCAAGTAGAAGATGTGCAACTTAACATAGTGTATGCAAGTAAAGCAGTAAGCACATATAGACGCATAGATATACAGAGGTTCGAAGGTGGAGTAAACCTTCTACATCCTTTCTGCCTCTTCTCAAGAGGGAACATTCGTTAAATCTTGTTGGTTTATATAGCCCTATCTATTACAACACAGATTTAACAACTAAGTAGGAAGTCTTCACACAGCTGCTTGTCTACTCTCCTAACTGACTCACATAGGATCCTACTCTACCCACCCAGGGTCCTCACTTTCTTCTTCAGAAAGTGGGCAACTCAGCAGGACTCTATTCCTCGCACTGAGCACTCCAAGACAGTCCTTTAGAAAAGGGGTTTGTCTTCTTCTTTTTCAACTGGATGCAGCAAGCTTAGACTTACTTTGCAAGTTGAACTATTGTAGCTTGCTACCTCGACTGTGAGACTGAGTATGTGTCTTTAGGGTGTGGGGTGTTTGAGCTTCTCTTTTCTCTCTTCTTCTTTTGCTCCCCACTTAGCTCTCTTTTATTTTGTGTAGTCTTCCCCCTCTTTTCTACGCTCTCTTCTCGTGCTTTCTTCTGTTTGCGTTTTCTCTCTTTTGCTCTCTTTTCATCTGTTTGTGCACTCTCTTGTTTTTAGTCTTCAGTCTTCTTCTATTTATAGATTATGAAATCTGCCCGTTGAAGGTAGATAGATTTCCATCATTGATAGCGCCGCACTCCTTCTGACACACGCCAGCTTTTAGCTTTCCACGTGTCTTCTTCTGATTGACTCCTCGTCTCTTCTCTCTACCGGTACCCTTCTTCTTTCTACCGGTAACTTTTGACTTTCTTCCCATGTCTGCTTTGTAGCTTCCTCCTCGCGCTTGCTTTAGAGTTTCTTTCTCTGGCTTGCTCCTTCAGGTGGCTTGAGGTTTCTGTAGCATGCTGCTCTGCAGTATACTTTCGACATGGTCTCTCAGGTAGCTTCCTGTCTGGTAGCTTAAGTTGCTTTACAATCTGCTTCAGCAAGTTCTCTTCCATTAGCTTCCTGTAGTCATCAGTATCCTAATTAGTTTACCCAAATCTTTTCACCATTCTTTGCAGTGTCCTTCCTTTGACACTTTCTCTGATCTTTATCTTTCTGCAGTAACTCTGATGCAGTAACCTTTTCTAAGATTGGTTATGCTTGTTAGAGTTACTTTCTTAAGGTTTTGTCTCATCAATACATACTTAAATGTTTCCAACAATTTTCTCCCTTTTTGATGATGACAAAACCTTTGTAGAAGATCAAAAGAACATAATCATTTAAGCACAGAAAGTAGATAAATGTAAAAACATTAATCATACTGCTCTTACTCAATCACTTATAAGTAAAAAAAAAAAAAAAAGTCACATGGAATGAGCTTTAGAGAACAGAAGATATTTTATATAGATAAAAATTTTACAATACAACGCAGTAAGCAAAGTATAATAAAAATTCTATCTAGACTCATTCTTCCTTCTCTTGCTCTTTTCTTTATTTCTTTTCTTCTTTTGCTTGTTATTGGCTTCTTTGTTCGTCAGTTTTTCCCTCTTTTAGGTGCAAAGGCCTGATCCCAATTAGTTTTCCTCTTTGATTTAGGAGATGAACGAAAAAAGGTGAAGAGAATTATTCGGAGGAGAGAAGGAAAACAGATGGTCGGGTCTTGAGGAGAAAGAGAGTGCTTTGGTGCAGTAGCTTGCTGCAGCCTCTCTCGATATATCCTCACGAACTCCTCCTACTGTTGTTCCTTCTCTATCTCTTCTTGCATAATTCATCCAACACCCTTTATAGGCTGGACTCTTATTCTTTCCACCTTTGGAAGACTTCTGATCTTCCATGATCCTTCGCAGTTTCTCCCCCTTTTTGTCATTATCAAAATTGAGCTAAAGCTCTGGGGTTACTGGAGAGGGATCCTTCCGCTCTATCTCCGGCTTCTAAGAGGAGAACTTGGGTGTAAGCCCTTTGGGATTGAGGTGAGGGTTGTAAGCCAGAAGATCAAGTCTTCTAAGAAAGACTTGTTTAGCAAGTGTCAAGCGTGAGAGGTGACTTAACGTGAATTGAGAGATGCTTGGTTGATTATTTGCAGAGAACGTGTAGTGAGGAAGGAACAGAGAGAATGGTTTCCAACAATCAGGTGTCATGATATATCAAGGATAAGAGAGAGACGATATATGAATGAAGATGAAGAATAAGAAGTAGCTGCATGTATTTATAGAGTTTGAGATACTCTCTGTTTTGAACCTACGGTTAGGTTTATCTCTTTATAGATTTCATTAATTGCTCCGCCGGTTTCCAATAATGTTATTGGCAGTTTCCACAGCTTTTGCTTTTTGCTTTGCATGAGGTGATTGCTTGAGTGTTTGGTCAACACTTGATTTTCAGCCTTTAGATCTTCTTGATAGCGCGGCTGAGATTATCTTAGGGTTCTGGAGAAGTTGGTCTATTTCTGAAAAGGTGATCCACTTTATTCATGCGCACACGTTACCAAGAAATTTTTCAGTAACTACTCTGATTTGAGAGTTGTAACCTACAAGTGATCCCTTTATCTAGTGACCTGATGATGAGTCCTGATGTCTAGTAACCTAGTATTCAGAGTATTGGTGTCTAACGTCTTAGTACACAATGACCTGGTGTTTAGCAACCTAGTGTCCAGTATCCTGGTGTTTAGCATCCTGGTACCCAGCGACCTAGTATCCAACATCCTGGTATCTAGCATCCTGGTATCTAGCATCTTGATATCTAGCGTCCTGTTATACAGCGACCTAATATTCAGTTAGCCTGGTATCTAGAATCTTGATATCCAGCGTCCTGTTATCCAGCGACCTAGTGTCCAGTAGCCTGGTGTCTAGCGCCTTGTTGTCAGAACTCCATTTTGTTCTTTAGATTTGTCAATTCATTCCCCCTAAATTCAGTAGCTTTTTGTCAGAGGTACCTGCAGAAGAATTATTCTTGTATAGGTACTCATACAAGTATGAGTCCTTCTAAGTTAGTCTTCTTCATAGGAATTTAGACTTTCCTTACAGCCCACAGATGCTGTAGAGATAGTTCTATTCCTGAAAAACTTTTGTTAGAAAGCAAAAGAAGGGTGTGCAAGTGTTTACTTATTGTATCTCTTCAGAGTATGAACTCCTTATAGAAAGGACAAAGCATGATATCAGTAAGGTAAACAAATTTCTTTCCATTTGGAGTTGTTGTTCTGTTTGGTTCCTTAGGGAATGTCAGTTTGTTGCAGACATTTTTTAGCATACCCGTATCTTTGGGTTTCTCCAAGGATTTGACTTTTCTGCCTGCTGAATTACCTTAATTTGTACTAGAAGTTCCCCCTTACTTTATGAATCTCTTTTAAGATGTAGTGTCAAATTCAGTATTATTTTAGGTAATATTTGCAATTTTGTATAAGTGGGTGAAGCATCTTCTTTTGGATATCAACATACAGGTTTCACTTCTCATTTTCAAGTCAAGTGACCAGTGTCTTTTAAGCCTGTTATCTTCATTTCTGTGAAGATTCTTTCACTTGGCTTTCTTGAACATTGGTTCTCATGTAATCACTTGAGTTTCTTAACAGGATATAAATAAGCGAGACCAAAAACATAAGAGTAAATTAGAACGAGGTACCTGTTCGTCGTTATTCCTTTCTTGAGAGTTGGTTTAAAGAGTAGATCCTCTTTCATCTCTTGTTTTCGTCTGGAGGGTGGTCTGGTTGATGGAGTGAGCTTCTTTTCTTACTCATTTGCTTGATTTTCTGCAGTCTGAACTACTAGAATTTCTTCAGTCAGTACGCTCTATGTTAGCAGCCTATTCTGTTGCAGCCTCCTCTCTAATCATCTCACCATGATTCGCAGGATCCTTAGAAATTACATCCTCCATCTTTATTGGAGTAATTTCCTCAGCCGTTTTATCAACCTCCATCGGTGCTTGTTCTTCTGAGGTTACTAGCACAAAGGTTACTTCTTCAGTAGTTGTTTGGAGTCTCCAGTATGATCCATACTTTCAGCTTGGTCGTTGCAACAACTTCCTCCTTTTGTTCATCAACACATCTTTCTTGTTGATCTGCTCCGCATTGGTCTACTTTGATACGCAGAAGCTTGCTTCTCATGCACAACTTTCTTCTTCGTAGTTTGCTCCTCGAGTAGGTTGTTATACATCATCTTTCTTCTTCTGAGCAGCTTTTCTTCACAACTCAGCTTGATTTTCTAAATCTTTCTTAGTTGTTTGTTGTCTTCATATCAATCATATTCTTCAACGAAGATAAGGGATTTTTCTGATCTATGATGTGAGAGGGAGAGAGAGACTTTTCATAGATGGGATCTGGATAGATCGATTAGATCTTTGGCATATCATTCATCCAGCTCTGATACCACTTGTTGGTATCAGATAATACATGTTGGATGATTTATCCACCAGCTCTGATACCACTTGTTGGTATCAGATAATGCATGTTGGATGATTTATCCACCTGCTCTGATACCACTTGATGGTCTCAAGTGGTAGTACGCTTAAAGGGGGGTTGAATAAGCCTACTCAATTTTCCAAATATTTTTCTACTTCTATAGGCTTTGTTCCAGAATCAATAACCTTTTGGGAGGTTACTGATCAGAGTGGTTGCAGAAGCTTTTCTCTCACTAAAGTGTCAAGTAGAAGATGTGCAACTTAACATAGTGTATGTAAGTAAAGCAGTAAGCACATATAGATGCATAGATATACAGAGGTTCGAAGGTGGAGTAATCCTTCTACATCCTCTCTGTCTCTTCTCAAGAGGGAACATTCGTTAAATCTTGTTGGTTTATATAGCCATATCTATTACAACACAGATTTAACAACTAAGTAGCAAGCCTTCACACAGCTGCTTGTCTACTGTCCTAACTGACCCACATAGGATCCTACTCTACCCATCCAGGGTCCTCACTTTCTTCTTCAGAAAGTGGGCAGCTCAGCAGGACTCTATTCCTCGCACTGAGCACTCCATGACAGTCCTTTAGAAAAGGGGTTTGTCTTCTTCTTCTTCAACTGGATGCAGTAAGCTTAGACTTATTTTGTAGGTTGAACTGATGTAGCTTGTTGCCTCGACTGTGAGACTGAGTATGCGTCTTTGAGGTGTTTGAGCTTCTCTTTTCTCTCTTCTTCTTTTGCTCCCCACTTAGCTCTCTTTTATTTTGTGTAGTCTTCCCCCTCTTTTCTACGCTCTTTTCTCAAGCTTTCTTCTATTTGTGCTTTCCCTCTTTTGCATTCTTTTCATTTGTTTGTGCGCTCCCTTTTTTTTTTAGTCTTCAGTCTTCTTCTATTTATAGATTAGGAAATCTACCCGTTAAAGGTAGATATATTTACATCATTGATAGCGTTGTACTCCTACTGACACACGCCAGCTTTTAGCTTTCCACGTGTCTTCTTCTGATTGACTCATATTCTCTTCTCTCTACCGGTAACCTTCTTCTTTCTACCGGTAAATTTTGACTTTCTTCCCATGCCTACTTTGTAGCTTCCTCCTCGCGCTTGTTTTCGAGCTTCCTTCTCTGGCTTGCTCCTTCTGGTGACTTGAGGCTTTTGTAGCATGCTGCTCTGCAGTATGCTTTCGGCATGGTCTCTCAGGTAGCTTCCTGTCTGGTAGCTTGCTGTTTTGCAATCTGCTTCAGCAAGTTCTCTTCCATTAGCTTCATGTAGTCATCATAATCCTAATTAGTTTACCTGATTCTTTTCACCATTCTCTGCAGCGTCCTTCCTTTGACACTTTCTCTGATCTTTATCTTTCTGCAGTAACTTTGTTGCAGTAACCATTTCTAAGATTGGTTATGTTGTTAGAGTTACTTTCTTAAGGTTTTGTCTCATCAATACATACTTAAATCTTTCCAACTTGGAAGGATCCTGAGTTAACTCTTGTCAAAATTCTGAAGTCTCTTGTAATTCCAATTTGCTTTCTTAGCATCAATCCTTAGGTCATGCTAAGCTTGTCAAGATACCTTAGGTTGTGCTAGAAGTTCCCCCTTACTTTAGGATTCCTCTTTTTTAGGATGTGGTGTCAATTTCAGCATTATCTTAGGTATCTTAGAGGTTTTCATAAGGAAGTAAAGCGTTCTAATATGGAGATAAATATGCAGGCTTCCTTCTCATGCAAGAAATAACCGAGATCAAATTTTAGAGAAGTAAGATTAGAACGAGGTACCTGGTCGTCGTTATTTCTTTAAAGAATATGTCCTCTTTTCTTCTTTGCTTCCTTGCTTGGCATCCTCATCGTTTTCTTCTATGGTTACTTGTTTGTTGATGTCAACTTCTTCTGTATGCTCAACAACATGTCTTCTTTGTTGATCAGCTCCATGTTGGTCTTCTCTGTGATGAGTAGGGACTTTGCTCCTTGTGTTCACTTTTCTTCTTCGCAGTCCTTCCTTCGGTAACTTGCTGTTCCCCCTCAAGAACGGTTTTTCTTCACAACCCAGCTTGATTTTCTACATCCTTTAGTTGTTTACTGTCTTCACATCAATCATATCCTTTTAGAAAAAAGGCATTGAAATGATCTCTGATGTGAGGGTGAGAGAGAGAGAGAGAGTTATTTGAGAGAGAGAGGCTTTTTTACAGATGGGATCTGGATAGATCGATTAGATCTTTTGTTTCATCCATCTGCTCTGATACCACTTGTTGGTATCAGATTGACCATTGAGCAAGGATGAATAATACACCGGCTCTAATACCACTTGTTGGTATCAGATAGATTAGCTGGTGGATGCTTTAGTCCAACCTGCTCTGATACCACTTGTTGGTCCCAAAACAGTTGTAGGTAGGCTTAGAGGAGAGGGGTGAATAAGCCTACCTTCTTTTCAAACTTTTCTTCTATATCTATCGGCTCATTTATAATATCAGTAACCTTTTGGGAGGTTACTGATCAGAGTGGTTTGCGGAAGCTTATTACAGAGTCAAGTAGAAGATGTGCAGCTTATCGGAGAGTATGCATGTAGTGCAGTAAGCATATAAAGAAGCAAGGATGTATAGAGGTTCGAAGGTGGAGTAATCCTTCTACGTCCTCTCTTCCTCCACTCAGGAGGGAACATTTGTTAAATTAGTTGATTTACATAGACCTATCTATTACAACCCTCACTTAACAAATAAGTAGCAAGCCTTCACACAGATGTTTGCCTACTTTCCCTTGACCCACACATGATCCTACACTACCCATCCAGGGTCCTCACTTTCTCTCCTAGAAAGTGGTAAACTCAGCATGACATTACTCCTCGCACTAAGTACTCCGAGACAACCTTTTAGAGAGGTTTATCTCCTTCTTCTTCAACTGGGTGCAGCAAGCTTGGCCCCGTTTACAGACTAATCTGCTGAAGCTTGCTGCTTGACTGGTAGACTGAGTGTGCGTCTTCATTTGGGGTGTAGAGTGTTCGAGCTCTTCTTCTTTTCATCTACTCTATTTGAACACTCTTTTCTTCTCTAAAACTTCCCCCTATTTCTGCGCTTCTCTCTTCTAAGCCTTCTCTCTGATGAGCTCTTCTCTCTTCTTTTGCGTTTCTCTCTGCGAGGTTAGATATTCTGATGTGCTTGCTTTCTTCTCTCTTGCACCCTTGCGCTCTCTCATGCGCACCCCACTTCTTCAGTCTTCAGTCCCCTCTTTATAGGTTGTGAAATCTACCCGTTGAAGGTTGATAGATTTCCATCATTGATGCACCGCACTCCTGACACACGCCAGCTTTTCGTTTTCCACGTGTCTTCTTCTGATTGACTCCTCTTCTCTTCTCTCTACCGGTAACTTCTTGTGTCTACCGGTAACTTTGACTTTTCTCCCCATGTCTGCTTTGCAGCTCCTTCCTCTTGCTTCACTCTGGAGCTTCCTCTTCTGGCTTGCTCCTTCAGGTGGCTTGAGGCTTCTGTAGCATGCTGCCTCTGCAGTATGCTTTCGGCATGGTCTTCCAGATAGCTTCATGTCCCGCTGCATTCTGCTTTGGCGAGGTTTCTTCCAGTAGCTCCCTGTTAGTCAATAGTATCCTTATTAGTTCACCATATTCTTTTTAACCATTCTCTTCAGTATCCTTCCTTTTAACACTTTCTCTGTTTCTTTTAATCTTCTGCAGTAACTCTATTGCAGTAACCTATCCTAAGATTGGTTATGCATATTTAGAGTTACTTAAGGATTTATCTCATCAAAACATTCTACAAATGTATCCAACAATATAGTTTATCCTGCTGAGATTGTAGGGAAACGTGTTAGATACAGACTCGATGGATCAAAGATCATGAAGGTGATTGCTTCTTGTTTCTCCATCATTTATTCCATTACTGCCTGTGCTTGATATTGCAATCTTTGTGTATGCAATTGCAGGTTTTCTTGGATCTCAAGGCAAAGAATGACACCGAAAATAAGCTTGAGACATTTGCCGGAGTCTACAGGAAGCTTTCAGGGAAAGACGTCGTCTTCGAATTTCCTACAACAGAGGCCTGAAATCTTACCATTCTAGTTTTAATGCCATCTGTTACTTAATTGCAACATATACATTTAGTATGGTGTATTTGAAGTTTTGACAGAGAATTTCAATCTTTACCGAGCCATCATCCTTTTTGCCAGAAGTGTTCAAACTTGTTTGCCATAGTTTTATTTATTGTTGTAATGTCTCCATTTGTGGATGCAGCTATTTGCATTAGACTTTGCAACATCTCCCAATACTTACTGATGGATTATGGTTTAGACTAGTTCATAAATTGATCTTACACATGAATTATGATGAAGCACTTTCATCATAGTATGAATTTCCTTGGTGGTATTTGATTTGACTTTCAATTTGGATCTCCGATGTAAAATAATGTTTTATCTATTTGTTTTATCAATCAACTTAAACCTTTATATGTGAATTTTCATTTAAAAATGATATAAAAAAATACAAACATGACATTTTAAATGTATACATGACAACATTTTAGATGATATTATTACCAAAACATAAGTTTAAAGATTTCTCGACAAGTTGTTCTCACCATGTCCAATTAACTTGGGCTGCGTCCACCGCTAAAACATCCACTCTGGCAAGGCATCACACCTGATGCTAGTTTAGAGATTTGCACTGTGCAGTGCCACAAGTAGCACCACACTATGCAGCGCCACTTTTATTTTTTTCAACTTTTTGTATTTATTATATTTTGTGGAATTATTTGTAATATTTAAGATAGTATAATCGCATTTTGTCAACACAAATTGTGATATAAAAATATTTTAAGTGATACGGATGGTAATTTGAACAATGCGAACGGTTCGAAAAAATAATATTTTGCGAAAAAATAAGAAGCATGTAGAAAAGATGTGGAACATGCATTTGGAGTTCTTCAAAGTAAATTTGCAATTGTGGCGAATCCAGCACGCTTGTAGTTGAAAAGTGATTTGCAAGATATCACGACTATATGCATGATAATGCATAATATGATAGTAGAGGATAACTAGATCTTAATGTTCCAATTGAAGAACACTTGGAACTGTCACCATCGGACATCGAATTTGCTGAGAATGACTCTACTCGCTTTCATGATTTTCTTGGTCGATTTAGACAAATCAGAGATGCAGATGCTCATTTTGCACTTCGAAATGCATTAATTGATCATTTGTGGGAAAAATATTCTAATTCGGAAAATTAATAATTATCACTTTGTAACATCTATTTCACTTTCAATAAAAATAAGTTGTTGTTTTTGTTTTCACTTTACCTTAAACTTCATTCAATTAATCATATAACTTTTATTTATACAGTTTGAATATAAATAATAAAAATTATATTAAATAGCTTGTAGGTGTGTAAATATGTTAATCAATTATAATATATTTGAAAAATATGAGTAGATAAATTTATAATTAGAAATATAATGGAATATTCATTTTTAGTGCAAAAATAGTACAGAGTGTTGGAGATGAAATACTATTTCTGCACTATTTTAGTGCATAATCTACACTAAATTAGTATTGAGTGCTGGAGTTGCTCTAAGAGCATAAAATGTAAAAGATAATTAAGACTATAAACACCACATACTTTACTCAACCACCCCAATCTCAATTTTGAAAGAAAAATAAAATTTTGTCGAATTATCGATGCAACCATTTACGGAAAAAAACACGAACTTCCTACTTCACTATTTTTTCATCTTTCTTACTTCTTTAGACCATCTCCAACAGTGTACAGGATTTTACTGTTAATCTTACACAATTTTTATGTAATAACTGTCAATGATCTCCAACAGTTTACATTATTCTCTACACCAAAAAAGAATATTCCATAATATTCTTTATTAATTAATTTATTTAACATTTTATTTATTATCAATATTCGTTATTATTGTTAAATAATCTATTTTTCATCTTTATTATTTTAAAAGTGTAAAAAAATTATATATATATTTAAATATTATTTAATATAATATTTTAGCAATTTTTTAATTTTTTTCACATTAATTAAGTTTTAAATTATAGTTTAAACTAAATAAAAACAATTTAAAATAAAAATGTGAGTCACTAATCAATAATATTGCAATACTAAAGTACAATGTCAGATTAATTTTCTAAATTAGAATATTCTTCCCACAAATGATCAATTAATGCATTGCGAAATGCGAAATGAGCATCTACATCTCTAATTTGACTAAATCTATAAAGAAACTTTTGAAATCTTTCATCTTCATTTTCAACTAATTCAACATCTGGTAGTGACATTGTTGTTGTTTCTTGTATTGGAGCATCAAGATCTCGTTCATTTTCAATTATCATATTATGCATAATTATACAGGCCGTCATAATATCTTGCAAATCACGTTTCCTCCAATAACGTGCTGGATTTGCAACAATTACGAATCGACTCGGTAGAACTCCAAATGCACGTTCAACATCTTTTCTACATGCTTCTTGTTTCGTTGCAAAACATTTTTTTTTGGACCTCTTGGTTCACGAATTGTTTGCACAATAGTAGCCCATTTAGAATATATACCATCTGCTAAATAATAACCCATGGTGTACTCATTTCCTTTAATGATATATTTTGTCGGAAGAGTAGCAAGATCAGAAAAAAATGAGATGTTTCTAAAACATTATATCATTATTAGACCCTGGCATTCCAAAATATGTTTGTCATATCCATATATCATAATCAGCAACAATTTCTAGAATAATTGTTGGGGATCCACTGCGACCAGAATATTGTCCTGCCCAAGATGTTGGACATACAATCCAAACTGCCCAACATTCCAGGAAAACCACGTTGTCTACCAATATAAAGTAGTCTATCAACATCTTGAGTTGTCGGAGATCTAAGATATTGTCCTCCAAATATTTCTATGATAGCACGACAAATTTTTTTAACACATTCGATTGAGGTAGATTCTCCAATTTTTATGTACTCATTAGTTGAGTCAGCTGGAGCTGCATAAGCTAGTATTCGAAATGTCGCAGTTACCTTTTGAAGTGTAGATAAACCAAGTTTTCCAGCCGCATTCTTTCGTTGTTCAAAATAGCTATCATGATGTTTAACACTGTTAGCAATACGAAGAAATAAAGCTCGAGACATTCGATATCGTCGATGGAATAGTTCTTCATTGTATGTTGGATTTTCAGAAAATTAGTTGTTGTAGAGATTTTCAATTGTTGCTTCTCGATCACGTAAAATGGTTCGGTGCCCTGGAATTGAACCGCCATGGGTGGGTTCAACATTTTGAGAGTTGAGAACTTGAGCTAACCTCAAATTGTTACAACATATTTGTTGAACAATTATATTTTCTTTTATATCATAACTATTTGTTCATTTTGAGAGTTGAGAACTTGAGCTAACCTCAAATTGTTACAACATATTTGTTGAACAATTATATTTTCTTCTATATCATAACTATTTGTTTGAAATGGAAACTCGTTATCGAAAGCATATAACTCATCATCACTCATTTTTCTAGAGTAGTTATCAAAGGTGATATATGTTTGAGATAAAAAAAAGTATTATAAACTGATCACAGTATTTATATATACAATTAATGAATCAAATATATGTACAAATAAAAAAGCTTATCTAAGGATGATCAATATCGATAAATCTTTACCGATCATATACCTTATCAATATCACATATTAATATGGATATCAATATATGTACAAATAATTTCGTAAATCTAGTTCAGATATATCATCATCCTTAATAATTTCTGATATATCAATATATGTACAAATATTTTCGAAAATCAAGTTCAGATATATCATCATCCTTAATAATTTTTATAATAATATTCAATATGAATATTTTACAAATATTTTTGTAAATCTAGTTCAAATATATTCTTATCCTTAATGAGTTCTATAATATTCAATATGGATATTTTACAAATATTTTCGTAAATCTAGTTCATATATATCCTCATCCTCAATAATATCAATAAATTTGTATCAATCTTATTATTAATAAATCTTTATCAATTACTTACCTAATATCTATATATAGGTCATAGAACATACATTCATTTGCACTCCTAATTTCTTTTTATACATATTCTTTGTAATTTCTATATCTCGTAGTCAAAGTTACAAGGCAATTGAAGATCGACATTTGTGTCGTATTTATTTAGATATTACACAAGATCCAATTGTAGGTCGGAATCAAACCATGAAAATGTGTTGGTCACGTGTTGCAGACAAATACAACTCTGAGAAACCAGAATCAACCTACCAGACCTTACTTCAAGATCATTGGAATGTCAGATAAAGGACATTATCAAAGAATGCAAAAGGTTCAACGGATGTATTCATCAAATTGAATATTCGCATCCTAGTGGTGCTAATGAACTTATGATTGTAAGTGTATATTAAATGATTAATTTTTTTGGCAATGTTTTCCAATTATTGGTGGTGGGCAAGTTGTGCATGTTGATGTTGGAGGACAATGTTTTCCAAATGTTGGTGGTGAACAAGTTTCCGATGCTGGAGGATCTCATGGATCTCATGGTGAAAATTATTGTATTTTTTATTGATAATTTTTTTAATTTATTAAAAAAAATTCATTATTTTATGCAATTTTTATATTAAAATTAGTTTAATGTCTAGATATTATATGTATTTATTAATATGTTGTATTGTATTTTTTTTCTAAAATCGGAATGATTATAATAGCACTAAATATAAAAAATAAGGAAAAAAATGAATACAAAGTAAAAATAATGAAAAAGAACTTAAAAAACAAAATAAAATAAGAAAAGAAAAAGAATAAAACAAACAAATAAATAATAATAAAAAGAAAAAGAAAAGAAAAATCAGATGGCGCAAGAGTTAACATGTGGAAAGTTGGCGCAAAACCAGCGGTTAAGATGAGATGGCGCAGAAAAAAAAAAATCATTGTTGGAGATGAAAACATGTGCCATCAAATTGTGATGGCGCACTGTTGGAGATGCTCTTAATGTTATTAATCTTAATTTCTTGACCAATGTGATGACATAATGACACACATTTCACAAAATTAAATGTACTATAATCGTATGAAAAATGCAAAAAACCCAATCAAAACCCAACCGGCTCTGTTCGGTCCTAGTTGACCTTAGAGTTACTCTCTTATACACCAGTTGCACGGATCCGTTCAACTGGCCGCGCGCAGGCTGTGCTGGGCTGGTCCGTCCAATCCGCGCCTCTTTACATTTTCGCAAGTTTTGGTCGTTACCTTCATGTTTTGTTAGAGTTACCTTTGTGTTATGTTAATGTGACCTCATCTCCAGATTTCATACCCTTAGTTTAAAAACACTGAACAAAAATAACACGAAGGTAACACTAATATAACATGAAGGTAACAAGGTAACACTAACATAACGTGAGGGTCACTCTAACATAACGTGAAGGTATGACTGCCTGAAGCGAATCTTGGTGGGTTTGAGCGCACCCACCAAACGCGTGGGAGTGTGTGAGAGTGCGTTAGGGCGCGTGAAAACGCGCATCAGAGGCGGCGGGTCAACCCGGGTGCCATGCACCAGTTGAACAAAATATTTTGTCTTGACGATATACATATAAATAAGTTCGGTCATTATGTCCGAATATGTTATAAATATAGTGATTGTACATACAATAATATATCTACCCTAGTACATGAACACACTCACTTTTTTTTTTTTTTTTTTGTTAAATGGTAAAATTGGTATTTCAATTTTTTAATTTTTTTTAATTAAAATTGGGTGTGCTTAGTAAAAGGTGGAGTCTCTTAAGTCCAACCTATATTTATTCTCAGAAAGATAGTACAACTCGCCATAGGGTCATTATGTAATTTTCTTATTTCTTTGCAATTAACATAAATTAAAGTTGTATGCATATTTCTCTGAAATGAAGTTTTATATATATATTATAAATTTAGAAACAAGAAAATACCAAGTGATGGATTCAATATTTACGAACAAATATGCATTTTCCAGTAAAAGTATCACACTTTTCAAAATAGATGGTGCAATTTGACATAAAGTTGCTCTCAATTTAAATTCTTGATAGGAAACCACATTTTGAAATACACTAGGTTTGAACCCGTGCGTTGCACGGATTTTATTTAATATTTATCTTATTTTTTTAATTTATAATTAGTTTTTATTGTCATATGATAGTAAATTTTTACATGATAATATTATTTCTTTATTCTTAAAATAATATTTCTTAGGGTCCATTTTAATATGTGGATTTGAGGAGGGATTTGAAATCCTTGGTAGCAAATCCACTGATAGTGTTTGGTTGGATGTGAATTTAAAATCGATAATTTTCATTTTGAGCTAATTTTAGAGTCATTTTGGTGGATTTCAAATCCACTCATTTCAAATTCTGGATTTGAAATCACTCTATCCAAACGGAGTTTTATTGTTTTCTTTAATAATTTTTTCCATTTATTCTTTAACACAAAATTGTTAATATATAGTTCTTAATAGGTGTTTTAATTATTGCATTAGTTATTTTCATATATTTCTGTAAAAAGTATATAATATATCTCATTTTTATCGCTCGAAAACATCTGTTTTGTTTAATGTTTGTCCTAAGTGCACTCCTTATTAGTTTTATGTATTGGTTTATTTTGTAATTGTGTTCTTTTTGTGATCTTTTTATTAGCCTTAACAAATTGTTACATATTGTAATATTTTAATACAATTTCGGGGTAGTTGGAATGAATGTGCAAGTTTGGATTTTGGATTACCAATATCTGAATCATGTTATTTGTTTGCAAAATCTTATAACTATTCTCTCTTTTTTTTTTTTTTTTTGTCTACTTCATCCACTTTTTTACAATTTGAACTGAAAATATTGGCTCTTTTTTTAAAGATAAAATAACAGTACATCATCTATTTTTCTTATAATTCCCTATATGATGACATATTAATTGTAATCCTACTGTTTAAAATCTATAAACAAACACAAAATTATCAAATTTCATCCTTTTTATAATTCACTTTCATACTTGCCAAATTTACATATGTTTTAACCTAAACATATCTTTAAAAAAATTTAAACACGTATTTTTTGCTAAAGTCATTAATAATATTGTTTCAGAGTTTAAACACAATTTCAAAGTACATTATTTTTATTTAATACATGACCTTACCGAACTAATGTTTGCACATTGTTGCTTACTTTTTTTTTTTTTTTTTTTGTCAATTTGAAATTTTGAACAAAAACAATAATACCTTTTAAAATTTCTAAACAAACACAAACTTATCAAATTGCATGTCTTTTCATTATCTAATGTCAAATATGTTTCAATCTCACATATCTTAAGGTTTTTTAACACCTATTTTTGGTAATGTCATTAGCAATATGTTTCATAGTTTAAATTACAATTTTAAAGTACATTATTTTATTTCATGTCTGACATTATCGAATTCTAATATTTATATGTTATTTTTTTCTTGAATCCTCTAAATAATGTTTTCTCTAAAGGTTTTTATTTTTTTGAGTTTGAACTACTTGAATGTTCTTTTGTAAAATATTATTAGCACCTTCAAATATCTTTTATTTATTTATTTTAATTCCTTAAAAAGTAGTAGCAGAATTAATACTCTTCAAAATTTGTTTTATTTTTTTGAAATTGAAATGGTGGACAAAAACAATTATTCAAGTTTGACACCAAAGATTTCATGTAAAACAAAAAAGAAAAAAACAATACAACATTAACAAACATTTGTAAAACCACACTTTTATATATATAATTTCATATTATATAGGTTTATGTAATATTGTTGTTTACTTTTTTTCTCCTTTCAAATTGAAATGTTGGACAAATAATTATTCAAATTTGGAAGCAAAGATTTCATGTAGTGAAAAACAATACAACATTAGCTAACATTAGTAACTTACATATTTATTTTTTGTTGAGTAGTGAGGTGAGTATTTAATTGATATTAATGTTTTTATATTTGACAAATAAAATATGTCTTAAGAAGGGACACTTGTCATGCTTATAGAGCTCCAATTGTCATCACTTGAGAGTGTCAAACCACACTTTTATATATATAACTAGTAGTGTACCCGTGCGTTGCACGATATGTTATATATATAATTATTAAAAAATATAATAATATATAAAATGTAATGATTATTATTTTAACAAAAATATATTGATACTTTTTTAATTTTGATGGGTGTCGAAACCAACAAATAATAATTCTTACTCTAATGATATAAAAATTGAGATAGCAGTGAGTAAGGTCGAATCCACAGAGATTGGTAAATAGATTATTCTTTTGCAAACTTGTCGAAAATAAAAGATGGGGGATATTTTGAGATATTTTTATCTAACGAAACTAAGGAACTAAAATTAAATAATAAGAACGCAATGGAATAGAATTCTCTAGCCAAGAAATGAATTCAAGAATGGTTCAGATGTTGATCACAGATGCAAAAATTCTTTCTTTCCTCCTAAGTTAAATTGGTTATAGTCGTTGGTACCACCTAACGACCTAATCTTTCCTTAAGGTTTGATAATCAGGATACGATCTCTAATTACTACCCTAATCAGTAAACAATCCTAGATACCATCTTAGAGTTTAACTTACCAATTGCATTAAGATTCAGAAAGACCCAATTCTAGCCAACAAACACACATGTAGGTTTATTTAAACTAGATCATATATCTTCAAAGCAGGGAATTGAAAATCTTTTTATAATCAACTATGCTTATTGCCACAAAAATCAGAACAATTAAACAATTACGGATTTAACGTTCCAATTGACGATATATTATCTTGGCAAATTGACAAAGGATCCTATTTGAACAATCAACCAAAATAATAATAAACGATTCACGCAGAAGATATACGAATAACAAAGAGGAAAGAATGATGAAACTAAATTAGATCTCACAACATAAAAAGAACCAAGTCTCGATTATCTCTTGGATAGAAGATGGAGTTTAGCCTTCCATGGAATTGAAATCTCCCAACTCAAAATTTTGCTTCTAAAAGTAGAATATGAGATAATGCTGAAAAAGAAGTTAAATCCTAATCTATCTCTGTCTGATAACTACCCCTAATATAATATGTAGTGGATATTTGAAAAATAACTCCTGCAGATCTTATCCAAATCTTCTTCTTTTTGCAATTTTCGGATGTGTTAAGCATGCCCACGCTTAAAGCTAAGACTTTCGCAGCAATTTGAAGTTAGTCTTTCAGAATCAGGCTTGAATGCTTAGGCGTGCCCACGCTTAAAGGTAAGACTTTCGCAGCGATTTGAATTAGTCTTTCAGAATCAGGCTTGAATGCTTAGGCGTGCCCACGCTTAAAGCTAAGACCGTCGCAGCGATTGCAATCCTTTGAGGACTTCACCAAATTTCTTCTAAATATGTCCAAAATATCTACAACATCAAATAAATCATTATCTTGTCCTGCAAATCACAAATCTTCATCAAAATCAAGAATAAATGATTAATTGACATCTAAAATGAGGGAAAAACACAATGATCTATATGCATAAATTCAATACCATCAAATTTGTATTAGTATAATGCTAGGTATTTTAACTTATAAATAATTATATTCGAAAATATTAGAAATTTGAAATATATAAAGTAATATATTAATCTATGGATTAAACAAACAAATAAAAAAATTTGTGTCAGAACATTACATGGGTAGTGGAATTTAAAAAAAAAATTTAATATCTCAAAATAAGTTATATGTATTAGAAACGTTATGATTTAAGTATTGAGATAAATAAATTTATATTCTATTGGCATTTATAACTATAAATACACACGTATTTTAATATATTTTTTTGGTTCAACGCCACATATAACTCATTTATTCTAAATCAAATAAAAAATTATATCAACTTATCAAATACATGAAAATCTCTCTTGCTATCTATTTAAATGAAACAATTCAAAATTGGACTTAATATACACATTTTGAATAAAAAAATTATGAATAATAATTATAAGATTGATAAGTCAATATATCAGGGACTAAGAATGATGAAATTTTAATTTGTGAAAAACCAGAAAAATTACCTCTGTTCAATCTCTTATGCCACCTCAATTAATCAGAATATAAATATAAATAAAATTTGACAACAAATACATATAAAAGAAGAAAGATAAAATAAAATATTTGTATATTTCAAATTAATAAGTTGGTTAACTTGCAATAATAATTTTAATCTAATTTTATCTATTTGATATGTTTTATATGTGTAATCTATTAGGTACACCTATAATATTTTTATTATTTCTACATTTTAATATCAATTTACAATAAATTAATATTATATATCATAAAAATGTTTAAAAATGAAAAATCATTGAAGCCCACACACATACATTTCCATATTTCAGTTTGATAAATTTTATATGAATATTAAATTTAAGATCATAAAATAATGATTGATTTTATATATTATATATTTAAAATTGATTTAAAATAGGGTAAATTACAAAAAACAACCCCAGCTATTGACTTTTTAAAAATGCAACCTAATATGTTTTTTTTTAAGATTGCCACGCAGTCTTTCTGTGATTTTGCCGATTGCAAAATTTCCGGTCATTTTTCCGGCAAATGAATTAATTTTTTTCACTTTGCAACCCAAACTTTTTCTCTTAATCCAATTGCAACCCAAACTTTAATTTTTTTGTCCAATCGCAAATCATGATTTTTTTTTCGCTTCACACTGATACTTTTATGTTATATATATGAGTGTGAGATTTATGTTATATAAGTGTAATCGATATTCATAAAATAAATATCAAGGAAATATTGGTCAAAATTGGTGAAATATATGTAGCATCGGTAAAAAATCGATGGAATATCAATAAATATCAAGAAAATATCTGAATATATTGGTAAATATAGGAAAAATAACAATAAATATATGTACCTATATTTCCATCGATATCGATATTTTCACGATATTTCTATGAATTTAAGTTACCTATATTTCCACCGGAATCGAAATTTTCATTCTTGTTGCAATCTGATAAAAACACAAAGTTCATGTTGCAATTAGATTAAAAAAAAAAACAACAAAGTTTAGGTTGCAAAGTGAACAAATTAATCTCCATTTCACTGGAAAATTTGCAATCGACAAAACCACAGAAAGACTGGTTGACAATCTGAAAAAAAAAAAAGATTAGGTTGCAATTTGAAAAAAGTCGATAGGTGGAGTTGTTTTTTGTAATTTACCCTTTAAAATAAGTACTTAAAAATAAGATGAGAGATAATAAATATATAATCCCTTATTTCATCTTATTTATCTATTTATTTTTTTATTTGAAATTTCTATACAATAAATACTAAATTGAGTATCATAACTGATTTCTTAAATTAAATATTTATTTATTTGTATTGAATTTCTTAAAATACAATAAATAGGTTTATTTATTTTTATTTGTATTGAGTTTCTTAAAATACAATAAATAGATTTATTTGTATTGAGTTTCTTACAATAAATACAATATGAAAGCAATTAATAGGTTTCTTAAAATAGTAATTATTTAATAGGTAGATAATTTATTGCAGTTATTTTTGGCAGGATATCCTGCTTTTATATATATAGATTAAACAAGTGGCTAAATTAGCTGTTTTTTTAAATCACCATTTCTTAATCAAATGGAGTTTTTATGATTTAAGAACTCAAACAGAATTTGCATGTATAAGTTTTAAATCCATCTTTAAAATTTCGGATTGGAGGATTAAAGTTTATAATGGATTTCAAATCTGCTGTTTGGATATTTTTGGGAATCTTGTAGAACCATTTCAAATCAATATAAATAATTTATATTTTTAGTGCTTTAGAATATGAATATAATTCAAATAAATATATACTGAATATGTGTTAAACAAAAAAATTAAAATATCGTAAGTCGTTTTAGATTAATATAGTGGTTCGAAATTTCGTAAATTTAATATATTTCATAATATATAGTGCTTTAGATAACATTTTTATCACATGTTCAAACTAGGGTTTATGTTGAACGTCAAAAGAAATTTGTTTATCTTACAAATTATATCCATGGACTTTGCTAGGTATTGTGCCAGCCTAGGCCCATCTAAGCAAGAAGGCCCGGCCCATTTTGATTAATTGTTAGACATGGATTCAATTATTCAAACATCTCATCCCCTTTCAAAATCTCTTCAAAATCAAAATTTTCATAGTAGGAATTCAAACCAACATTCAAAACATCTTATTCAGACATATACCAATCAAAACAAACTATTTTTGAGCCACATACATCCTTCAAGTACTCCACCATCTATGATTATTATAAAAGTCATCTCTTATTTTTAACATTTACGCCGTTACATTGACATGTGATTGGATAGTTCATGGATCTAACACATTTATATTATAATCATGTGTGGCCCAACTCTAGTTGTGTTTCATGGGTTGACCACTTTCAACCGCTAGTTTGATTTTCTTGTAGTTCTCCACCAATCTATCCTTGTGAGGTAGAATGTCCTTAACAAAACTATTATTACAATACTCATCTGCCCATTTCATCAAATTGGGGAAGTTGTGTTGTGTCATGATTTGGAGCCCCGTAATTTGTTGAACAATGGGAACCCAATGTAATATGAAAGTGGCACAAATGTCTACATATCCAATGTTGTCACCTCCAAAGAATTTCTTGCCATCCATTTCTTTCTCAAGAAATTTCAAAGCTTCTATTGCTTCCTCTTTCGCCTTCTCCCCCTCCTCTCCTTTGCTCCAACAAGCTTTCCACAACACGGACGTGCACTAAACGACATGATCATTAATGATACATATATATGAATTACAACAACATTAAGATCATTTAATCGATCGATCGTACTTTGTCATCATGCATGCATGATTAAAAAATGTAGGTTATTACCTTCTCGTCGATGTATTTGACCCAGAAACGAGCATTAGCTCGCTCATATGGATCTTTGGGAAGAATTGAAGGGCCTCCCCAGACCTCATCGATGTATTCAACGATGATTAGAGATTCAGCAATGGGTTTGCCGTTGTGTATCAAGACAGGCACTTTCTTGTGAACCGGATTGTTCTCGAGAAGAAGAGGGGACTTGTTCTTCAGTTCTTCATGTATGTATTCATGTTCAACCCCTTTCAATTTTAGGGCCATTTCCACTCTTGTTACAAATGGGCTCGACCAATTTCCTAACACCTTCACTTCTGACATTTTTTTGAACCCTAAAGAAGATGATTAATTTAGAAGAGTGATGATTTTCTTCTTTTCGCCTTTGCTTGTTTGGTTTGTGTTTTGGTTGAATATCACTACTTATAGACTGCATTTTACTTGTTCCCAAAGATATAGAACAGTACGTGTGAAGAAAATTAAGATGGGATTCACTTATTATTTGACTAGTTCGATAATTGACTATTCATTATAAAATGGTAGTCCTACCTTCTTACATTGATTGCTTCATTAGTTATCAATTCCTCATTGATGGTGTAGTCACTTAAATTAACTTATCTGAATTTTGTACAATTAAGAAATAGATGACATTGAATTTTGCAGGTTGAGTAGGTGGAAAACTATAATATGGTCAACTTTAATGTCTCTTCACACAAAAGTTACATTTTATCATAAATTCATAATACGAATAGTACTGCAACCCATAACTCAAAATTCAATTTCACCAATCAGTCCTATTTCACAATTTATTGAAATTACATCGTTATATATCAGATAAATATTTATTTTCAATTAAAATTTTACTTTTTATTTAACTGTGGATTGTGGAAAAATACAACACATTAGAGGCAGCTTACGTCATCTCGTATGTCAGCATATTTATATTAGTAAATAGTAAAGATCAGATGACTAATTTAAGTCTCTTATTAAAAAAAAGTAGTGGTTAAATTAGAGAATTAGTAAATTTAGAGGTGTGTATAACTCCATCAGAATCAAAGTTTGTATATATAGCAAGAACATTTGGAAGCAACAACCAGATTTATTACTCCACAAAACATGAATCTAATTCAAATGTATGTTTATATAAATCGAAACACATGACCACATACATATTAAAGTACTCTAGCAGATGAATTTTGTTTTTGTTCTTGTTTTTCTTATGCAACATTTATTTTACACACGGTTACTATATAGATGAAACTCTCATAATCATAGAAAACCCATTATTTGATAATTTATAATTCATGGGTCGAACTCGAACATAATAATATTATATAAGTTGGTATGGTCTAACTGATCTAGTTGTATCTCATGGGTTGACCACTTTCAACTATTAATTGGTAGCCCTTGTAGATCTCAATCAATCTATCCTTGTGAGGTAGAACTTCCTTAACAAAGCTGTTATTACAGTACTCATCTGCCCATTTCATCAGATTGGGGAAGTTGTGTTGTGTCATGATTTGGAGCCCCATCATTTCTTGAATAATTGGGAACCAATGTAATATGAAACAGGCATAAATGTCTACATATCCAATGGTGTCACCACCAAAAAATTTCTTGCCATCCATTTCTTTCTCAAGAAATTTCAAAGCTTCGATTCCTTCCTCTTTTGCCTTCTCCGACTCCTCTCCTTTGCTCCAACAAGCTCTCCACAACACGTACGTGCACTGCACAACATCAATACAATATTATAGCTAGAGAAGAGATGATTACAATATTAAGATCATTTAATCGTACGTACATTTGTTAATTACCTTATCATCAATGAACTTAGCCCAGAAACGAGCCCGTGCTCTTTCATATGGATGTTGGGGGAGAATAGATGGACCTTCCCAAACCTCATCGATGTATTCAACGATGAGCCCAGACTCCGCAATGGGCTTGTCGTTGTGTACCATCACCGGAACTTTCTTGTGAACCGGATTGTATTTCAGAAGAAGAGGGGACTTGTTTCTAAGATCTTCTTCTATGAATTCATATTCAACCCCTTTCAATCTCAGAGCCATTTCCACTCTAGTTACAAATGTGCTCGACCAAGTTCCAAACACTTTCACTTGTGACATTTTGTCTACTTCCTGCAGGCTTTGTTGATATCCTAAGAGTGTTTGGTTTTTTTGTGTTGGTTGAGATCACCACTTATAGAGTAGCTTGCTTTTACTTGTTCCCAAAGATAGAGTGGAAATAAAAGTTTGAACTTTTCTAGCTATTGAATTGTTTGACCGACCATTCTTTCACATTCATTGATTGCCTTGTTAATTATTGTCCAACTTGCGTTGAATTCAATGATGTTGCAATCAATTCCATGAACTTATCTTAATTCCACATTTAAATAAAGATGGAATTGAATTTCGATTGGTTGAATAGATAAAAAGTAAATAGACCATATCATATATATATAACAACAATATCAATTTATATTCATATCAATTATATAACCATTTGAGACCAAGTCTCATCACGACGTAACTCTAATCCAATTTCTTAAATTAATCTACTTTATGAATTATAAGTTATTATTTGATATATCTCTTATAAAATTAAATCGAGTAGGTCTCCTGTGCACCTGGTGCACAGATCTCATCGGGTCTCGCTCGGCCCATAGCTTCTTTTTGTTTTCGCATGTTTTGGTCGTCACCTTAATATTATGTTAGTGATACATTCATCTTATGTTAGTGATACATTCATTTCCAAATTTTATAACCTTAGTTCAAAATCATTGACATTTATGCTAATATGAAGGTATCACTAACATAATATAAATGTATGACTATTTGAAGCGAATTTTGGTGTGTTTGAGCACACCCACCAGACGAGTGGGATGGGTTGACTCGGCTGCATGAATTCTAAATCGATACACCGAATACAAAAAAAAAATTGTCATACCACAAAAGTCATTATACTCAATTAATTCTTTTATTTAACTGTTAAGACTATGGAAATGTACAACACATAATTGGAAAAGTACAATGTGGCTAACGTCATTACATATGTCAGCTGTGCATGGAAATTTCAAAGCAAACACTTACATCCTATTATACTAGGTTCAACTCGTGCGATGCACAGACTTTATTTAATACTTATCCTATTTTTATTTTAAAGTAATTTTTTTTATATGTTAACAGATTTTTTATTAGTGTGACATTTTCTATTTATCCTTAAAATAATCTTTCTTATTGTTCTTTTTTTTCATTTATTCTTTAGCACAAACTTGTTAATATGATTTTTTTATATGTGTTTTAACTGTAACATTAAGTATTTTCATATCTTTTTGTAAAAAGTGTAGAATACATCTCATTTTTATGACTCGAAGACATCTATTTTGTTCAAATTTTATCTTTAACTACACTCATTATTTGTTTTACATATTGGTTTCCTTTGTAATTTTTTCTTGTTGTTTTGTTTTTATTAATTTTAACCAATTGTTATATTTGTTGTTATAAAGTTTTAATATAATTTCTCAATTGTTTAAGGGGTGTTTCGACTGGATGTGCACATCTGGATTTTGGATGATCAATATTCTCATTATGTTATTTATTTTGTTAAATTCTATAATTCAAATTTTTTTTCTACTTTATATCCATTTTCTTGAAATTCTAAAAACATTTGTTTTTTTTTTCAAAATAAAATAATAGGACATCATCTATTTTTCATATAGTTCCCGATATGATATGATAAATTAATTATAATCTTACTTTATAAAATCTCTTAACAAACCCAAACTTATCAAATTCCATTATTTTCACAATCCACTTTCAAACTTGCAAAATCTACTTATATCTCAACCCAAACATATTCTAATTATTTAGCACCTATATTTGTTAATGTCAGAGTTTGAACTATCCTAAATGCTCTTTTTGTAAAATATTATTAATTTCAAGTATTTCCATATTATTTTTTTTCTTGAATCCTACAAATAAATTTCTTTCTAAAGTTTTTTTTTAATCTGAACTATCCTAAATGTTCGTTTGTAAGGTATTACTATCTTCAAACATCTTTTTTATTTATTTGTTTTAATTCAATGAAAAAAGTAGTATATTTACTCTTCAGTTTTTTTTTTTTTTTTTTTGCATAAGAATTTCATTTTATAAAGGTTTATGTAACATTGTTGTGTACTTTTTATTTTCTTTTTATAAGAATTTCATATTATATAGGCTTATGTAACATTGTGTTTTACTTTTTTTTTTTCCTTTCAAATTGAAATGTTAGACAAATAATTATTCAAATTTGAAAGCAAAGATTTCATGTAGTGAAGAACAATACAATATTAGCAAACATTAGTAACTTACATATTTATTTTTTGTTGAGTAGTGAGATGAGTATTTAATTGATATTATGATTTTATATTGACAAATAAAATGTGTTTTAAGAAGGGACACTTGGCATGCTTATAGAGCTCCAAGTGTATTTGACAAATAAAATGTGTTTTAAGATGGGACACTTGACATGCTTATAGAGCTCCAAGTGTCATCACTTGAGAGTGTCAAACCACACTTTTATATATATAATTTCTTAGAAGCTACCCTTTTACTAATTCTGAAATTCATGTCATAGTGAATAGATTATCAATAAACGTTACATATAGATATTGATGTAGATGCAAATTGTTATGTTTTCTACTTCTTCATGTTTAAGAGATGTTATTTTTAGTAGTTCATTTACCTGCTATAACATGAAAATGTTTTTTCTAAAAAATTTAATTCTAACAACAAAAATTGTTCTTTCTAGATGACTTAAGAAAACATAAATATAGAGTTTATTACTTCTTCTTTTTTCCATTAAATTAGGGTTCAGCAATTTCAAACTTAAATTTTCATGCAGGACTTTAACTTTCTGAGCATTGTGAATTTTGACTAATTTCATGAATGGCTCAACTGGACTGAAATCACACGTGAGCTTTAATTTCAGGCTTTTGGGTCCCAATTTGCTAAGAAAAATCAGAAGAACAGTCAAAGACAGAAAAGAAACAGCAGGATACCAAAATGAATTTGATTATATTAATGAATTCTGGAATTTGGAGAAGGCAGCACAAGAATATGAATTCCGTTATTTAGTGATTACTGTGTGTGATCTGTGTACAAGTATTGATACATATACATCATACATGCTAGTATTACAAAACGGCAGCAAATACGGGAAAAACGAAAAACAGTACTCCCATTTAATTGAGCTGCTAATTTGAAGTGAATGAATGTGATTACTCGAAAAACCTGCTGCTAACTCCAGCTCTATATAAACTCAATCCTGAAGTTGTTTCCACAGTGATCTCGGTGTTTGCAGGTGTAAACAGCACGTCGCCTTCAGAAACTAACTCTTTAGAAGATGCCATAAGCATTGCTCCTTTCCCTGTCAATACCACAAAAACAGAAGGGCCCGGAATTGCTGGAAAGGTGGTTGATGTTTTCTGAGGAAGAATGCATTGGTCCACCTCAAATTCATCGAATGGAGGACGATACTTAACAGTGTAAGGATTTGAAGGAACCCCACGAAGAATTTCCGGAAAACCCTGCACCAAAAATACAGCTTATACCAAAGGGACGGGGCAATAAAGAAAATTGATAGAGCAACAAACATGCCATCATGTATCTTGTCATCACCTGTTTGTATGTGAGCATGGAACAGAGAGTTTGGACATCCAATTTCTTTGGAGTAAGGCCAGCTCGTACAACATTGTCCGATGTTGCCATACACTCAACACATTCACCATGTATATATGCATGGGGCTCATTTGCACCCAAGTAGAGGGCTTCACCAGAATCAAGTTTCACATAATTTAACAAAAAGGCTGCTATGACACCAACATCCCCGGGGTATTCCTTCTCGAGCCGTAAAACCAGCTCTTCCTTGTCGGTTAGCTCCCTCACCTATAAGAAAGTGAAATCTGTTGGTAAATGTAATCTTAAGCAGAGACAATGTCATACGAATATGGAAATACAAATTTAAAACCCGTCGTGGAAATAATACAACAGGTAATGTCATCGTAATAATGTTTTATTCATATTATTCTCTCATACTTCCTGATCTATGTTGATGTACACAGCAACATTCAAGTCATTGACAAACTGTCAGGACTTAACAAGTCAGTATTTTGTCAGAAAGATAAATTGTTAAATGAAACAAACTCAAATTTAAACTACCGTGAATAAATGTAATTACAGATTTTAAAGATGGAGCAGATTGTGGCAAAAACTCATTGAGAAGGTTAAGCTAGAGGAACACAAAATGAAACAAGAACTATTACAGCAGGTTCTCCATATAACTAATCGTTAAAATCATGGGATTTTCCAAAAGAATGCTGATATAGATTGGCGTTCAACATCATGATCAACTAACGGAGAATGACTAGATGAGTAGGAAGCTTCCAGGTGTAAAAAAAAAATGACGAACAAGGTGTTGACTGAGCATGCACAACTAAAAAGGGGAGAAAGCAAGAAGAGAGGTCGACTGAGCACTGAAAAATTCTTTAAGGAACAAAGTGAGGCAGTCAAGCATGATATAAAACACAAGCTAGAAAAAATACCTCACGTTTTTCGATCAGTCGACTTATCAACTTGAAGACTACTTCAGATATTATGGCCTTGCTAGCAGACATGAGTTTAGTAAACAGAGATCGCAAAACTTCTTTTAATTTCTTATCCCCATCTTCTTTGCATATTTGTAGTACTTGCTCTGCAGATGCAGTACCAACCACCTCAATAATCTCAGGTACGTCTTGAAGAACGAGCTTGAATTCCTAAAAAAACAAGAGAATAAGATTAAGTAAATACATTGAACTTTTTCAGGAGGTACAAGACTAGAAATCTAGCTCGCTTCAATCAACTCAAGTGAGGATATTTCAAATAAACATTTAATTTCTTTCTTTTGATCAATTCTTCGATAATTTAACCTATTCATAGTGTTATGGTTTATATGGAGAAGAGTACCTTCCATAGGAGGTATGGAGAAGCAACCAAGTCCTTAACTTTAGGTCACTAAATATCCAGAGTCCATGACTCCAATACAAGCTCAGTATGGAATGACACCTATAGACTGTTTTATTGAGATTAGCCTTTATCGTACTGACACTTGTATAATTCAATGTCAATCTTAGGTGATGAATATTTCCTCAACCCTATATATAGAAAGGAGCTGCTATAAAATAATTTCCCAACCTCTTGGTGGCACTAAAGACAAAAATCAGTAATTCCATCCTTTAATAACAACGGTTCACATCTTGTCAGGAACAGTTACCACTAATGCTAGTCAGGTTCTATTTTCTGTTTTTGTAGAATGCCAGGAAACGTTGTCAAGAATAATCACATGTAGCAAAAAATAATTAATTAATATTAGACTCAGAAAAGGAATAACACTTATACAAACTCCCAGAAAAGGATATCTCATCCTGACATTATTGCTTGACTGAGCAAATTTATTACCCAAAATGGGATCTGGAATGCCAAGAGTTTTTGAGAGTCCCAGGTAAACTAAACCACATTACTTGAAGAGTAATAATTCCAGATAAAGCTTCTATTTTAATCCTATGTTCATATAGAATTCTATAAATCAAAACTATGGACATATGATACATCACGAGTTTTCCAGATAAAGCTTCCATTTTAATCCTATGTTCATATAGAATTCTATAAACAAAACTACGGACATATGATACATCACGGAACTCATGATTCATCTCGCATCTTTTTAGGAAAGCCCCAAAAAAATTGGTATAAATTTACATCTAGAATAAGATACTGGTACCGTATAAAGCCATTAAATTTCCATCTAGAATTTATAACAATTGTTATAAATTTCCATCTAGAATAAGATACTGGTACCATATAAAGCCATTAAAGGACCAGAGATAAAAGACAAATTCCCAGGGTAGATTGCCACCACAAAGACAAACCTTAAACAGATCAGAACACATGGATGGCTGACATGATATTTACAAGCACTGACAATTCTTAAAATAATAGCAAAGGCCTCAATAAGCTTCCAAACACATGGTAGTCACATGCTCATATAAATTAAATCTTCATCTTATAGAGTTTCACTCCAATTCATTCAACACTATAAATCCGTGTCATACTACTATGCAGCGTAAAAGTTTATCAGCGTATCAACATCCTCATTAGTCAGTACAGGGAGATTTCATCAAACATCAAACTAAGCAACCGATTATCTTATACTTGCATGTTCTCAGACACATTTTAAAATCCAGATCAATTTTCAAGATCTAACTGAAAATCCCAAGCAATAACAGAAACTGCCACATAACTACCCTACCTCAAGACCAACAAAACCACACAAAGCCTCAAACTTAGTGAGTGCCAGAGCCATCTCAGGTTTGTGATTTTCATCCTTAAAGACCCCAGGTTGTTGCTTATGTAGAATTGCAGCCAAATCCTTATCTGGATGAGCTTGTATCGACAGTGCCTTCGCAACCGAAAGTACCTAATCACAAGAACGATACTCTCATTTTTCCAATATCTAGACAGATATTATAATGCAGTACAATCTTCCAAAGAACTATTATTAAAAGTAGATTACTTCATTTCCTCATAGTTTTAACCAGCTCAGTCTGAAATTCAAGAATTGAAAACATAATGAACAAAATTTGTTCAGAAAGCAAGCACATCAAGCAATCCTTAATTATACCTTGAAGAGAAAAGGCAGATTGGGACCCCACTTTCGCAACACCTTATCCCCAAGCACGCTAGGGTTTTGCTCAATCCAATCCTTCAAGCTCACTAAATCACAGTGATTCCGCTTTCCGCCATCTTCCCTCCCCAAATCACCATTCCGCAATTCACCATTCGCTTCCACAGGCACAACGGCGTATGATGGCCCCGACTCGTGAGTCCCCATCCAGAACTCAGCATAGGGCTCATCGCCATTAATGGCCTCCCCACTATTGTTGGCGTACAGGCGCGCCACACCCGATTCTTTCCCGGCCTTACCCCACTCATACTTCTTCACTGAACCCTTGATTCTCACAATTCCTGGAATGTCGGCGCCCATGGCAATTGCAATGCCGAGGGTTTAGTGAGAGAAAGGAATAGGAATTTGAGGAGACCGGAGGAAAATCAACAGTAGAAGAGGAAAAGAGAGGAAAGTGACAACGCCCATGGGGAAAACGAGAGGGAAAATAATTTCTTCCCCCTTTTTATTTAGCCATTTATTGGGAAAGAAAAGGAGAAATTGTTCGGGCACGAGTCACGGCGGAGGGCGCCAGGTGGCGGCGGCGATGGCGGCGGAGGATTTGCGTCGGTGGGTTCGTTGTGAAATGGCAGTTGGACGTTATAGAGAGGGTTTTCACAGTTTGTGGGTCCACACATCACAGCCTTTTTCATCCCAATTCCCAATTCCAGATCAACAATAATCATTTAATAATTATTATTACAATAACAATATAATAAAATAAAATGGATCAACATCAATTTTAATTCTTTTCTTTTCAAATTTGACTTATTAAATTTGAAGAATTAAGGACAATCGATAACTCCAGGAACTTTATTTTCAAGTTGAGATTAAATGTACGAATACTTACGTGTGTCAGTCTCACGGAGATTAAGTATGTAAAGATTTATATGAGACGGTTTCACACAGATTAAATATATTAAAGATTAATTATCCAAACTCATTTTCACAATTTTATTTGTGAATTATGAATTGTGAATTGAAATGTCTTACAAAAAAATATCAGCGACACAGTCTCATATAAAAGTTACTCAATTAAATATTAAAAATTGTAATTGCAAGTTTTTTTTTTTTAAATGATGATGGAGCTTGCTCATTTGGGCTAATTTTTGCAAGAAAACTGAGACACAATTAATGTTAATTTAAGGATTCTCAAAGAATACTAAAAAATGATTTGTATAAACTCCAAGTTAAGGAGAAGGTACTACATTAGAAATCTGCAATGTAGCAATCTCCAACATTGCACAATATTTTGAGTAGTTTGTAATGAAAATTACCATTCAATTTTGAGTAGATTGTATTACCTTTTTTTTTTTGCATTATAAGGAATATGCCATAATATTTTTTAATATTATATATATATATATATATAAAGAATGACGAATAAATATATATATATATATATATATATATATTAAATGCAGAGGTTTGCTTGAAAATAAAGTGAGGGTTGAAAATAATATGTGTCAGAGAGAGGCATGTTACTACTCATCATCAACGCACATTAGCATGGAGGAAGATAAGGAAGTCCCATCCACATTTTTACCATAACAAGCTATCACATTACCTTTTATTCGTACTATAAAATAGAAAAAGAATAAAAAGGATTTATGTATGGTTTCATGAATATCATTTGATGAGACAAAATTTTATTATATACAAATAAAATTTAGTAGATTATAAATTGATACATCTCAAAAGATTAGATATGTAAAACATGTTCTCAGCTTTGACTTTTTGTATCCTATTTCTTATGTGAATGATTCGTACGATTTGTTTTTTTTTTTTTTTCCATAGGATTATTTTTGATGGGCAAATTTTATAGGGTGTGAATATTATCTACGCACCCTTTGAGATCTTGACATGAGTATATTTCTTCATCGGACATTTAAAAAAATACAAAAATTCATGTGAGATAGATCTTACGTATAAATTAAACCTAAGAATTGTTGAGGAAAATGTTAAAATGTTTATGATGAACAACTTTAATATGACATCAGTATTGGACACATGTTAATGTGCTCACAGTGGGTAAGATAGTAGAAATGTATAAGTTGACTCGTCTCATGTAACAAGATTCATGAAATGATCTCATATAATACATACTTATAAAAAAGTAAAATACAAAAATTAACAAAAGAAATACACATGTCCAAGATTTTCCACACATTCTAAGTATAGAAATTGCCCTTTAAATGCTAGATGTGACAACACTAGATCCATAAGGTGATATTTGGATTGGTTTTGTGAGTATGGATTTGAGATTTAAATTTATTCAAATCCCCATTTATTTTGAGGTTACAAAAGTATATTAACATTCTACTTTTTTTTTTTTAAACACACAATCATTCGCCCTATATTAT